>CM042089.1:14345464-14510464 GCA_023512835.1 Taxillus chinensis | reverse complement strand
AGTGCAGTGTCGTGATACAATTATTTCAACAGATATAATAACAAGCCATATCAGCAAATACAATCATTTCCACAGCCACATAGGCTAGCACATGAACAGTCCCGGGCTTCCACAGCCACCGGGTTCCAAGAGCAGCCCCGGGCTTCCACAGCCACCGGGTTTCACAAAACAGTCCTGGGCTTCCACAACCACCGGGTTTCACAACAGTCCTGGGCTTCCACAGCCACCGGGTTTCACAACAGTCCTGGGCTTCCACAGCCACCGGGTTTCACAAAACATAGTACACATAGCCACTGAGGCATAAAACCAAACACTTAGTAGACACACATTCACAAATGCACAAACCCAGCCACTCAGGCATAAAAACAAACACTTAGCATGCACACCTTTACAAACTCACAAATCCAGCCATACCGGCATATTATCAAACACGTACTAGGCATATTCACACAGACATATTCACACAGGAATTTTATCGAACATTTAACATGCACTGCCCACCGAACGTCAGAATCACACCAAGACGCCATTGAAGGCCAATATTCATATAGGAGGTCACACCTATATGAATTTACATATAAATAATATAACAACAATAACGATATCCAATAGTTCATTCACCATGGGGTCTAACCCCGGATTAGGTACAAGGAGACAAAACTCCTACCTGTAGGAAAACGTATCACCACAGCAACGATCCTGCTCCCACACCGAACGTCATTCGCCCACGAGAAACACCACAGCAGCAATGGCTAGAACTCTCCTCTTTCTCTCTCTCTCTCTCTCTCTGCGACGGCTGCAGCGGCTGAAGAAGGGAACCCTAAACCTAAAACAAGGAGCCTTCACCTCTTTATATAGACACCTCCACACCCCAAAACGACATTGTTTTGATTAAATGAATCCCAGCATCAAAATGACGTAGTTTTGATGACAGACTACAACCTTTTTGCAACCACACAGGACAAAACACTCATAATTTCACTAAGGTCCTTTAGCAAAAGAGTATCAGAACAACAAAACAAGGGTAATGGAGGCTGCATGTGAGAAAGGCCCTTCTCACGGGCACCTTCAAATGCTCTAGAATTTTGCCACAAGCCTTAGAACAACATTAGGAAGGCTTCCATGCAAAAATATCACTGCACGTGAAAAGCCATTCTCACGTGCATTCTCACGGGCACTCCCTATTGAGCTCAAACTTTGCCTCTTGTTTGCTTATCAACATATAAGATGATTTAGCCAAAGTGTGTGGAAATAAAACTTCCTAAAACCCAATAATTTCCACCCAAAAAGGCAAAACTGAGACTAACTCCTCACATCCCAAAATACGGGTCATTACAGTTTTACTTTTTTGCCTTCTTTAAAGTAATATAAGAAATAAAATTGACTTGAATTTGGGTCACAATTTCAACAATGATTTTATCCCGCATTGACAATACATGCTTAGGAAAATATATATATATATATATATAATGTCAAAATAAGTAGATTTCATGTACCTAAAGGCATGTATGTATAATAATTTTGCTTTAGGCCTTAATTCCCTTATCCTCATATTGTTGTGGAGTTTTGGGTGAACATATCCTCTAGAATATATAGAATCAAGTTTTTAGATATCCCTTTAGAAGGTTTTCCTATAAATCATGACAATATATTACTCATATTTTAAGACATATGAGTTGTTTCTTCAATGAAGAGGACACTCAACTCCCCTCTCCACACCCTCCACCCATCCCAAAAGGTTAAACCTACTCACTTATCATTTTAAATCACATATAAAATTACAAAAATACCCTAAAAGATTCATTTTTAATGTTATTTGAATAATAATCTTAAAACATAAATACAATGTTTGAAGAATATTATTTGAACATTACATTTATATTCTAATAATATTCTTCGAGCACTATTTGTTTGAAAATAATTTTTAAAATATTAAATTCAGATTCAAATAATAATATTTGAACATGAATAATTCTAAAAATTATTTATTTTAAAATAATATTATTTGAATATTTAATTTTTATTCAAATATTAATATGTGAATTATTTTTAATTTTATAATAAATAATTTAGTCATTTTATTAGTAATAGATATGTTAATAAATTTGATATGTAAATTTATTTCTCATTTTATGAAGTGTACAATACCTCTTTCTTTATAGCCCCATCAATGCATCATCCGATGAAATCTTGTAAATCACGAGTCCATGTATCACTTCTAAAGGTTTCGTGCAACGAGCCAAAACTTTATGTAACCACACATTGTATTTAAAAAAACCCAACCAATAATGCATGGTCTCATGTGGAACTTGACCTTCTTGAGCTTTGACATTAGAGGCATCCATTGAGTGGTCCACATCTTTGTTTTTTAAATATTTTAACCTTTAGCCTAAACTTGCATAGGTGACTATGAACAAAAAAAAAAAAAAAAACACCCGACATGAAGAAAAGCTCCAATATGAAATATATCAGTTATTTTTTATTTTTATGTCCTTACTAAGTATTCAGATATATGGAAAACAAAGTTTCAAATCTTAGAATTGATTGAAATTTTTTAATCAATTCTAATTATTTTTTTAGACTAACGGTTTAAGACAGTCAACAATCCATTCTCCGTTACAGCTTCTAGGAGATAAGGTTTTTCTATTGAACTTCATCTGACCTACGTTCTAAACAAACTATTATTATTTTTGTGGTATCGATTTTTTTTAAAATCTATTTAAAATTAGCTTTTATTCAAACTCTTTTAAATCACTATAAACATTGTTCATGCAGATTAGATTGTATATAAACCTGTATTCTTAGTGCTTAATATGTTATTTATTCTCTACATTAATAGGATATATAGTTCTATCGCACCGATCAAGCATCATATAGTGCGTGTTTTGAATACAAATTAATAATATTAATTAAAAAAACTTATACTTGAAAATGTTATTTAATCATACACTCATGCGTAATTTCGTGTTCTTTCATAATATTTAATTTTTCAGCATTTTTGTAAACAAATACGCACACCTTAGTGAGAGACTGAGAGTACCAATTAACTAGCAATTTGTTGAGGACCTTGATTAGGATCCAACAACAATCTAGATATGAATAATAGAATTTACCCAAACCCTAGTCCAAGCGATTCAAGTATTAAACTGGAAAAGCCGAAATAATAATAAACCTCTAATATGAGAGTTTATAATTGGTAAAACACTCTTGAATGATTTATTACATCTGAATGCAAGGCCTATTTATAGGCAAGCTAGTAACTAGGAATTGGAAACCTAATACAATTAGGAAACTAAAGTAAAATACCAAAATACCCTAATTAAATAAAGGAAAGTAATAAAAAGGAAATACTAATGCAAATTAAACAAAGTAAAGTAAATAAAAAGGAAAGACTTCTACTAAAAAGAAAAGTGAATATAAGAAGAGTTCTAATAGTAGTAGATGTCTCGCGCAACACGACACGTGCATGTGACGCACGTTACAGTCTCATCATTCCCTCTCCCTTCAAAGACACCCTTGTCCTCAAGGGAAAGTTTTGGATCATGCTCACCTAACTTGAAAAAGTTACTCCAAGAAGCTTCACGCCAATCTCCATCAACTACCATCACGAAACACTGAGCGCCACAAGGCTGCTTGCCTTTTTTAACATCGCACTGGTGTTCCTCCTTAAACAGTAAAGCTGCCCAAGTTCTTTTTCTTCCATCCAGCTTGAAATCCATTGTCATGGTTCGATAATCAGTAACGACCTTGCCGATACTTTTCAACCATGCAGTGCCAAGAACCACATCAACTCTCACCATAGGTGCCACATGCAGGTCAGCAGTGATCCTGACTCCTTGGGCATTGAGCTTCACATCCCATACTACCTCTGCACATTGTAATTTTTCTCCGTTAGCCACTCGCACAACAAAAGGCTGTAGGGTAGAAACTTGTAGTCCAACCTTCTTTATGATATTAGTGTTGATGAAATTGTCAGTAGAACCAGAATCTACAAGCAACGAAACTTCATGAGTTCCAATCCACGCCATGAGCCTCATAGTAGCTGGTTTTGATCCCCCTGTCATGGCATCAAGAGATAACTTAGCGTCAAAAGTATCTTCTTCAACTTCAGCCATCATCAATTCACCTCCATTGATTGAATCAGAATCGTCAATCAAAAACACCTTCCCAGTGCGACATCGATGGCCCTTGTCCCACTTCTCGCCGCATTTGAAGCAGAGGCCCTTCTTAGCTCTCTGATTAACCTCCTCATATGAAAGTATTCGACTTTTCTTGTCATCCTTCTTAGATCCACCTTCATTGGGCGCCTTTGCTGCTTGAGAGTCTTCCATAGGTTCTGCTTTGACACTTATGTCCTCGGAATCCTCCTTAGCAAGCTTCTTTTCGCTATGGTAACTCCCCTCCAAGACTTCTGCCATTCTCATGGCCTCAATTAGCCGTTGAGGTTGTTTCAACTTCAGTTCTCGTGCTATCCATGGCTTTAACCCCTCGATAAAGGTACCCAGCAAAGACTCTTCAGACCAACCACGAATAAGAATTTGGAGTCATCGAAACTCCTTTACATAGTCAATAACCTTGCCATCTTGCTTCAGTTTGGCCAGTTGTCCATGGTGATTTATAACTGGAGAGGGTCCTCATTGGATTAGGAACTCTCGCTCGAATGCTGACCATCCCAACCATCGTCCATCTTGTTCATACTGGGCCTTGATCCAACGCCACCAGTTGTTGGCCTTTGCATCCAAATACATGCAGGCCACTGCAACTCGGTCGTCTCTGGATACCTCGAAAACTCGGAAGTAGTGAGCTGCCTTATCTAGCCACTCATAGGGATCACCTCCCTTAAAGTGTGGAAACTTAATCTTTGGCTTCCTTGGACCCCAATCACGGCGTTTATCGCCATCAGAATCGTCAGCGCCATGCCTCTGTCGCTTCTGGTGTTCATAGACTGGTTTTTGTCCATGGTCTGTTCTATTGGACATCCCATCAGATTTGTAGCCGTCTACGTTTTCTCCACTAATTGGGTCATCTCGCAACCACCGCTCGATAATTGTCGGACCTCGCTCCACAAGCCCACCACGCCTAAGATGGCCATGGTAAGGATTGTATGCAGCATCTGATGAATCATCAGCCTCCTTTGCAGATCGTCGTGATCGACAATTGTCTCCATGAGTTCGCCTTCCTCCGACTGGTTCCTTGCCCTTGCTGGCAGTGAGAAGACGGTTAATATCCTGATTGGTTATAGCTTGAGAACGAGCCATCTCCGCCATTGCTGTCGAAAGTTCTGTAACAGAATGCTCCAGGGCTTCGAACCGTTGTTTGTTCATCTTTGTCGCCTCCTCCGTCATTGCTGATGAAAAACGTGAGATAAAATCGAGAAATCTTAATTAGGATCTCTCAATGAAAGCACCAAATTGTTGAGGACCTTGATTAGGATCCAACAACAATCTAGAGATGGATAACAGAATTTACCCAAACCCTAGCCCAAGCGATTCAAGTATTAAACTGGAAAAGCCGAAATAATAATAAACCTCTAATATGAAAGTTTATAATTGGTAAAACACTCTTGAATGATTTATTACATCTGAATGCAAGGCCTATTTATAGGCAAGCTAGTAACTAGGAATTGGAAACCTAATACAATTAGGAAACTAAAGTAAAATACCAAAATACCCTAATTAAATAAAGGAAAGTAATAAAAAGGAAATACTAATGCAAATTAAATAAAGTAAAGTAAATAAAAAGGAAAGACTTCTACTAAAAAGGAAAGTGAATATAAGAAGAGTTCTAGTAGTAGTAGATGTCTTACGCAACACGACACGTGCACGTGACGCACGTTACGGTCTCATCACAATTACTAGCAAATTCTGCGACGGTGACTACATTTACAACTCAATCTTAATTTTATTAAAAAATAAAAACATGCCACAAAAAAGGAACTCCTTGGATCATGATACATATGGCCAAGAAGAACATGCAATAGATCCAACAAAAATAAAAATAGAAGAAGACAGAACAACCTAGAAGAAAATAACCGAAAAAGAGAGAGATTGTATTTTGTTTCAAAGTGTAGGATGGGGCAAAAATGCAAATCGGCTTGAATTAATGTTATAATATTGTCATCAAACACAGTTTTAAAACAATGTGATATATTAGATTTCTTTCTCTGGACTTTGGCTTTCTATCTTTTAGTGATGTGAGGCACAATAATTCATAACAAAACTACAACATTATAACATTTGAATATAAATGTGGTTTCAATTTTTTCCAATATTTAAGAGATGCTACTTTATTTTATCATGTTAAGATTAAGTAATATGAATTTGATTAATAATAAAGTTTTTGGCCAAGAAATATTAAATCCAACAAGATTTAATCCGATTCTTTGGTCCATCACGTTTATCATTTAATATGTAATTAAATATATTATAAACTCTTTATTAAATATGTCTAATAAGCTTATATAACTCATATTTTAAATCTTTATGGGAGATTAAGAATTATAATTTTTAGGGTTAGTATGTGATAAAATTAAGACAATGAGATAATTGATTCATCTGTTTATTCTGGGGCTAAAGAAACCGTACATATACATGTGATTCATCATCCATAAATGATAGGATATAAGCTACAATATACTAAATAATATGATATGTTGTATTAGCAATATAAATCCCTTATCTTACGCTACAAGCATATTCCTAGAGTACAAGACATGCAAAAATAGGATATATACAAATATAGAAAATCCCAATAGGAGTGGTTCGGCGGGTTGTGTAGGACCAACAATTGGTTTATCAGTCTCACATCCCTTCGGTCGGGATGAAGTCCTCCGTCGAGTGCGAGATGTGGGTGGACCCCCCCCAGAGGGTCAGGAGTGACAAGAAAAGGAAAATCGCCCTCAGAAAAAACCACATCGCGAGAAACAAAAAACTCAAAGGTGGCAAGATCATATAAGCGCTACCCCTTCTTAGTATGGGGATAGTCAACAAAGATGCATCGGTGTGCTCGATTGAAAAATTTGTTTTTATCACGGTTAATGTGCTTCCCATAACACAAACATCCAAACGTGCGCAAATGGATGTAGGATGGAGGATGGCCAAGCAATAATTCATAGGGGGGCTTGTTATCTAAAAGACTAGATGGAGTACGATTGATCAAGTAACCCACTGTTAAGACACATTCACCCCAAAATTCAATATGTAAATTTGCCTGCAAGTGAAGAGCCTGAGCAACATTCAAAAAGTGTTGATACTTTCTCTCTACGCGGCTATTTTGTTTTGTTTTTTTTTTTTTTGGGGGGGGGGGGGGGGGGGGGTATCAGTACAAGAAGTTTGATGCATGATACCCTGTTTGAGAAAATATGTGGACTACAAGTAAACTCAGTCTTATTATCCTTGTGAACGATTTTCACCTGTTTGTTAAATTCCCGCTCCACCATTGCAACAAAGTTACGTAACGTGCAACCAACTGTGACTTTAGTAGTAAGCAAATAGATCCACGCAGATTTGGAATAATCATCGATGAGAGTTAAAAAATATGTTGCTCTAGAAGATGCCGCAACTCGATAAGGCCCCTGTTATTCCCAAGATACAAACAAGATTCCTTTAGTTTTAACTCTAATGTATACAGAGGGGGGTGAATCTGTATACTTATAACTATTTCCTTTAGTTTTAACTCTCTTTTAACAAAGAGCAAGTCACTTATATGAGAGGTTGTTACAGATATGGTTATTACTTGGGTGGTGTCTTAGTGTCAAGTGTATAATCACATTTGTAGCAAACATGTAAAGGAAAGAAAAGACAACGACACATGATCTATGTGGTTCGATCAATGTGATATACTTCATGGTGGTGATATTATCTGCGTTTCGATCCTTCGATTATCCATAACCTTGAAGATGATTGTCTCGTAGCCTCATTGATACTTCACATCACAAATAAGCTACAATCTTCAAGTCAGAACCTTTGGACCTTCAAGTTAGATAAACTCTAGCTCAGATCTAGTGACACTCTAATCTTTGGGTCAAGTTTTCGAATCTTCAAATCCAGGTTAGTGCCAATGACCAACTGACTTCTAACTCGTCGAGTTTTCGAGTCTTCGAGTCTCCAATTTAGAGCCAGTGACCAACTGAACTCTGACTTAGCTAATCTTCTATTCACATCAACGCGTCTTCAAATCTTCGACCCTTCGAGCTTCGACTCTGTGACATCGCCACTCTTCACCCGATGGGTCTTTGAATCTACGAGACTTCTGCTCTTCACCCGACTGTATGTTGGATCTTTAACCATGCTGATCTTTGAGTCAACGGTTCTTCAAGCCTAAGGATCTTTGACTTTATGAATCTTCAAGTCTGTGGATTGTCGACTCTACAGATCTTAGACCATATGGGTCTTCGACTTTGTGGATCTTCGAGTCTTCAGATCATCAACCTGGGCAGATTATAATAGTATATATTTAGTCTCCCTTTACGAGCTCACTCTAAGAGATCACTCTATGAAGTTATCCAACCAAGTATAACATGTTGCTTGCCTACTTGCTAAACACAAATTGTTGACAACATTGACAACCTAAAAAGACTATGGGAATAATAATCTCCCCCTTTAGAATTGTTGGTAACATATATGAATGATCATGTGTTTACAAGGACGGATCTAATAAAACACATTCTCTCCCCCTGTACTCCTTACCCTATACTCCCCCTGTACAACAACATTCTCTCCTCCTTTTCCAACCTACTAACTACCTAAGCATACGAAGGAAACTACACAGGCAACTCGCGTCTATGCTGGTCAAATAGCTCAGTGGACAGAAACTTGGTGAAGATATTTGTAG
Source organism: Taxillus chinensis (assembly GCA_023512835.1). Lineage (NCBI taxonomy): Eukaryota > Viridiplantae > Streptophyta > Magnoliopsida > Santalales > Loranthaceae > Taxillus > Taxillus chinensis. The sequence continues at coordinate 14,501,632 of CM042089.1, read as the reverse complement.
TCTATTCCTGGGTGGAAACATATACCTGTTGCACATTTCCATCTTCCACTTGTTATTTGATATAGTGGTACAGATAGTCAATATGTTTGGTTTTTGAGTGTTAGACTGATTTTTACTTATGTTCACATTACTCTGGTTATCGCACCAAATATTACAAGTAACTCCATGGTAACTCCTAAGTCTGACAATTGCATATGCATCCATACCACTTAAGTACATGCAGTATGTGCAGCTACATATCCAGCTTCAACTGTGCTACAGGCCACACTATTCTGCTTATGGCTTAACCATGCAACACATTTGGAACTTAAATAAAAACTGCAGCCACTGTTGTTTGTCTATCATCAATATTTCCAGCCCAGTCTGCATCAGTGTATGCTTGTAATTCAATTGAGTCCTTAGAGGGATACCACAACTCCATTTCCAATGTACCATGTAAATATCTAAGGATTCGTTTAACTTCCAGCTAGTGAGACTCTTTGGGGTCTACTTGAAATCTGCTTTCCTGACATACAGCTTGCATAAAATCAGGTCTGGATGCTATAATGTAAAGGAGTCTTCCAATTATGCCTTGGTACTCTTTCTGATTTACACTTGTACCTTTTTGATCTTTGTGTAATTTGCAACTTATAGCCATTGGTGTTCCAACGGGCTTACTATTGTCCATACCATACTTATTCAAAAATTTCTTGGCATATTTGTGTTGAGATATAAGGATACCTTTAGCAGTCTGCTTAATCTATAGTCCTAAGAAGTAAGTTAAATCCATTGTTCTTCTGCTGAAATTTATTCTTTTTAAATATCCATCCAATCGGCTATACTATGCCTTAGGAGTTTACTTTAGGTCATATAAGGCTTTCGTAAGTTTGCACACATGTGCCTCATCATTAGCTATTTGTACCTCATTTAGTTGCTGAATATAAATTTCTTCTTTCATTAAGCCATTTAGAAATGCAGATTTCACATTCATTTGATAAACTTTAACTTCTTGTGTGCTGCTAATGTAAGAAACATTATAATTGTTTCTAGCCTTACTACTGGTGCAAATGTCTTATCAACATCAATACCTTCAATTTGGGTGTACCTTTTGCCCACCAATCTTGCCTTGTTCCTGATAACCTTGACATCTTCATTTAACTTAATTCTGAATACCCACTTTGTCCCGATGACATTTTTATTCTTTGGTCTATGAACCAGCTCTCATGTCTTATTCTTCTCAATTTGATCAAGTTTTTCATTCGTTGCAATGACTCATGCTTTGTTTTATACTATTTCTCCTACTGTCTTCGGTTTTATGTGAGAGAGGAAAGCAGTAGCTCTTGCAAATTTTCTCCTGGTGGTGACACTTGCTTTTGGATTAACAATGATTTGATCCTTGTCATGTACACTGGACCATGTCCTACTGGTTCTCTTACTTGATTCTCCTCCAGGATTAGACTATTCATCTTCTTCATCAGACTTCTCTGAGTCTGTATCCTCATTTTCTTTTCCTTTTTATGCTCAAACTCGTTGATAACGTGCATTTATGCCATTATTCTAGGCCATGTTTAGGGTGTTTTAGAGTGTGTTTAAGGCTTATTTGTATGGTAATTTGCATACATTTGCTCTAACCCTTAGGAAGACACTATTTTGTGTATAGTGGCACCTTTTTGAGTGATTTGGACAAGTTTTGGGGGAGATTTTTCTCGCACAAATTTGCTAGATCACTTTGTAAACTCAAGAAGAAGCTGTGGGAAGAAGATGGACCTAAAAGGAGGCAAATTCAGGTTGCATGCGACAATGGTCATTGTCACGGGCAGGTATCAAAGTTCATGGAAGCCTTCTACATGCTACAAGGAAGCTGTGGAGCAAATTTGAGCTGAATTGGAAGTACCCGCGACAATGGCTTTGTCGCGTGCATTGTCGTGGGCAAGTATATTTTTGCTCTGGAAGCTTGGTTATGTTGTCCTGATCATTTTTACTTAAAAGACCTGGTTCAAATTCGATATGGATTGAGTTTTATTGAGCTTGGAACGAAGAAAGCGGTCACTTATCAAAACTATGTCGTTTTGGTAGCAACAGCAACTGTCAACTAGGGTACACCTTATGTAAGCCATGCAACCCTATAAATAGAGAAGAGGTGCACAACAGAAGGGATCTGGATTCTTAGAGAGCAATCATCCATTACTGGATATCAACGCATCAATTCTGGGAGGTTGAGACGCAGACAGAGGATAGAGAGAGACATTCTTGGAGATAGAAGCAGCTGTGGAGTTTGACGACAAGGGGTTGCTGGCAGAGAAGGAGAAGTGTTGGGGCTGTTAATCATATCTATTCCTCTCTCTCTCTACTGGTACTGTAATCATGTGTTATTCTGGGTTTATTGTGATTCTGAGAATGATTATGGGGTAAAACTTTATTTCTAGGGGAGCAATATAGCCCCCAAGGTCTTGTAATGTTCTGGATTATGGAATTTTGCTTGCTGTTATATGAAATTCTAGGTTTTAATTAGTTAATTAATGTTTTAATGCAAAGTCTGATGTATGCATGATTAGACTATCTCAACCCTTATCTAGGGTAGAACTTGATGAACTAGATTTGACATTACATGATGGACCAAATCTGTATTTGTTGAATTGGTTGTTTTCCTTTAAACACTTTTATTCTCATGGACCAAATGGTTTAAAAGACTTAAACTTCCCTTTTCATGGACCAAGTGTTAGGGCAGTGGGTGATGACCATTATAAACTTGGAATTAATTAAATATTTTTAAGCAAGTACCATAACCAGAATATTATCAGGCATTAAGTGGTGAAATTGTGATCCTAGATCCTTTAATTCATTGCTATCTTCGAATTGCGTAACAATCTCAATAGTTTCTACATTTTGCATGTTTAAGACTTATACTTTAATTTAAAACTCAAAAATCAATCGTCCAGACATAAATTCAACTTGTTAGCTTAGTGCTTGCTGCTTAACAGCATTAGCTACCACCCTGTGGGTTCAACAACCGGAGTCTTAATACTTCATTTTATTACTTGACTGCAAAACCTATAGATACAATTTATTCAAGTCACTCGTCATCTTTTTAAGGCTCCTATTCTTCAAATTTTGGTTCTTCATATTCACTCACATCCTTCTTCTAGTTCTCATCAATTTTAACTTCACTAGAAGTTATAACCTTTTCAAGCCTTAGAAGAAATATTATATAGCCATTTGTTTGATATGAGTACCCAACAAAGTTTCTTCCTCAAATCTGGCATGAAATTTTTCTCTTTCTTGCTCCTTTATCTTCATAAAGCAAGGGTTTCCAAATATTCTGAAGTATTTGGATGTTGACTTCTTTCTACACCATAATTTATAAAGCGTGCAGTCTGTTCTTAGCTTTAATGTGATTCTATTCAGTAAGTGTACATCTGTTCTTGTTACCTCTATTCAAAATCTTGCATGGAGATTAGCTTCCAGTAATAAGGTTCTGCCCATTTCAATGACAACTATATTCTTTCTTTGAATAACCTCATTTTGTTGTGGAGTTCTTGCTACTGACAATTGATGTTAAGTCCCATGTTTGTTTAAATATTTCTCAAAGGTTTCATTTACAAATTCAGTACCCTGATCAGATCTTAATACTTTGATTCTATGGCTACTATCATTCTCAGCCATTTTTCTATACTTCTTGAAGCATTCAGAGCTTCTGTCTTGTGCTTTAAGTACATGATACAAGTTCTTTTGGTGAAGTCATCCACAAATAAAATGAAATATCTCTCACCGTTGAGTCTCTTGCTCCTCATAGGTCCACACAAATTAGTATGCACAATATCTAGAGCTACTTCTAAGCTATATTCTTTTACCTTATAATGAAATCTGGTTTGTTTACCATGTTGGTATGCTGAACAGACATGCTCTCTATCTCTTTTGATATTTGGGATGTCTCTGATGGCTTTGTAGTTTATAAGCCTTCTCATATTCTTCTGATTGAGATGTCCTAGTCTTCTATATCAGAGTTTATTTTCTTTAATCTTTGTTATATGGCAACTCTGGGTCCTTTTCTCATTTATTACATTCAAGTCCCTATTTGTCCTTCTTCCAGCTACTACTGTGTTTCTATTCTCTCTCTTCACTTGGAAACCAATTTTTGTAAAGGTCACTTCATAACCTACATCACACAACTAACTAACGGATGCTAGATTATACTTTAATCCTTCAGCATGCAAAACATCCTTCAGTTTATTCTTTCATCATTTAGCTAATCTTAGCCTCATGATTTTCAGAGAGCTATCATTGTCAAATCTTACTTTGTCAGATTTGTCCTTGTTCACATTTGACAACTTATTTAGGTCACCTGTCATGTGACCTGAATAACCAGTGTCAAGGATCCATTGTTTATCCTTGATGTCTGCTTTCAAAGCAATCTCAGCGATATAAGCTACTTCTATCCCTTTAGTCATGTAAACTTGTTTTACTTTAGACTTGAAGTGCTCTTCTTGTTTTACTTTAGACTTGAAACACTCCCCTTGAGGCTTTGGCTTCACTAGACTTCTGAGATTCTGATCCTGTTTTTTATCTTGTAACTTTATAGTGCTCTTTTTCTTATTATGCTTAGGAATAAGTGCACTTCTTACACTATGACGTTCACTATCATACTTATCCCAAATTTCTAAGTATGCAAGTACATTAAACTTGTTGTTCGTGGAAGTGAGCTTTGGTTTCCACTAGCATGATTTCTCATCATGTCCCTGCTTCTGATAGTAGTTGCAGAAACTTCTAGCTGGTTTTCTCTTTTCAATCTTGTACAAGTTCTATTGAGATATTTTTAATTTTATTTTAGATACTTCTACCAGATACCTCCATGGTCGGTGACTCATAAGTGTACGAATCGTGACAAGTAATAAAGTGAATTTTAAGTTCGATTATCGAACCCAAGGGAAGGATGAAGAATTCAAAAATTTTAAACTAGCTTATAAAGAGATTTTTGATTGGAATATTATAAAAATAGAACTAAACTTAAACAAAGTGTTTTAAGCAGTTTGAGAGATGGAAAACACTTTTCAAAGTAGGGTAAGATTCAATTTATAAAGACGATTGGAGTTAAGATTTTGTTTGATGTATTTTTCTAAAGATTATGCCTTAGTTCAATCTATTTTTTTCTTTGTGATTTTTGTTTAATACCTAACCTATAATGCATGAATTAGCCTTTTCCAAGTGTAATAATATTGTGTACACCATTGGATGGGGTGTTGGACCCCATTTTATCCGGGTTGAACATACTAACCCCATTTTATATATACCTTTCTGCTCATGCCATATACCTTATTGAACAAATTCATAAAGATTCCACACTACCAAGGAATGGTTTGGAGTTGATGTTAACCCCAATTTGCACAAGATGGATACACTTACACGAATGAGAATGCCAAAAACTGATAACCTCTGCTACAAGTTCCTGAAATGCCCTAGGACCAACACTAGGTGATAGAGGATGAAATTTGGAGACTAACGCACTTGACCGAGCTCAATTCCGAGTAAAAACGAAGAAGGTATGTCTAAAACAATTTTCATCGGAAGAAGTCAAACTTGCCAAAAGATGGTCAATGCCCCTGGTCAAACTACTAGAAAATGTGTTTATATGAAATAGTCCAAAACGTCTATTTAGGTAAATATAGGTCTTCCCAAACAATCTCTAAAAGTTCGTCCATTTTGGCATTTTGGGTGGGGGTAACAAGGTAATTAAAAGATTCGAAGACTCAAAGACTCAAAGACTCAAAGCCCCAAAGCCTTTGAGTCTTCGACCGAGGAAGCCTTTAAGTCTTTGAGGATTGACCTTCAACCCTTGACTTCGACCTGTGACCTATGACCCTTTGACCCGCGGATCTTCGAGGATTAACCTTCGACCCTTAACCTCCGACCTTTGACCATTGACCTTCGACCCGTTGACCATTGACCTTTGACCCACTAACCTTCGACCCCGCCGACACTTTGACCCTTTGACCTTGGACTTTCGCTATTTGGCCTTATTTTTTGCAGGCTCTTTCCTGTGTAGTCACGAGACACGTTTTATTAGCTGGCCATTGTCAGAGATGCTTTTCAATGCCTGTCAGACACATGTGCTTACAAAAAAATGAAAAAGCAATCACAAGCTGCCTTATTTTGTGCAAAGATCATCCAACCACTAGACAAAAACTAGAATCTTACAATTAAAAATGCAGACAATCATAATAGAGAAATAAATGCACAATAATGATGGTCTAGCCAAATTATGCCATCCCATAAAAAGAGGTCTCGTCCCATACGAGAAAGGATGATTTTGCCAAAAAAATGGAAAAAAGCTCTGCTATTCTGCCATCTGCCTAGTCTTCACACCCAGCTCTTTGATCCCAAAAAAGAGAATGGCCAGATTAAGCCCATACAACTTTCTGGCATTCTGAAACCAAAATCGCACGTCCTTCCCAACTCCTCTTTCCCTAATATCTCATTACAGCTCTCTTTTTCCCAGCAAAAAAAGAACAAAAAAATAACTCCAATTTTGCCCCCTCTCTCCTACGTTTTCATCATAAAAACAAAAAAAAAACAAATTCCATTTCATTCCCCTATTTCTTACGCTCACTCTTTTTATTTCCAGCCACCAAAAGAATCTTAACCCCCCATAAAAATATATATATCACTCTAGTCTCCAAATACCAGGAAATCTTTGTCACAAATCTCGCTGCCATATTTGTTGGTTCTATTTTCAAGCAGGTGACTACCGGCGTGGCGAGGACAAGTTAGTTTAAACGAAAGCCCAATGTTGAAGCCTCATCCAAGCCAAAGTTGGTGCAATTAATTTGTATTTTTTATTACTTTTTTAGCTTATTTTCCTTTTTTTTTCTTTTGTTGTTGTTGCTATATGTAGTATTTTCCCTGTATTTTCCCTTTTGATATTATTGGTATAATGTTGTATGTTGTAATATGAAAAGAATAATAAAAAATAAAAAAACGAGCAAAGAGAGGCATGAAAATTTAAAAAAAAAAAAAGAGAAAAGAGGGTAGCTTTATTTTAATTTGTGGATATCATAATCACACACTCCAAATTTATTTTGATATATGTGAGCCTTTAGTCATAGTCAAAAACAAAAAAAAAATATATGGATTTTTAAGTTTAACTTGTGATTTAGGTTCAATTCTTTCAAAAAAAAAAAGGAGTCGTCAAAAAAACAAAACAAAAAAACAAAAAAGTAAATAAAACAAAACAACAAAACAAACACAAACGTTTTCAAACAAAAAACCACAAAAAACACAAAACAAAAACAAAACAAAACAAAAACAAAAAGAAAAACAAAAAAACAAAAACAAAAACAAAAACAAAAAAATAAAACATTAGGGTTTCACTTTCCACTGCAAATAAAAACGTTTAGGGATTTCCCTAAGAAATTTAGGGTAAATCTAATTTGATATTAACTTTAACAAATAACTTAGCTAAATAAAAAGCATAGACTTTTTAGAAAAACCATAGTACCTCGACTCAATCACAACAGTAAAAATAAATAGAAACCTCCTCCTCCGAAAATAGATACCGAAAGGGCGTTGTAAGGGTGCTAATCCTTCCCTACACGTAACCAACTCTCAAACTCTTCTCTGATAACGCAAGCCACACCTTAAACTACTTAAAGTAGAGGGTATCCAACTGTACCCTAAAAACAGTTGTTGGCGACTCTAAATTTCTCACCATTAGTTTCGGTTGAGCCCACCCTAAATGGGCCCGGACGAAAACCAGTGATGATAGCAAGTGACTTTGCCGGGGGACTAGTACACACTTTAGAGAGTTAGTTCTAGCATAAGGAATAGGAGGTTATTTTATATTTACTTTCTGTGATAGTTGTGATTTATTTATACACTTTAACTGCCATAATAACTGTAATTTATTCATATGCTTTAACTACCATGATATTTGTTATTTTATACTGTAAATGTGAAAAACATGCCATGATAGTTATGATTTACTACTTTCCCTTCTTGTTGCATTCATGTATAACCCTATATCTGGGTTTATCATAATCTAGATTAGCGAGGTTTAGTATGGTCCCCAGTGCATTGATCATTATACGCAATGGGGCATCGAATTCCTCACTCAAGCTTGAGGTTTGCTTGAGGTTTATTTAAGGCTCGTCCTTTTAAAACCCCCCTCCAGTAAATCTCATAGTGTATGAAGCCCTCTACAAAGGAAGTTTGGGAACCAACGAATAAGATAGGTCTAGCAATAGAAGCCCATCAGGGGCATTAACCCATATGTTGTTTGCTCATTCCATGCCATGCTAACATTTTTTGTAGGGTAGTCCTTAAGTCATTCCCTTCACATATTATTTGTTTTACTATTGGTTTATCATGTCTATTTTCCTTGATATTTATTGAAGCTGCCATCCTAACCTGTCATCACGCATAACACGACATTCATATAGGCATGGTAACTTTCAGTCATCTCCTAAAAGGCCTTCAGGATAAAGAGGTTATCGTAGTGGTGGCTCAAGCATCTGGGGACATCCAACTTCGCCTTGGAGATTTTCCACCAGGAAAAGCCTATAATGCAGAACATATTATCATAGAAGATCAGTTGGACTACACTAAGGAGGTACTGACGATATGGAGGCAGTGGGTAGATAAAAGGAAAAACATTTATATACAGCAGTTTGGGGATTTGCTCCATGTGACCGAGCCATTAGCCGACAAGGATATGCTTGGGGCAACAATATATTTCTAGGAGCCTCGACGACAATGTTTTGACTTCAACGGCGTACCTTTACCCTCTTTTCTTGTTGGGTCACCGCCGCTCACCATCCTCGATGCCGCACCTCCTTCTGAACCCACACCACCTGATTTGCCTCGCCCATCTCCTCTCCTTGGGTCCCCGCCGCTCACTGTCCCCGATGCCGCACCTCCTACAAGTCCCACCACGATCGATTTACCATCCCCCGCTCCACTGACCACTGTTCCCACCATCGCTCTGCACTGTAGCGGTCGCTCCACCCGGCTGCTTGCCTTGTTGGACGACTTTGACGTCAAGACCTGTTTACCTTCACAACCCGTCCCAACATTATCCACGACTTTGGTCACTCGCACTGGTACGGGTCACCCTCTATCTCTCTCCTTATCTTATATGCACCTTTCTCCATCTCACCAATCTTATTTTGCTCACCTTACTATTCTCCCTGAGCCTATGGGTTTCCCTCAAGCTGTGTGCCTCCCATGGTGGTGTGTTGCTATGCGTGTTGAGATAGATGCATTGCGGGCTAATGGCACTTGGAGCTTGGTATCTCTGCCTCCTTACAAATAGGCGATTGGTTGCAAGTGGGTGTATAAGATGAAATTAAAAGTTGATAGCATGTTAGAATGCTACAAAGCCCTGTTGGTGGCCAAGGGCTACAGTCAAATTGATGGCATCAACTACAACAAAACCTTTGCCCCTGTTACTAAAATGGTGACTGTTCGTGTTCTTCTTAGTGTGATATCTCTACATGGTTGGCATCTGCATCAGTTGGATGTCAACAACACCTTTTTGAATAGCAATCTTGATGAAAAGGTATTTATGTCCTTGCCTCCTGGTTTCGGATGAAAGGGGGAGACTCGGGTATGTTATTTGCACAAGTCGCTATATGGTTTAAAGCAAACGTTTAGAAAGTGGTTTATAAAATTGTCTGTGGCTCTCAAACTTGCTAGTTTTCATCAGTCCCAATCTGATTACTCTTTATTCGCCCGACATCACCAAGGAAACTTCCTAGCATTGCATATATATGTTGATGATGTCATAATGGCAGGAGTCAATTTGGCATATATAGAAAACACTAATGTATTGTTGGCCAACATACCATTTCAATCTCAAGGATTTGGGATAGTTAAAGCATTTCCTTGGCATCGAAGTTGCCTGATCGCGACAAGGAATCAGTTTGTCACAACGTAAGTATGCTTTGGACAGAACTTAATTCTGGATGATGCTAGTTTCTTAGGTGTCAAACCCTCTCGATTCCCTATGGAATAGAACGTATCACTTACATAGTTCAGTGGGCAATTATTACATGATGCTTCAAGATATAGAAGACTCGTTGTCTGGTTGATTTATTTGACCATAACTAGGCTCAACTTGACTTACGTTGTATGCATCTTGAGTCAGTTCATGGATAAGCCATGAAAACCCCATTTGGAAGCAGCTCATAAAGTGCTTAAATACCTTAATCAAACTCCAGGCCAAGTTATTTTATTACCATCTACAGGATCACTCCAGTTGCGGGCATTCTGTGATGCCGATTGGGCACGTTGTAAGGACACAAGGAGATCAGTCACAGGATATTGTGTTTTACTTGGGCACGAACCAGTCTCTTGGAAAACCAAGAAACAAACTACTATGTCACGTTCTAGTACAGAGGCCGAGTATCGTGCCATGGCTGCTAGCTGCTGCGAAATCACATGGTTGAAGAACATTTTGAAGGATTTGGGAGTTGATCAGATGTGGCCGATAACATTGTCTTTTGACAATCAAGTAGCCATATACATAGCGTCAAATCTCATGTTTTGTAATAGCCCAGCCCACCTGTAGCACGATATTGTCTGCTTTGGGTCACTCATCGGCTCACTAGCTAGGCCCCCTCACGATTTTGTTCTTGGTAGTGCCCACTGGTACCCCAAAAGGCCTCATGCTAGGAGAGGTATCCACAACAACCTAAGTAGCCTGCTTCGTTCTCCTCCCCAGCCGATGTAGGACATTACATCCACCCCCTGGCTCTGATACCAATTGTAATAGCCCAGCCCACCTGTAGCACGATATTGTCCGTTTTGGGTCACTCATCGGCTCACTAGCCGGGCCCCCTCACGGTTTTGTTCTTGGCAGTGCCTACTGGCACCCCAAAAGGCCTTATGCCAGGAGAGGTATCCACAGCCACCTAAGTAGCCTGCTTTGTTCTCCTCCCCAGCCGATGTGGGACATTACATATTTTATGGAAGAACGAAGCACATAGAGCTTGATTGCCATCTTGTTCGCAAGAAAATTCAAGAAGGAATGATTCAGGCAACTCACATTCGAACTGAACATCAGCCAGTTGATCCGTTCACTAAACCATTGAGCTCAACACAATTTGAAATGATCCTTAGCAAGTTGGGTGTTATCAACATACACTCCAACTTGAGGGGGGAGTGTTAAAGGAAACGGAGCCTAATATAGTATGTAGATAATCTCAAATATTGTGCATAATGACTTTCCTTATTTGAAGAATCCTTAGCACCTATAGATGGCATAGCCTCTCATTTTATTTGAATAATAATTCCATATCAATTCTTTTACAGTAATGTAACTTTTATTTTTCTACAATAATTCAGGGGAAGTGATGAGATCAGTGTTGGAGATTCGGCCTTATAAAAGCTACCTTGTCATGTTTAAATTGTAAATTTAATTTTCATACATTTGACTTCAATTTTGTGTACCTTTTTTAAACAAGAAAAAAAAGGTCATATACATGTGATGATATTCAAATATGTTCTTGTGGGGTTTAATTGGGACATACAATACTATTTTACAAAATCAGAAATAAATAAATGTGAAGTTGAATAAATTATACTCGTAATTACACACTCTATATATATTAAATTTAATTTAAATTAAAATAATTTGAAACAAAATAAAATAAACTTGTGAGACACTTCACGGCCTTAATTTACAATGGGCACTTTAAATTTACCTATTTAAAATAGGCAAAAATATTTTTTTAATTTTAAAATATAATTATAGAGTACATTTAAATTTTTATTATTTAATTAAAATATTAATTTTTAAATAAAATATTTTTTAAAAAAAAGAGAAAAATTGAAAAGTAAAAAAGGAAAGATAAAATATAATTATTTAAAGAGTATAGAGAAAATAGTAACTATAACGTAAGAATTTTAAGTAATTTTGTTAAATTAGTTATTTAAAATAAAAAATAAAATAAATTTAAAAGATTTCAACGGGTGCTCTAATAATTTATTGTAAAGGTTCAACAAATCATTACATTGAAATTTATGATTAAGTAATCAAATTTAAAATTAATGTTAAAAACTCAATACAGAAAAAACATTACATTTCCATTTTTAGAGGTTTTTGCCCAATTTAAACCCAAAAGGCGTCTTTTATCATTTAAATTATTGAATTTAAGTTTGATTTTATATCTATGGATTTTAATTGTCTTTGTTTAAAAAGCCAATGAATATTTCTTGCGGACAAACAATCTCGCCCCGTTAACTTATAAAAATTGAATGGTGTGACTATTCAATATCAACAAAAAATTTATTAATATATTTTAATTATATTATATCGGAATTGAGTTATCTAGAATTGTTTAGTCTATATTATACGAACTTATTTTTGATGAACTTATACCAAGTTTTTTCAATTATAAATTTCTTTAGGTACTCCACCCCACAGTAGATTTTACAGTAATATTTTGAGGGCTTTTTCAAATGAACACCGATATTCAATCGGATGATTTAATCGTATTTACAGTCAGAAAATGACATGATATAATATTAATCATACGATATTAAATTACATTATCAACTACAAATCCAATTAATCATTCCATTTAAAATATTTAATCCTTTCGAATTCAAACATAGTAAAGAAAGAAAATGGCCGGAGCCGGAGGAGGGGGGAGGGTGACAGCGGGTGACATCATGGAGGCACTAGCGTGGCAACGAAAAGTTATGGCACGTGCCGAAGACCCCACTTGTGTGGGTTGGAAGAGCGGGAGTCCGGTCAAAAGCCGGTACCCGCACCCGGACACGTGTGAGGCCGGTGGTCCGAATCCGGAAAGGTCCAACCCGGCGTTTGAAATCTTGACCATCAGCCCAGCCGCATAATTGCTCGAACTTTCGGTTACCGGCTACTGGCGGACAGCCGGTGGTCCCTCCCTCACTCTCACTCATGAGATGACATGACTCCACGTGTTAAACTATTAACCACCTAAACAGTCACCTCGCTAGCTCGACAAACCATCTTCGATAGTGAAAAGTCATCGTTAGTTCGATATTACGGAGGGTGTGCATTCAGACAATCCGGGTATATATATTTGAATTTTAGGTCATAATTTTTATGAATTATCTTTTCACTATAGTTGAATAATTTAGATATAACAAAATTCTTTTAAAAAAAGGATAAAACTTTTATAAAAATGGGTAAAAATAATTACTTTAAATTAAATAATTACAAATTCTTATTGAAATTTTGATTATATTTCGTATGTCATTTTTAAACTCAGCCCGATTAACTTTTTGTAATTTTCCTAGCTTGAAATATAGGTAGGCTAAGAAGAGACAATCCAAAGAGTTCAAGGACGTGGAGTTCTTTTCGTTGCTCACTTAAAAACATGGGTTGCATGAGAGCATGGGAAGATAGGACATCACTCAAGGCACCTAGCTAGTGGTCGCCTAGGAAACTTTCAACCTTTTAGTCTATTGTTGTTACTATAAGTACCCGATTAAAGTTCGCTAACACCATATGAAAATCTCTTGGTGAAATACTTAGTTTAGGGGCCGGGGTACTAGTGAGTCTAGCATCTTAATTATTAAGATAGGTGCTTTGATCATGCCAGAATTCCCAAGAAAATCATACCGTACGTTACTTCAGAACTATTTTATCAGGACTCTAAGTTTGCATTTGGGTCTTTTGTACAGCCCTGGCATAAGTTTAATAATAAAAACTCAAGAATTGTCATAGATATGAGTCTAAGTTATTGGTGTCTAAAATTTTCAATTGATTTACTTGATCATGCATGAGAACAAAAATTATTATATGATTCCAAGGGATTGGGAAGCTGATCACGGCCTGACACTAAAAATAAATAAATCATGTGAGCATGAAATGAATATTGTTACTCCTTTTTTTTAGCGAGCTCGGTAAGTATAATGCTGAGAGCTTTATTAATTAATTGTTCATACGAATCATATTAATAATGTTATATAGATCAAATATATATAACATGAAAATAATAAAATTGGAGCGAACGTAACATTAATTAAATAATTGTAGAGTTAATGACACATATTTAATTATGAATATTTAAAAAAACAAAAAATTCCAGCTATGTAATTGCACGTTAACTGAGATTTAATTACTTTCAGGTATTGGATGTCATTGTTGTTGTAAGTGTATTTGGATTCCATGTTGATACTAGTATAGCACTACGTACTAATACCGCCCAAAATATATATAGTACATATACATATATATATATTACTGTTTTTCGGAATACTGGACTAACTTTACTAACTTGTCTCGCTATATTGAGCTGTCTAATTCGTGGATGAAGGATAGAAAGTGATTGATTAGAAGCGCAAACACGTGTTTGGGACTTTTTTAGCATATACCTACAGTAGTAGTTTTCAATTGTTGAACTTTATCTTCGGTTTAGTTTGATTTGAGTGTATTATTACGAAATATTCCGGTGTTTTCAAGCTTAATTGTGGCTATTCAATACTTCAATATTAATTGAACGTTTCAAGTATTTCTTTAAAATATTACAAACACCCTCATATCATGTTTGTCGTGTTAAACGTACGCAACCCGCACAATTAATTGCGAAGTACATCTCGCCAAAGCCTCTTTCTCTCTCATATGGCTAAAGTAATATTAAATAAAACGGCTTTGCTCTAAGCATTGACCAAAGCTCTCATTCCCATCTCACTCTTTCAAAAAACTAATATATAGAAGAAGATGAAAGGGAAAGAAGGGAAAAAGAAGAAAAAAAAACGGAGAAAAGGAAAAAGCAAAGACAAGCAATAAAACCTAGAGACAAATTTTAAGCTTCCAGAGTCTTATGAAAGCGAAGGACAAAAACCTCTCTCTGAAGTCTTATCTTATTATAGCGTGTCCTTTCCAAGTTTGTGCTTCAACCTGCTGTTTCCACTTTCCCTTCTCTCTTTTCCCTCTCCCCTCTTTTCCCACACTCATGTCTGATGAAAACCAAGGTCTCTTCCACTACAATAATGATCCTTTCTACCATGATCATCAACGCACTGGTACTGGCGACGCAATCAGCTTTCCCTTTGATAATTTTACCTCCATGTACACTGATATCAGCCACTTATCTCACCCACAAACCCTAAATGAAGGCTTGGATCCATCCGTCAATTATGGTTACATGAGCCTCACAGATTGCTTGCATGGTTCGTCCATGGATTATCCCCTCCTCTCGAAAACATTTGACATGTCTTGCTCTTCCTCGGAGGTCATTTCTGATGGCGGAGTGGCTGAGTCCGGTGGGGGACACGGCTGCGAAAAGCCGCCGCATTCATCGGTGTCCTCCTCCTCTATGGAGGCAGTGGTTGAGGAAGAAGGGGAAGAGGATTCTGAACAGATTTGCACCATTAAGGAAGTCCATCAGCAGCCAAACGGGTCCGATCCAGATGCAGATGTGAACACTAAGATTGCGTACGGATTTTTCATTATCATCTCTTGGATTTAAATATTCTGGGTTATTCCATTTTTATATAATTTAGGGGTTTGACTTGGCGCTGTACGGGAAACGTTAATTTTCTTTCTAGTAATGCCTTCTATAGTACTCTCTCGATACTTGTTCCTTGTTAATTTACACTTATTCATCGACTAAGGCATGTTTAGTGTGACAAATTTTTTGTCAGTCCCATTGGATATTTGATGATCCGGGTCTTTGTCTATTTAAAAAATGAATCATGCATTTTCATCTGTTCCTAAGCAGAACTTTGATGATCTTTGCATATATTTTTTGTACGATATTAAATTAATTAAATTCTCTATTAATTAGTGATTTGTTGTGCATTAATTAATTTGTTTTTATATTGAATTAGTGATGCATCAACTATCAGGAGCAAACCAAAGAGGAAAGGAGAAACAAAGAAGCAAAAGGAACCAAGGTATGCCTTCATGACTAAGAGTGAAATTGATAACCTTGAAGATGGATACAAATGGAGAAAATATGGACAAAAGGCGGTCAAGAACAGCCCTTATCCAAGGTCAGTGGTCTAATTTTTCGACTCACCATTCACAATCAAAAAAGAAAAAAAACGAACGAAAGAAAAAGATGCACATGCCTATGTATATAGTTCTCATTTCTCGTCATATTATAAAAACTATTTCATCATTCTAATATTATTTTTATCCTACTTTGCCCAACGCACGAATAAAAAATGACGTCATTTAGTCTTAAACTAAGTAATTTACTTAGTTCATTAATTTATTTAAGCGGAAATGCTCATTTCCCTAATCACAACATACAAACTTTAAAAACCCACACAACTTTATATATATATATATGCGTGTCTGTGTTTATCCTATGTTGTTTCAATCCAACTTTGTTTGACGCAAATCAAAACATCTAGCTAGTTTAGTGAACTGGATGATTTTTGCTTTAAACCAAGATTCAAATTTACGTAATTATATATTAAACTATCCAAATAATATTATTTATTCACATGTATAAGTAAATAACATCATATGTGTTGATATGGTAAACTAGGGAATTTTATTATCTCCTACTGTGATCATCCCTTTTAAGCACCGGATGGATATCTATATTTTTTGTAAATCAAACTTCCCATTTCGACTTGATTATGAACATATATGCACCGTGTTTATTTATACGTATGGTTAATTTTTTGAGACTTGGAGGTCTTTTCTTTTTCCTATTCTATTGGGTAAGTAGGTGGTAGGAGAGTGACGATGTACGAATTAGGCCAAGCTTCATAGGATGTCACATTCACGCCTAATTGGCATCATATATACACGCTGTATATATATATATATATATATATATATCAGTATATATATATATATATATATATATATATATGCATGCGGGAGGTGTCTGTTCTGTGCTGGCCCTCCGTGGATGTGTCTTCGGTGGATGCAGACCGACTCCTAATACCGAAAAACAAGGGACAATAAAATAAGACGCTATCAATATATATAATAACCATAATAATTAATTAATTGACTAATGTTGGCAACACGAATCAAACTGATCTTTACATGCATGATGGCCAGGAGCTACTACAGATGCACCACCCAGAAGTGTAGCGTGAAGAAGCGAGTGGAGAGATCGTTCCAAGACCCATCCACGGTCATCACTACCTACGAGGGACAACACAACCACCACTGTCCGGTCACACTCCGAGGAAACGCCACAGGCCTACTGTCGCAGTCTTTCTTCCCATCACCGGCAGCATCATCGCCGCTGTCATCCTCAGTTGGCTTGGGGGGGATTTCGAGGGAACTTCTCGGCCGGATGCTTCCGGCGGACCGACCGGAGCTGTACTATCAAAACCTTCATGTGCCGCCGCAGCAGCTTCCATCAGCTGAGTCATATGGGTTATTGCAAGACATGGTTCCCCCATTTCTGCAAAAGCGGGAGCCCTAAAATGCATGCTCGATCTGCTCATCACCTTTTTCTGAGTTAAATGTTATGAGGGTTTTTTATTTTTATTTTTATTTTTAAGTCTGATATGTTGAGTGTCTCGTAGCATCAAACTGGAGAACTACTGATCCATTTTATAATACTCGTGTAAATCGATCGGATAATATAATTTACATAGACGTATATGAGACTATCTAGAACGAGCATTTGTAATTTATTATAAAACGAAAATGTATTCCAAATCTTTCTTCATTTATTATTATTATTATTTACAATTGATATTTGAAGCGAAAACATCCTTACATTGATGGTAAAGTCGAAAAAAAAAAGGAAAAAGTTAAGCTTTTTTTTTAATTACAACCACAAATGCTATTCATTTTGGATGTAACATGAAGGAAACTAATCCTAGACATCACATTAAAACTCTGTCTCAATTCAATTTGCTAACCCTCAAAGTGGTCCTAACCCCAAGTCCAAAGGTTTTAAATTTGTTATGAGGTTAATCTTGAGGAGTACAATCCGGGTTTAATCATGTCAACCAAACAAAGCATGCCAGAGTTCCTGCCGAAGTAAATCCATCAAGAATAATGATAATGACATAATCATGTATGTTATATTAAATGACTAGAAATTCATTGATTATCGTATCGTCAAATTAATGTTTTCAAAATTTTTATTGTAAATTTCTCATTATCTAATAAACAAATTGCTATAGTTGAGATAGTGCTCAAGTGTAGCACAATAAATGAATTAAAAATAACAATATCTCTCAGCTAAATTGGATTCATCACCCTATTTAGGACTAAACGATATTACAACCATTGGATTGTAAAGTTGTGTAATAATCCGTGTTGGGGGGATTAAGGAGTTAGCCTTGTAAAGATGTGAGTATTTTAGATATGATAGTTTGTATGTGGGTAAAGACTCTTGACCAGACAGTTAGTGAGAGTCCGAGGGTGCAGCACCTCGACAGGAGTCTCGCTAAGTCCGAGAGCACAGCGCCTCAGCGGAGGTCCCGGAACCCAGACTATTTTCAAAAAACTAAGTTGAATTTTGCGTGAAGGCTGGTCGATGCAGCCTTGGTCGATATGAGAGGGGTCGACGTGGTCGACCTGGCGTGGTAGGTGGTCAATGCCGATCAAAGGAGTTTCCAAAGAGTTTGATCGATCCGAGATGAATTTCAATGTAGGATCGATGTGGTCAAGGTCAACCAAAAGCAGTTTCTCGAGAGCTTTTCCATGTGTGTTGGTCGACACGAGAGATAGTCAACCTGTGCTCGACGTGGTCGACCCAGATAGAGATCGACTTTGTTCAATGTGGAAATTGGTCGATGTGAGTGTCTGATCAACATGAGCAAGGATGGTCGATGTGGTCGATCCCGGGTGTTTTTGGTTAACGTCGACTCTGTGACAGGGTATTTTTGATATTTTTGTTTCGCGATTTTAGGGTTTGAGCATTATTTTGCAGCCGTCAGAGAGAGAGAGGGAGAGAGATAGATCGTTGTCAGTTCGATTGTTGCTGCTACATTCTTGGATGAGGGAGGGGCCTATCGGAGTGGAGCAAGGAGCAAGAAAGGTCCTTCAAGTCGAAACCCTAACGCAATCGGACTCGAGGTAGGACTCTGTGCTTCTTGAACCTTTTCTAGGGTTAGGTCTTGAGGTAGACGATTTGTAAATGATTTATGTTTATATATATATAAATTTATATAGGTGTGATCTCCTATATGAATGTTGGCCTTCAATGGCAAGTTATGCTTGTGTATATTGATGAGTCTAAGGTTAGTGGGCCTTAAAAGTTCGTTTCGTGGTGTGGTCGTGTTCGTCCGTGTTAGTATCATGGTAGAGTCTCATGGAAAACCTTGAAAACTATAGGAGGGTTGTAATTGGGAATGCATTATGTGAACTTGACCCAAATATGGTTTGTGTGTTGGATGTTGAATATATATATGTGTTGATTGATGTGTTGTGAATATGTATCATTGTGTTATGCTTGAAATGTGTTATGTGGAACTTTGGTAGCCTGTGTGGTTGTGGGACTGTGGTAGCCTGCATGGCTGTGGTTATGGTATTGTTCACTAATGTGGTTTACTTATGTGTTGCCTTAATTATAAATGTTGATAATAACTTGTTTGTATATTATTGCCCCGACACTACACTTGAGCACGTCATCATATAGATGCTAAGAGCATGGGATGGGCTAAGGAGACATGATCGCTACTAAGCTGTAGTTGCTCACCCCTCCTATTATATGCTATTTCTTTTCAGGAACCTACAAGCATTAGGTGGAACACCAAGGTGGAAGACCAAGCTCATTGTTTTGTGTTTTTCATATCATATTATTTTGATGGAACTAATGTAACCTTATTTGGGAAAATGATGTACAAAAATATTTAAATGTAATAAAAAGATGGTTTGGTTTGTGAACCTTCATTATGTTTAATTATGATGTTCTATGTGGTGTTATTTATTCCAACCCCTTATCCACCGGGTGGGTAAAGGAAAGTCACGAACTGGTTTCCTCGGGTTAGAAATTCGGGGTGTGACAACTTGTTAGGTAACTAATGAAAGCTTTAGTATGTTCTATCTTTTTCAATATATATATATATATATATATATATATATATATATACTCTATACCTAGGGCTATAAATTAGTTAAATGGTTCATGTAGGATTTAGAATCAAGTCACAAAATGCTTAGCTCGTTATTCGGTTTAGATAAGCATAATGTCATGGGGTCAAGGTTTTCACTCATGACACTTGGTCACTCTAGTGGATGCTCTAAGTAAGACAAACAGATCGGGGCACATATAGACTGGTTTCATCCTGCCTTGGGCTCATCAGAAGAACGGCTTCGGGTTTTGACCAGTTTATGTAGGGATGGCCAAGTCCCCTCTTCTTCGTCAAGTCCTCGATTAGCGGCATACTCCCTGCATTTAACCAGGTCAATACATCTGAACTCCGAAGGGACTCCATTAATCTCTTGTATGAACTGTTGTGAAGTCTTTTCCGTCCACACCAGCTACGTTTTCCGCCTTGCCCCTCCTCAAGTAGCACGCACTTGCACCACTTTGGAGACACCCACTAGCACCACGCTGTTCGTAGCATGACATCCTCCCCTACTTGATTTTGCAACCCCCTCGTTGCGTCAAGGTGATCTCAGAGGAAGCAAAATCGTCCAACGCACTCCTTACGACTCCTGCAATGCCACTTTGTCCCTTCCACTCGGGAACTCCACCCTGGCATGTCATCCAATAACTTTGGGGGACGCAATGTGTGCAAGACCTTTAATTAGTCGGCCCCCATCTCTTACAGGCTCCCTCTCAACTTGGAATCCAGGATCACGCATGTCGGCCGCGAGAGTGCTTGGTGAGTTTTCTGGATATAGGCCGTAACCGCTCTGATATCACTTTGTCACAGGGTTAGGGTTTTCACCCATGCAGTACTCGGTCACCATGATGGATATTCCAAGTAATCCAAACTGATCGGAGCACACGTAGACTAGTTTCACCTTGCCTTAGGCTCATCAAGAGAATGACTCCAGTTTCCGACTAGTTTGTGTAAGGATTGCCAAATCCCCTCTTCTTCGTTAAGTCCTCGACTAGCGGCGTACTCCCTGCATTTAACTGGGTCAGTACATCTAAACTCCGAAGGGACTCCATTGATCTCCCGCTCGAACTGTAGTGGAGTCTTTCTCGTCTGCACCAGCTATGCTTTCTGCCTTGCCCCTCCTCAAATGGCATGCACCTGCACCACTTGAGTGATACTCATTAGTACCATGTTATTCGAGGCATGACAATAAGCTTGAGCTTGTTAAGTCTTCTAATCTCATAACCGTTTGAAACAAGATAAATAATTACCTGTGTTTGCACCAAAAAAGTCAAAAAGTTAATGACTAGCACTAAACATGAACTCTATAGTAGGTGTTGTTCAAAACCTGTCACTCGTACATATATACAACAAAGCTATATCTTTACATTCCCATAATAACATGAATATTCAATAATTAATCAATATACCTTTAACCCAAACCATAAAAAACATTCAAACTCACAACCATACCCAACATTGTACAACCACAGTCCAATAACTTGCCACAATTTCAAACAAAAGAAACATTCTAAGTTATCAAGCAATTAATGACACTAAGCTAATTTCTAGCTGGTTATATATGAATATATCGCTACAAACTAACCACATATGGATCCTTGATCAAATCAATAGTTATTTAATTATGGGTACGCCACTACTCTAAGCTATCCACACATGTGGGTACGCCGTTTAGGCTAACGACGCATATAATCTTGATTATACCTCTATCAACTAGTCAGATGTGAGTCAGTTACTATAAGCTAACAACCTATGGGGCCTATTGGTTGACCATCAGGACTCCAAACTAATGGTATAGTATAAATCAGGTCCACAAACACCTAAAAACAATGTATAACATCATGGGGCTTATTAGCTCCCAACATAGTCATATAATACATTCAGAACTTACAACCTATCATAATTATACTATACTTAGAGATATTGTCAAATAAGAGTACACATAATCACTATTCCAACCCAAAACACCAAACCACAATTAGGGGTGTAAAATGGGCTTTTGGCCCGTAGGCTTTGCAGGCTAGCTCGTAATTTTTTGCGGGCCAGGCCAATTAAAATAAGGCCCGTTTAAAATACGGGCCTTTGCGGGCTCAGCCCGTGGGCTTATGATCCCGCGCTGGAGCCCGCGCGGACACGGGTCTGCCCGCGGGCAGGCTTCGGCAGTCCGTAGTCTCGCCAACAAGTCACCGGCATTTTGCAATAATACATTAATACTCATAATAATTATTAATTAATAATTCACATACACAGTCATAAACGCAACGCATTCACGTGGTGTGACTGCGCGAGTCACAGCGTCTTTCCTCCTTCCTCCTTCATGCGTTCGTTCCAACTTCCAACCCTAATTCTAAATCCTCGTATATGGAAATTGGGACTGGACACTGCAAGACGGCAACCCTAATCGCTTGATTCGTTGATTGATCCCTTCGTTCTACTTCCACAAAATCCACACGCGTCTGCGACCGCCGACCGGCGACACGCCCAACACCCTGTCCAGCTCCGGCGACACGCCCGATCAGCACGACCAACCTCACGGCTCACCCCATCCAGCTCCGTCGCCGCCAACCTCACTGCCTTAAGCGGCAAGATTTCATCAGTCAGTCTATCTCCACGATAACTAGATCGTGATCCACACGATTTGACTGCACGATTCCTCCATCGGCCACTCCATGCTTCACCATAGTCAGCCGGCCATCACTCAGCTCCTCCTTCTCCTGCGTCCTGCCTCTCCATCTCCAAGTCTCTGTCTCCATCCACGGCCACGGGGCACGGGCTGGTAAAAAAAATGCCTATATTCATTGTCTTTACTTACCCTGGAATATAATTAGTGATTTTCATAGTTTCCTGACACAAAATTGTGATTATAGTTTCAGGTGGAACCTTTTAGATTCTGCTAAGCTCAAGCACAGTTCTATATCTTTCTTTGACATGAATAAACATGATTACCGAGACTGCCATTTCTAGATGGTCAAGGGCAAGAACTAGAGCTGCCAAGGTGAAGTTTCAAATAGACTGATAGATCTGTTATTATTGTTGTTTACCTTTAAGTTTTTGTCGAAATTTATGTCTGAGGCCAAATGATTCTCTTGTAATACGGGGCACGGGTAGGTTGAAAAAGAATCGTTACGGACAAAATCTATTAATCTTCAATTTTACTATCTCAAGTGGTTTCATTGTCAGAGTACAAAACCCTTCTTCTATTGGTATAATTCTGAAATCATAAAGAACGCTTAATCTTGCTTCAATTCTCAGATTTTTTATTGTAGATACTACAAAGTATAGTTCTGAAAATAACAGATGCTGGGTTTGAAATGCAGGTTAGACATTGGAGTAGGGAAGGAAGTGATTATAGCCCTTCATGCTAACATGTATTAATTGAATCAATATGTATTGTATAGTTAGATTATGAGTTTGTTTATTTGAAAATTTAAATGATGTAAAGGTGAATTAGTATGTAATGTAAATATTTCAGTAATTTTTTTTCTTTATGCATTCAAAATAAATGTTATAAAATAATTAAATAAGTTTTTGCGGGCTTGCCTGCGGGCCTGCCCAACCCGTATACGGGCCAAGCCGGGCCGCTTTATGATCAGCTCGTAAAAAATGTGGGCTCATACGGGCTGGCCCGTTTAAGCCCGCCCCACAGCGGGCCGGGCCGGGTCGGGCCGGGCCGGGCCGGGCCAGGCCGTTTTACACCCCTAACCACAATGAGGGCTTTATAACCTATCCTCACCTTCTTAGTTAATCCCATATGATTTTCATATTGGGTAAGGAAAAGACAAGAGCAACCACATGGGTTTTATAGCTCAAGTGCTAGTAGTGTGCGGGCAGCCATTTAGGCTTCAACCATTCTAGCTCTTAACTTAGGATACATGCATGATAATTATATGCTTCAATGTTTAAACACTCAACTCATTATTGGTTAGCTAGATTGATCCAACCAAACCACATAGGCCAACCTTTTTAGAAATAAATGAAACTCAAAACAAGAAGCAAAAAAAACCTTGAGCTCTATAGTATCATCATGGTAATGTATAATAAAATGATTGTCATATGATATTCAATCTATCTCATGTGCCTAACCAAGTTTTCATTTCTCTAAAATAGTTAACCATCCCAATAAGTGTTTTCGAGCTTCATGAGAATAAGACCATTCATTTAACCAACCATTTACACCAAGGTGACCCCATAAAGTGTTCCTTATATCCCTAATAATCATTCTTACCCATCGCTTAAGGCTCTCAAAGATTCTAACTCGATCTGCCTCAAGTAATAACCAAAACATTCCATAAACATGCTTAACCCTTCTAAGGCATCCAAAGTGATAGCAATCTCTCATTATCACCTTGCATAGAGAATATGCTCAAAATACATTTAAAGGTCTTTGAGACTTCCTTTGAGGTTCCACAATAATCAGAAAAAGATTTGAATCAAAACGACAACGTTACAAGTTAAAAAAGGTCAAGCAAGACCAAGTGCACAACTAGAACCATAACCATACGTAATGTGTTAACCAAAAGTAGGAGCACAAACATGAACATTTGTATGAGCATGACCATTAACACAAGACCGATCATGTGCTTGAAAGAGAGGCTTATTTTAAATCACTCTCAAATTAAAATAAATTAGTATAGTTAGTGGCTAACCTAAGTCGCTTTCTAACCATAGAACTTACTAAATCTAATTCAACTTAGCTAAATACTTATTTTAACAAAGATCAAAGAGCAAGAACAAAGATAAAATTAGGGGGTGTTTATAAAACAAAAATAATCAATTTAAAGAAAATTTAAAAATAATTGGAAAGAATTTCTAATTAATTAGTTATCATATATTTGTAATTATGTATGTGTATATATAGTTTCCTAAATAGGATTATTTCCTAATCTAGGTCTCCTAATTGTGTATATATATGTGTACGTAATCTCTCATTTCTCAAGAATAATAAGAAAGAATTATTTTTTTCTATTATTTGCAAATTGGTATCATAACAAAATATATTTTTTCCCTAACCTAACCTCTACTGTTGACCGTTGTAAGAGCCTTTATGTCGGCTCTTCCCTTGTATGAGCAAGCAGTGATTTTTCTATTATCCACCTTTTGCCGCCATCGCACTATGATCAAACTACCTTTTGTCATCAACAGACGTCGTCGTGTTTAAATCCCAAAATGAGTGAGTCTTGGTTGT
Source organism: Taxillus chinensis (assembly GCA_023512835.1). Lineage (NCBI taxonomy): Eukaryota > Viridiplantae > Streptophyta > Magnoliopsida > Santalales > Loranthaceae > Taxillus > Taxillus chinensis. The sequence goes on along the minus strand of CM042089.1, from coordinate 14,476,479 downwards.
TCTCCGAATCGTTGATGTCTTCATTCGTCACCATAAACGCCATCATCTATCACAGTCGTTGCCATCTTATTCCACCAATTGACGAGCTATTGGAAAAGGTAGACATCTCGCAACATTTGAGTACAAGTCTCACTACTATTGCCATCTCTATTCGCTAGCACCATTGTTGTCGACGTTGCTGCCTCTATCGGCCTTCAATAACCCTATTTTTTCCTTTTTCTCGCATATTTTGAGGGCATAATTATATTTTGACATAGAGGTTCTATTTTTTGGTTTTTTATGACTCAATAAACAAGCAAGAAAAGCCCTAAGAAAAGATACACCAAGTTGGGGCGTGCTACAATTTTCCTTCGGAGAAAGAGAGCCTCCATTGCTCCATTCTTCATCTGTTCTTCAAAATATAAGAGAGAGAATCTTGGAGAAGATCAGTAGATCCATTATGGAGCTGAAGATTGAGTTTAAGATTGCAACACCACTCTTTATGGCCTATTCTTTTTCAATCCTTCTTTTTTTGTAGATTCTCTTCTATCCATCAGTTGTAATATTTCTCTATCTTGCGATAGGTAAAACTTTTGTAATTGGTTTAGCTTTTATCACTCCGAATGCTTATTTTGAATATATGATTTAATTATTTGATTGGATAATTTGTGTTATGGTTTGATTTTCTACCTCTTGAGTTTATTGATTCTAATATCTCAATTGAGTATTGAATTATTAATTTATTGTGTTTTATTTAATGTCTGGGTGAAAGGATTTGTTTCATAGAGGACAAAACAATCTTTTAAGTTTTGGATCATGATTGTTCATAAGTTTGGAACAAGTTCATAGTTTGATTGTATTGATGGTGTGTTGGTGCAAATAAATTGTGAAGCCATAAATATCTTATATATCTTTTAAGATAATGATAAATAATATTCGAGTGCAAAGTTAAACTGATTGCTCTTTAATGCTTCATTTTAGTCGCAAATAATAAAGAAAAATAATTTTTTTTCTTATTATTCTCGATAGATGAGAGATTACATACACACATATATATACAGTTAGAAGACCAAGATTAGCAAATAATCATATTTAGAAAACTACATATATACCCACATAATTACTGTTGGGAAATTGTGTCCCATATCGGAAGAAAAAGGAGAAGTCAAGAAGCTTATATGGTGAAGCAGGCCCAAAATGGCACAACGCGTTTTAAAGCCGTACGGGCCAATGTAGCGAGCCCAAAGCAGACAATATTGTGACACGTGGGTGGGTCTGATCTGTGCCTTGGCTCAATCTTAACAATTACAAATATATGACAACTAATCAATTAGGGATTCTTTCCAAGTCTCTCCTTTAAATTGGCACAAAGATATCACACATACCTAACTTGGATAAAATTGTATGGAAAGAAGCATAAATAACTACATGAGTCATCATATCAGTCAATTGATCTACTCTCTTAACATAGAAAACCTCTATTACACTAGAATTAAGATTATCCTTAATGTAATTCCTATTGAGTTTAATATGCTTGTACGATCATGTTCTATAGGATTATTAGCTAACTCGGTTGCAGTTGTGTTATGACAAAACACCATCACCGACTTCTAATGGCCATAACCAAGGTCTCGCAAAAAAATATGTAGCCATGTGAGCTCTTGAGTAGTATGATGAAGAACACAATATTCGGCTTTTACACTAGACAAAAAAACCACATTCTATTTCTTGCTCCTCTAAGTTACCAAATTACCACCCACAAATGATATATACCCCGAAGTAGATTTTTTTTATCTGATTTGGAGCTAGCAAAGTCAAAGTCGGTGTATCTCATAATGCTTAGGTGTTCATGTTTGGAAAATATAATACTTTTTCCTCGAGAAGACTTCAAATAAGCTAGATACGATTCACTACACTCATATATCAATCACTCAAATTATGCACAAATTGACTTAGAAAACTATCTACATATGAAATGTCAGGCCTAGTGTGAGTAAGATCAATTTTCCCACTAACCTCTAATATCTCTCTTTATTCGTTGGAACCTGATCAGGATAAATAGTTAGACCATGTTTTATCTCAATAGGAGTATCAGTAGGTACACCAAGACAAGTTACCAATTTTAGCTAAGAGGTCTAGAACATACTTCCACTAAGAGAGAAAAATTCCTTATGTGGATAGGAATACTTTAATGTCAAGGAAATATTTTAAAGCCCCCGACCTTTCATCTCAAACTCCTTCATCAAATGACATCGAAGCTTTTTTATCTTAAATATGTTATTATCTGTAACAATCATATCATTAACATAAATAAGTAGCAAGCTAATATCATCGCCATCTCTTTTATAGAACAAAGTATAATCAGCAAAAGACTATTTGTAACCATATCCTTACATTGAATGACTCAATCGGCCAAATGAAATCCTTAGTGACTATTTCAAACCATTAATGCCTTCTTCGGCTTGTATACCTTTGCTTCTTTTAGTGTAAAACCAAGAAAGAGGATCCATATACACCTCTTCCATCAAATCACCATGAAGAAAGGCATTCTTCACATCAAACTAGCATGATGGTTAGTCTGCAAGAGATAGAATAATTCTAACAGTACTTATCCTAGCCATAAGAGCAAAGGTTTCTTGGTAGTCAATCTCATACGTTTGAGTGTAACCGTTGGCAACTAATATGGCATTAAAGTATATGACTTTATATTTCATTGAAAATACTCATTTGCATCTCACTATCTCCTTATCTTAGGGTAACTCAACTAGTTCCCAAGTGAAATTCTTCAAAAGGGCATTCATTTCCTCTACCATAGCAAACTTCCATTTGGGATCTTTGACAGCTTCCTAAAATGACTAGGAATAGACACAAAAGACAACTGAAGCATAAAAGCATGAGAAGATTTGGATAGACGATAATAGGAGATGAAGTTAAACATAAGATAAACAATATTAAAAGATGATTTTGAAAATCGTAATTTATTAGGTTTTTTACAATCACGAAGAGGGTACCTTCTGTTTGTAGGATTATCTTAACCTGTAGGATCAGAAGATAAGATATCATTTAAATTTAAAACTATTGGTGAAGAGTCAAGTACTTCAATAGGGATTCATGCTACATTATCAATCCTAGAAGAATCTTCTAATGACATAATAGTGTCATTGAGAGGAGGATCAAATTGGAGAGTAACATCTTGTCTTGCATAATATTTTTCAAACACCCTAGCTAGCCTCTCATTTTTTTTACTTGATTCAACTATTACAGGATTAGAATTTGGAGAAGCTAAAGACTCCTTCCACCTAAATTAAGATTTAAGGACTCCCCCTTACCTATAATAGTATAATCCTCCTTCTCCCCTAATATTCACACTTTCTTTTCATCCAACTATAGTCGTTCCTCTTCTTTACTACAAAACTCCCTTTGAAGAGGGACAACAAAGACATTGCTAGAAAAATAGGATATTTGCTCACAAAATTAAACATCCATAGACACATGATATTTACCCGTAGGAGAATGAAAACATTTATAGCCTTTTTGAGAATTAGAATAACCCAAAAACACACATTTGAGAGTACGAGGGTCAAGTTTTTTCTCGACCGAGTTAGTGTACATGAACAAAGCATACACAACTAAAAATCTTATGGAAAATGTTAAGAGCAGAAGGGATGTTATGGAAGCGAGACAACACCCTTAAAAGGGTTTGATAGTCAATGATACGAGTAGGCATTCAATTTATAAGATAAACAGCAGTCATAATGACATCCGCCCAAAAATGTTTAGAAACTTCATAATAAAGCATAAAGCCCAAGTCACCTCAAGGAGATGTCGACTTTTATGTTTTGCTATGCCCTTTTATTGTGGTTTGTGGGCACATGTTGTTTGATGGAGGGTAACATGTTCTTTAAAAGAAGTTAGCCAGAGGTTGATTTACAAACTCATGACCATTGTTAGAATGAAACACTTGAATTAGGTATGAAATTGGATAATAATCATTTGATAGAATTAAGGATTCACATAAATAACATCACTTTTAGATTTCATCAAATATATTCAACTTACCATAGTATAGTTATCAATAAAAGATACAAAATATTTGTCTTGAAGCAGAAGGAATAGAAAAAGGACCCCAAACACTAGTATAGACACAAGAAAAAGTAGTAGGATTTTTATTGATACTGAATTTAAATTGAACACAATGATTTTTAGCATAAATATATTGTTCACATTTTAAACTAGAATTAGAGATATTTTTGAATAATTGAAGAAATAATCGTTTTAGATTAACAAAATAGGAGTAACCTAAACGATAATGCCATAAAAGTTTTTTTTCCGTGATCAAGTGTCTCATGCTGCCTTACTTGAAATCCCTAATCAGGCTCATATTTCAATGCTCTCAATTCCTTCCAATAGTACAAACCTCCTATCTTTACCAATGCCAATCATTATTTTCGTAACATTGTCTTGAAATACACAATGAGTAAAATAAAATGTTACAAAATAATTAAGATATTTGGTAATTTAGCTAATAGAAAAGAAGATTATGAGAGTGATTTGGTACAAGTAAAACTAATAACAAAGAAAGAGTATATGAAAGTGAGATATCTCCAGCCCCAGTATTTGATATAAAAGTCTCACTATCAACATGAACAGGCTTGATAAAAGAATATCTAAGAAAGGTAATTTGAGAGAATTGTTACTAGTCATATGATCAGTACCTCCAAAATCAATAACTCAAGTTTTGCCTATAAAGGAAAATAAATCTGATTGAGAAGCACCCTCCTAAAACATGCTAGTCACATGAGAAGTTGAGGATAAAAAACCATTATTTGATGCAACCATTGTTCAAGATGTCGACACTTGAACTATAAACAGTAGGAGACACTTAAAGCTATCGTTACACTTTTTAATGCCAAAGAAAATGGACACCAAAGAAACAGACACTGTCGTCACACTCTAACGCAATAGCGTTTGGTGATACAGCAGCAACAACGTCTGAAGGTGGTGGCCAAATAAGTTCATATGAGTTCACAAAATTTAAACTAGTTTCAATGGTTTAAACTAAAACTCATTTATAGCCCAACTTACAATAATTGTGCTTTGAAACATACATGCTAGTTATGTACACGCTCCCGACAAGATATAATCTCATTGAGCCATATTTGAATACTCTGGCTAGTGATGTCATCCATTAAGTCACCACTAGTATCTTAGAGCATGTTTGGCGGAACTTGTTTTCACCTGTTTTTTTGTATTTGAAAATGGGTGTGTTTACTTATTTGGTCGTTGGTTTTATTTTTAATATTAAAAACAAACATTGTGCAATTAATACTCAAATCACAAAAAATAAAAATATGTAATAGGTGTTTTCATTTTCTTGTATTTTGTAATCTATTAGATCTGATCGCTCCTTATTTCTCTATCCTTATCACGCTCGGATTTTCGACCCGTAGAAACTGGTTAATGAATCCCCATGCTCGCACCCGAAGGGACAAGGGGTTGGTGAGAACACCGGAAAAAGGACTTTAGCATGAGTGTTGTCCCTATTCCATGCCATACACAACACACGAATACAGAAATCTTATTTCAATCCATAGTACAAACACATACATACGTGTTCTTTCCCCTACGGGGTTACAATCATAGTGTTTGCAATCCAACAAATCAAATAAAGACACACAAGGTCTTCACCTATGGTGAAGCTCTTAGTTCCTGTAAGCACTTGAAACAAACACAATAGAAGGGGTGAGCAACCACAGCTCAGTAGGAATCATGTCTCCCCGACCCATCCCAACTCATAAACTAGTGTAGGCATGTGCTCATGTAATGCTACATATACATCACCATTTCAATCAGGTACACACATTAAAATACAGAGAAAGTCTCCCAGGTAATCCCACACATGGCCTCCCAGGCTCAACATGGCCTCTTAGGCACTATTTCCACCTCAGGCCCCGTCTTACCTCTCAGGTATCATATTACCTCTCAGGCACTATTTCCGTTTACCTCAGGCCTGCCTTACCTCTCAAGTACAGTATTACTTCAGGCTCCGCCTTACCTCTCAAGTACAGTATTACTTCAGGCCCCGCCTTACCTCTCAGGTACAGTATTACTTCAACAGTAACCTCTCAGGCTTCTCAAGATAGCCTTGTAGGCCCACAACACTCCCTCCGATTTTTAATCTGGAACATCTCACGAACCCGAAACATCTCACGAATCCAAAACATCTCACAAATTCGGAACATCACACTCATCCGAAACTTCACACTGATCCGGAGCATCACACTCATCCAGACTAACGGATTCGAGCCTCCACTAGCACGAAATAAGACATCCAATCATCCGGACTTTGCTCCCTAATATAGAGTAAGGTGTCTGAGTGATTACTATCACAGAATAAGGATTCGAGCGATCACTAACATGGAAAAAGCTCCCATTGATCCGAATTAACTTTTAGTCCGGATCAAACATTAAGCACGGACTCCTCAAGTCCTCGACCTCACATATCCGCTAAGGTTACTATTCATTTATCTAGACTCCTTGAGTCCCCAACTGCACAGTTCCACCAAGGTTACTGTTCCTCATCATTTTTAGCCTATTTTTGTTTAGATTCAACTTAATAACCCCTAAAACCCTTCATAACCTCATAAAACTCATACCACATACTACATATTAGGTTTTCATCACATATTATGCGCCAAAATCACCAGATTTAACCCAAAAGTGGGTTTGCCTTAAACCTTAGGGTTCCCATCCAAATTTCACGAATTTGGGATTTAGTTCCATGTTTAACAAGTATAATCAAGTAATATCTGTCACGCCCCCGAATTCTAGGGAACCCGAAACCGGGTACATGACTTCCCCTTGCCCGCACCCGATAGGTCAAGGGGTTGGTGACTAGCACCAATGGAGACTACACCGCGGGTGCTGTCTCAAATATGCAACCCTGTACAGTCATACATCAAGGGTAATCCTGTACTTTCCCATATATCATCATGCATACAATGAGTCAAACAGTCATACAAACATCACATCATATAGTATGCAAATACAACTGTCCACGGACCCATGTCCGGGATACCACATAAAACAATACAGAATATAACTGTATCATATATCAAAGTAGTGGGCGTCCTCCTGGAAGAAAGTCCTCCACTAGTCTCAGGTCACACCTGAAAAGGGTAAACAACGAGTAGGGGTGAGCGACAAGCTCAGTAGATGACCCCAACACTCCACATCATGCAAACATACAAGTCTATACTACATGCTCTGTGTACTCGTGCACTATGTAGTGTGCACAATCATCAGGACTCAGCCTGCAAACCAACATCAGGACCCAGCCTGCCCACATAGGACAGCTTGTCCACGATCCTCCACGGGATCCCAGCTCAGGGCACTCAGCCCTAGCTCCACGAGCTCAACGGCTTAACTTAGGCCTTAGCCTATCCCCAGCCACAGCGCAATATGCCCGGCCACAGTCGCCACACAGGCCTGCCATCAGCGCATATGCTTGCCCCGGCCATAGTGGCCACACAGGCCTTAGCCTCACAGTGAGAACCCAAACAAGTCACGGAGTCCATGCCCCAATACCTCACACCAACATACTAACATTAGTATGGCATGTCATTCTCAACATTTCCTTTAGAACTGTAGCCAGTCTTCGCAAGTAAATCCTTAATCCTTGATTTATGAAGGAAGTACCCATAGCAGCTATTTTCTTGAAATCAAAAGTCCCGACATTGGGTTCCCATATCATAAATAAGATAATCTGATTTTTGGGGATTTTTCTGAGATGTCTAACCCCACTTTCCAAAAAGTCACCATTACGAACTTTTGGGTTTTTCCGAGATTTTACACTAAATCCCAATTTTCACATTTTGAAAGAGTGGGAATTAATTTTTCTAGTATTTTTCTTTGAATCCAAATGGAAGGTATTTCGTTATTTACATTGTAACTTAAGCATACTTAAATGTGTAGATGGGTATAGGTTACAATGTAAATAGGTCCAGTCCAGTGTTGCCCAGTGTCCAGTTACACTACAGGAGCTGCGACTCGTAGCTGCGGAACGGCGACTCGTAGCTGCGGAGCGCGGAGCTGCAGCGTGCCTCAAAGACTCGAAGCAAGACTACGACCTTCGACCTACGAGGCAACAAACTTCAACCTTCGAACTACGGGTCTACGAACTACGAACTACAAACCTTCGAGCTACGAACTACGGGTCTACGAACTACGACCCTATGAGCTACGAACTACGGGTCTACGAACTATGACCCTACGAACAATGGGTCTACGAACTACGACCCTACGACTCAGAACTTCGGATTTTTGTCAGTTCGACCCAGTAACGCACCCAGGGTACTGTTCATCATCGTTTTCACCTGTTCTTCATCTGAAACGCGCCCAGAAACTCCCAGACGCTCACTAACACCCCTGTTTTGCAACAAACTACGATATCTACCTCAAAACGCGTCCAGAATGCCTCTAAATCGCGCAGAAACAACAGAAACACGTATAAAATTCCAGATTTCCAGAAATCTAGATCTAAACCCAGATTTCCATGGTTGACTTATCAACCCTCATGAAAAACACAATAATCAACCCCAAAATCACAGAAACATATATCCACAATGATAATAAACAATTCTTAACCACAGATCTTATGTTAAACCATTAGATCTAACCCAAAATTGGTTTTCCCCAAATTCTAGGGTTCATGCTCAATTTCATAAATCATGATAAATTCATGCAGATCCAAAACAAGAGAGAGATAAGAAGTTCAAGGACACCTACTTGAAGTGAATCTTTGAGCTCCACGAACCCAAATCGCCCCAAATCACCAAGGCCTCCAAGCTCTCTCAAGCTCTCTCTCTCAAATGCACAAACGTGAAACGTAAAGTGAAAGCTTCTTCTTTTCTTTTTTTTTTTTTTTGCTGCTATTTATATTTCTGCCAGTCAACTGACATAGTCAACCATTGACCCAATCAATAATTGACCTCCCAACCCAAAAATTGACCTCCAAGGCCCCGAACTCCAAATTGAGTCAAACTACAGTCAAAACGCTCGAAATGACGAGCACAACACTAAACAGATATTATTACACCCAAATGACCGCCCAAACGCAAAGCCAACCAATAAACCCCAAAAAGTCAACAGTCGGGTCAAACGGGGCCCCGACTCGAAATCGGGCCCAAGTACAGTCAAAATGCTCACATCGACGACTACACAACCGTCCATATAGTTACATTCCCATAGAATAACTATCTCTCAAGACTACCCAAATATGAGTCTTTACAATATCAATAATATAAGAGTGAAAAGAATGAATTCTTACCTCGAATTTGGGTGACTTGATTATGGATCGTCCAATCCTCTTAGCTCTTAGTTCTTCCTCCAACTCTCTTTCTTCACACTCTCTTCTCTCTTCACGTCTCACACACCACAAAAGCAAGATAAGGGTTCCTCCCCTCTTTTCTCTATTTATACCTCCTTTTTATTTCTGTAAATATCCAAAATACTCTCACAAGGCCCAAATGCCAATTGAACTCCAAATCAAGTCTAATTACAGTCAAAATGCTTTGTTTGACGAGTACATAATTGTACGGATATCTATTTTTTTTTCAAATAATACCTCAAATACAAGGTCACCCCGACCATACCATAAAAATCCCAAAATTACCCTTTCGGGGCTCTGACTCCAAATCGGGCCCACTCAGTCAAAACTCTCTATTTGACGCCTACATCACCGTACTGATATTCACATCCCTCGATGTGCACTCCATCACATGGTTAACTCTTAGAACCCCAAACATGTGTCATTACAATCCCAGAATGACACCTCTTCATTCCTGCCACCAGCCAATCTGCCACTCAACAACACCTCCTATATAAATTCACCACCACCTCTACCAATATCTCCTCTGGCAGCACCTCCTCCAACTAATCCTTCCCAACTACACCTCTTATCATTAGAATAATGAGATGGTGAGGCTGACTGTAGTGGCTGCGCTTGTTGGACGGTTGTTAGTGGCTCATCAACAAATGATGGCACGGTGGTGCACTAGTGAAAGGTTTGCAATGGATTTTGATTTTTGGGTTCCTCTCTTTCCAAGGTTCATACGCTCCCTTATATATATATATATATATATGATTGTAGAAAATGAAAGTGAGGATGATGGTAAAAAATCTAAGACCACTTTGATCTAAGAGCATCCATAATAATTTTGGCCTTTTTATCCAAATAAATAGTATATAATTTACTTATTTTTCAAAAATATCAAATATCTCATTTCCTATTTCTATCTACAATTATTCGTTAATTCATTTTATATTATTTTCTCCCTCATCCTTTCATTTATTATTACCAATGAAAATGTTATAAGTATAATAATATATATTAAAAAATTATAGGAAAAACATTTAAGGATGAATAGTAAATCCCTAAATATAGAGATTTACTATTCATTTTCTATCCTTATATTCTATTTTAGGAAACCTGATATGAATAAGTTTTTAATAAATCTGTATATTTTTTTTCATAAATTATAGGAAAAATTTAATTATAACAAAACCTGTTGTGGATACTCTAAATTGTGCTAAATAACAAAAGATTGAATAACTTATTTTTAATTCTACTATTTTTCAAAGATTGAAGATGGAAATTTATTTTTATAAATAAATAAAAGGACAAAGAAGGGGGACCGGGCCGGGGACACAGTTAATGCAGTGAAATTTAATGCACCCGCGATTTTTTAAAAAAATATTGCATATTTTAAAGGTCATGTTATGGTATGGGGTTGGTGAAAAGATAATCCTAACATTTAAATCTTAACACGTTGTTGTCACAAAGTCTTCGAGCTTGAGGTTAGTGGTCTCAAATTGGATGGCACAACATTGATTGGAATAAAAAAAGATATCATATGATAAAGAAGGGTTAATTACAAAATGAAATTTGAGATCGAAAGAGACAACACAACTTTCTCCCTCCATTTTAGCCTCCTATTTGGTTCGCATTTGAAGTTTCCGGACCTTTAAATACTTATTTATTCATGACTTGACTGATACGTGGATGAATATATGCTAATGTGTACGATTGACTTGTCTTGATCAATGCCAAAGTCAATTATTGTGTGGTCTTCAAAAAATAAATTCAATTTTCGTGTATTTTTCTTCATTCTCCACCCTTTGATTGAATTATTATGATTTTGTCCAAACAATCCTAAACTGTGAGTGCATTGACATCAAATGTTTTGACTTTAATAAATGGTTTAAATCTCCTTGGAAAAATATATGTGCAACTGTAGGGTGCAAGCATCATGTAAGCACCTCTGATATCAACGAGTTTTCAAGAAATTTGTAGTACATCATGTATATTTTTTCCAAAAAAAAAAACATGTACATAAAAAAGTTTTTAAAATTGAAGTATCAGAGCAAATTAATTGATCCATATCCCCCATCTAGATTTGAGATTCAAAGTACATTTAGAAACTAGTGGAGTGAAGACGAGAGTAATTTCGAATCCAACTATTGTGTTTGCTCACATATTTTTGCTAGGCCTTCAATTATTATGTTCAAATTGATGTATTTATGGGAATACATCTGCACCGAATGAAATTTAAAATATTTTTATATGCACAAATTTTACACCTTAAATTAAATAAAGTTGACCATCGAGTATCCTATTTTGTTTTGAGTTGCAACTTCTAAACGCAAATTTAATAGGCAGACAAAAATGTTAGGTGTGATGCCAAACCCCACCACTTTCTTTACCTTAAATCCCATACCAGTCAGTGGACGGTATGTGACTTTAAAATATGCTTTGTTTTTATAGCCATATACGTACGGGGTGTTCTTCCCTTTTTTTTTTTTTTTTATCGGTTGGATGTCGCGGACGGTCAATGAATACTGAAGTTTGCCCTGCAGCCACAACCAAGCGCCGCAGCTGCAGGAATTTTATATGTGAAGTAGGGTAGAACTTTAATTTTTGTTCATCAACTACATCTACACTTACTAATTAAACTTATTTATTAATATATATATCATACATAATGAAGAAAATTTTAAAAAAATAAAGCAAAAAACATATTATTCATCCAAATAATGATTCATAAATGTATTATTTACAAATAAATGTCTAATAATTAAATTATTATTTAAGTTTTAAAATAATTAAAATAAAACAAAACCCACATTATTACTATGCATTTATTTGAATAATGATAATTAAGCTATTTTTACCCAAATTAAAATAAAAAATAATAACATAATATCCATCCAAATATTTATTCACACTTACACATTAATATAAATGTATAAAAAGTAAATATACATCTACGCATTTAATTGTTATATATGATACACAATAAAAGAAAAAATAGGTAACTCTTAAAATTATGTAACTTATAAATAAAATGTATATAAAAAGTGATACAATATAATAATTAAATTATTACTTGTAATAATAATTTAAAATAAATGTATAAATACTGTATTTAATTTAAATTTTGAGTAAAAATAACTTAATTATTATTTGAGTTTAACTAAAATTTATACAAAAAGCAATACAATATAATAATTTATTTATTTTTTTAATAATAATTCAAAATAAATATATAAACATTGTATTTTATTTTAACTTTAGTAACATTCCCATGACCACCGACATGAATTACCCTGTCAAACCACCCATATTCTTGATGTCATCAGACAATTTTGGGTAATGTCAGATATTTTTAAGGGCACTTGTGTGATTTTATATACTCAAAGGTTACCCCTAAATGATGTTCACGGGGGGTAATACGTTCAAAGTGGCAGCACAGGGATAGCAATGGATCTAGGCATGGCAACGAATTGGACGGGCTCGAATACTGTCTGACTCGAATCCGATTCAAATTTTCTCAACTCACACTGATCCGGCTGTTTTGGTACTTCAGGACAGGTCGGGTCGAATCAATGTTTTTTTAACTTAATTTTCCTTAAAAATACCAGGTCGGGCAGGGTTGAATAAGACCCGAACCCAGCCTGATGACATATCGGAGCGCGGCAAATCGGGTCAGAATAGATCGGGCGGGGCAGGGCAAAATTGCCAAGCCTAAATGGATCAAATTCGACCTAAATATTGTCCAACTCAAACCCGAATATGTATAATTTCATCCTGAAACCGACTCTGATAATTCAAGGCGGGTCTGATCGGAACGAGACAATATTTTATCTTACATTTATTTAAAAATACCATATTGGGATGAATTGAACAAAACCCAAACACAACCTGATAACTTATCGAAACAAATCAAATTAGAACAAGATTGCCCAGAACGAGAATTGAGGCGAGACAAAATTATCATCCCTAAACCCAACTGAAAATTTTGAAGCCTACCACCGCAAAAATCCAGATTTTTATGTTTAAAAGAAAAAACATTTACAATACACTACCTTTTTTTCCTCTCGTTTTCAGTATTTACTAACCTAACCTAAAAGCAAGTGGGCCTTTATTAAACGCTAGTAGCACACGAGCAAGTAGGGAGAGTATATTAAAGGTGGATTGAGAATAACTCTTTCATAACGCAAAACATCAATACACTTAAATATTATTTTAAAAGTACTACCAATTTTCAGTTAACTTCCAACATTCTTCCAAAAAAAAAAAAAAAAAAAAAAAAAAAACAGAAAGGCAGTATGGCAATATAAGACGTTTATGTATGAATACATATCGTATTGTTCCTAGAAAGGCAAAAGGAAATGAGTCTTTCACGTGTAATGGGACAGTCTCCAAATGAAGAGCACAAATCCAGAATGCTCACAAAAATAAATAGATAAACATGTATAGAACATGCCATAAAATCTCCAAACACGTCTTTACAGTTAGTTGGTTTGGAATTCTCCATGTCTTGAATGCCTGAGAAGGCACAGGAAACAGCCTACCAAATGAGTTATATCCTCAAAAACAATTTGCTTTCTTAAAGCATAAGAAGCCTTCTAAACGAGAGGTTTGGGATGTATGCTGATGAATGGGTGACAAGTCATTGAAGGATTCAAATCTGAAGGATGAAAGTGCAATTACTCACCAAGGTGATCTATGTTTCAGTCAAGTCCTTGAACTATCTCAGAAGTATGATTCTTCGTTCCTACAACCTTGCTTTTCAGATCTAAGGATTCTCAATTGTCATTGATGGGCTCAACTTCCATGCTTGCAGTGCGGCTCCTTCGATTTTTTCGATCCTGGGTAAGGGAGAAGAGAGAGGGGTTAAAAGACGGTACTAGTTTAAATAAAAGAAAGTGAATGAGTCAAGTCACATAGGGCTATCAATTTTACAGTAAACTTGCAGGCCATCAAAATGACAGCGTTCAGTATTCAGTGAAACAATGTTCATATTGAAAAGGCTTTAAGACCCAACAAAAAAAAAGGCAGCCATCCCTAGTTCCTACAATTATAATTTTTCTGAATGATTCAAGTCGTTTAGGGCTACAAATTTTACAGAAAACTTACAGGCTATCAGCATTCTGTATTCAGTGAAACAGTTCATATTGAAAAGGTTTTAATGTTGGCCATAAATAATAATTAAGTGAATATTATTATTAAGTTTAATATGATCCATTTTGCTCATGAATTAGTAATTGTCATAGATTGCTAACTGTCATCTAATTTGTTTTGGCACTTCTTCTCATGTTCTGTAAATCCCACTTTTGATTGATACGTATTATAATTTCTCCATGATGACAAAAGCAAAAATATAGATAAAAATATTTTTATTTTTCTTAGCTAATACGATGCTTCACCAAGCCTACTCTCCTAAGGAATAACACCATCTAAAATTAAGTAGAAGGGCTTGAAAACTAGCTATTAGAATTAAGAAATCAAAAAAAGAAAGAGCATTCGAGTTCATTGAATCAATCACAGTCACGAGAAAATAAAGTTGGTCAATTGCAAAAAATTAAAGGTGGTCGTTTTAAATTTCATATGACTAATTTGAATGACCATCACCCAAACTAAAAAAATTAAAAGCGGCCAATTGAAGATCGATTGAAATTTTAGACGGCCAATTTAAACGACCAAAACACGATCTCTAATTAAATACAAATAGCAATGACTAGAGTATTTATATTGATTCTGTTTTATTAATTCCGCTTAAGTATATATTCATAAGATAAGGAATATAATTAAGGTTTATAATATTCTCTACATGTTGAAAATATTTATTCTCACATTTGGTATTAGAACGATGTTATTATCTCTACCTTGGTTAGAAATTGATTATCATTCAGTCTTCTTAATTGATATAATTTCAATTTGATTTGATTCTACTGATTGTTGGGACTTATATCTTATCCGAGGGAATTAGCTAGTTTTTCTTTTGGTTATGCCAATAAATATTAATCTATGACTTATATGATTATTATAATTTAGAATGAGTCTGTAAGTTTTATATATATAAAGATCAGTATATAATAAAGTGAAATATAAGTGATTAAAATTTTTATTTGTTGGGAAATAGCCGCATCATCTCTAATTTTTAGAAATTTGATATTAAAATTACATGTGTATCCTAGACATTAGTTGTAATTAATATAATGAGATATGACCACAAAAAATTTTATTATATTTGCATGATTAATTATGGTGAAGTAATATATTATATTTTTTAATTTACCCACAAGGATTGAAAAATAATGATTTGATGGCTTCATTATAAGGTTATATTATGAATCTAATTTGAATGTACTTTAGCCCACATACAAGTTTTATGTCACTAGATTCATATTAGCATAATTTATATTAGTAAATTGTGATAAAAGTTAAAATTTTAAACTTTGTTAATAAGCATGTTTATTTTGTTTGCAGTAATTTTACCTGAAAATATTTCTGATATTAAATGTAATATTCCTAAATTAAGATATGATAACTATAAGGTGTAGAAGGAAATAATGTTACTGCATTTAGGATGAATGAATATTAACTATGCTATTCGGAAAGATGAACCGCCTAGCATAACGAAGATTAATACTCCAAATGCGATTAATCTTTATGAAAAGTGAAAGCGATATAATCGTCTCTCAGTTATGTTCATCAAGACTAATATTAGTGCTAGCATTCGAGGTTCAGTTATTCAGCACAGTAAGGTCAAGGATCTTCTTAAAGCTATCGATGAGCAGTTTGTATCCTATGATAAGGCTCTCGCCAGCACCTTAATTATGAAGTTCTCATTCATGAAGCACAATGAGGTTAAAGGAGTGTGTGATTATATCATGCGCATGAGGGATATAACAGCTCAACTTCAAACTTTAGAAGTTAACATGTCAGAATCCTTCATTGTCCATTTTATTTTGTGCACTCTATCTCAACAATATGCCCCATTTAAGATCTCTTATAACACATATAAGGACAAATGGTCAATTAATGAGCTTATGACCATGTGTGCTCAATAGGAAGGTAGATTCTAAATAGAAGAGGATGAAAAGGTGAACTTTACTACAACTTTTTCAAAGAAGAAAAAAAATCACATTAAGGAAAAGGAAAAGAAAAAGATCATGTAAATCAAGTTATAAAGGAAGAGTCAAAGTATTACTTTTATAAAAAGAAAAGATACATAAAGGACTGCGTTAAGTTTAAAACTTGACTTAAGAAGAAAGGTAATTTTCTAACATTTGTTTGTTATGAATCTAATATGGTTAATGTTAATCATGATACATGGTGAATTGATACTAGAACTACAATCCATGTTATAAAAATCTTACAAGGTATGACAAACCTAAGGAAACTGGTGGACAATGAAAGATTTATCTATTCAAGCGACAAGATAGCTTCCCATGTGGAAGTCATTAAGATATACAATTTGGTTGTAAGTAATGATTTCACTTTACATTTAGAAAAAACGTTCTATATTCCTAATTTTACAAGGAATTTGATTTTAATGTCTGGACTATTATCTTTTGAATTTTTATTTAATTTTGCAGACTCCAATTTCAATATTATCAAAAATTCTGAAGTTATTAGCTATGATAGATTATCTGATAATTTATTTCATCTTAACTTGCAAAATAATACCACTCATAATAATTCTATGTATGTTAATATTGATTTAAAAAAATATATTATGAATGAAAATTCCTCTTTTCTATGGCACCGGAGATTGGAACACATCTCCATTGAGAGAGTTAAGAAATTAGTAAAGGAAGGTATTTTGATACTCTAGACTTTACTGACTTTGCTACTTGTGATAGTTGCATTAAAGGAAAGCAAACTAATAAACACAAAGTTGGTGTCAAAAGAAATTCTGACTTTTAGAAATCATACACACGGACATTTGTTGTCCGGACATGAATGCTAATGATCTGAAATACTTTATTACCTTCATAGACGATTATTCGCAATATATGTATCTCTACTTACTTCATTCAAGGGATGAAGCTTTAAATGTCTTTAAATTGTTTAAGGTTAAAATAAATAATCAAAGTGGTAAGCACATTAAAATCGTAACATTAGATTGAGGTGGAGAGTACACGGTAGATACACTGAGAACAGACAAATGCTTAGTCAATTTGCTAAATTTCTTTAAGAGCATGGAATTGTTGCCTAATGCACTATGCCTAGTTCTCCAGATTAAAATAGCGTAGCGGAAAGAAGAAATCGAGAGGTAATGTTGAACTTCTATCATTTTTGTGGATTGATACTCTTAAGACAGCAACGTATATATTAAATCGAATTCCTTCTAAGATTGTCTCTAAGACATCTTTTGAGTTATTCAAAAGTTGGAAACCAAGTTTGCAACATATACACATTTGGGGATGTCCGTCAGAAGTGAGAATTTACAACCCGCAAGAGAAAAAACTTGACCCAAGGACTATTAGTGGGTATTTCAATGGATATGCCAAAAAGTCTAAAGGTTATAGACTCTATTGTCCCTCACACAGCATAAGGATTATGGAATCAAGAAATGCTAATTTTCTTGAGAATGATTTGATCAATGGGAGTGATCAATTTCGGGATATTGTTCCGGAAAAGGACCACTATGCAGTTCCACCTTCTCAATCAAGTAATAGGTTGATTGTCGTTCACACTCCTCAAGTTCAATCGAGTGTTAGACAATCAAATATAGAAATTTCACAACTTGTTGATCGAAATCTAATAGATCATATTGTAAATGACAAATCAGTTCATTATAAAAATGAAAAAGTTCCATTAAGAAAATCTACTCATGAAAGGCGATCAGCTATTTCTGATGATTACGAAGTGTACTTGCAAGAATCGGATTGTAATGTTAAAGTTGATAATGACCCTTTGTCGTTTTCACAAGCCATAAGTTTTACATATTCAAACTTATGAATGAATGCTATGAAAGATGAGATGACATATAATCGAATTTGGGATCTCATCAAGTTGTCTGATAGTATAAAAACCATTGGATGCAAGTGAATTTTCAAAACAAAAAGAGACTCACTTGATAAGATCGATAGATATAAGGCAAGACTCATTACTAAAAGATTCACTCAAAGAGAAGGAATCGATTATATAGAGACCTTTTCTCCTGTCTCAAAGAAAGATCCTCTTCGCATTATTATGGCATTAGTAGCTCATTTTAATTTCGAGCTGCATCAAATGCATGTGAAAACTACATTCCTCAATGATGATTTAGAGGAAAAGGTTTATATATGAAACAACCTGAAGGTTTCTCCTCTAATGAAAGTGAACATTTGATTTGTAAGCTAAATAGATTAAAACAAGCTTCCCTCCTTAATGCCAATTGCATAAGATATCTCTCTCATATCTTTAATGGTATAAGAAATTTCATACAAATTAAATAAATCTTTGATTTGTAAGCTAAATAAATCCTTAATGCCAATTGCATAAGATGTCTCTCCCATATCTTTAATGGTATAAGAAATTCCATACAATAATTACTTCATTTGGTTTCGAAGAAAATATTATGGATGAATATATATATATCTTAAGATTAATGGGAGTAGAGTTTGTTTTCTTGTGTTATATGTGGATAATATTTTACTTGCAACCAATGATAAAGGGTTGTTGCATGAAGTGAAATAATTCCTTTCAAGTAACTTTGATATAAAAGATATGAGAGAAGCATCTTATGTCATTGGCATTAAGATCCATAGAGATAGATATCGAGGCATTTTAGAATTGTCTCAAGAGGCCTATATCAATAAAGTACTTTAAAGATTCAAAATGGAATATTGTTCACCAAATGTATCACCAATTGTGAAGGATGACCAATTCAGTTTGAATCAATACCCTAGGAATGACAGAATGGGAACAGATGAAAAATGTTCCATATGCTTCAGCTATTGGTAGCATTATGTATGCTCAGGTCTGTACCAAACCAAATATTACATATGCAGTTGGAGTATTAGAACAATGTCAGAGTAATCCATGGATTGATCACTGGAAGGCTGAAAAAAAGTGATGAGGTACCTTAAGAGAACTAAGGATTGCATGCTTATGTATAGACAGACTGATAATTTTGAAGTGGAAGGCTATTCAGACTCCGATTACGGTGGCTGTAATGATTCACTTAAATCCACGTCAGGATATGTGTTCATGCTAGTTGATGGTATCGTAACTTGGCAAAGTGCAAAGCAAACCTTGACGGCTAGTTCTATTATGGTATCGAAGTTTATTTCTTGCTTTGAGACTACCTCACATGGTGTTTGGTTGAAAGATTTCATATCCGGGTTTAAAGTTGTTGATTCTATTAATTGGCCGATAAGAATGTATTGTGACAATTCAGCTGCTACTATTTTTATGACTAAGAATAATAGGAGTGGAAGTCGAAATAAGCATATCGACATAAAGTATCTAGTCGTGAAGGAACGTGTTCAAGAAAGAAAAGTGATCATCGAATATATTGTTGATCCCTTGACTAAAGGCATGCAAATTAAGACTTTCAAGGATCATGTGATAAGATGGAACTTGGACCAATTATGTAGTACATTCATATTGAACCTTTATTACATTTGATAATTTTCTCATTTTAAAATTATGTACAATTTATGAATTAAATTGAGAAATATCATTTTGTTTAAACCTAGAATAAAACATAAGATTTGCTCATTAAGCTAAGTGTGTGGTGTATTAATTTTTCGATATGTCATGATACATGAAAGATTAATTCTCATTTTAAGAGTTTTTGTTGCTATGATTCATATATTATATCTCAATCATAAATGGATCAAGTGGGAGAATATTGGCCATAAATAATAATAAGTGAATATTATTATTAAGTTTAACGTGATCCATTTTGGTAGCTCGTGGATTCGTAATTGTCATAGATTAGTAACAATCATCTAATTTGTTTTGGCAATAATTCATGAATTGATAACTATCAATCCTTCTTCCCATGTTCTATAATCCCCACTTTTAATTCATACGTATTATAATTTCTCCATGATGGCTGGAACAAAAATACAGATGATAATATTTTGTTTTTCTTGGCTAATATGATGGTTAATCAAACTTATTCTCCTATTGAATAACACCATCTAAAATTGAGTAAAAGGACTTATAAACAAGCTATTAGAATTAAGGAATCAACAAGAAGAAAGGATATTCGAGTTCATTGAATCAATCACTCATGGGAAAATAAAATTGGTCAATTGCAAAAAATTAGAGGTGGTCGTTTCAAATTTCAGATGACTAATTTGAATGAATAGCACCCGATCAAAGAAATTGAAGGTAGTCGACTGAAGGTCAACTGAAATTTCAGACAACTAATTTAAACGAGAACATGATCTCTAATCAAATACAAATAGCAATGGCCCAAGGTATTTATATTGATTCTATTTTATTGCTTCCGCTTAAATATATATTCATAAGATAAAGAACATAATTAAAATCTATAATATTCTTTACATGTTGGAAATGTTTATTCTCACATTTAATGCTCGAAAAAAAATGTATGCCATCCCTAGTCACTACAATTATAATTTTTTTGAAAGCAAACTAGCCAAGGTGTGAATGAACGAGTAAGCAACTAGTATTAATAATCAAAGTTTAATCAAATAATATGACTGAGGAAACAATATAGATTTATGTGCCTTCATATTAATATCAAACAAAGGAAGTAATGTCTATCATGATTCTCAGATGAACCGTCACATTATAAGAACAAACAAAAACTTTTGTTCTGTCAGGGGATAATGTTCTTAAGATGGATCAGGCATAAGGTCCATTGTAAATATATAAGCAATAAATTGGACCATACATTACCATAACATAGAAATGCAGATACAGGATAAATTGACCATAGAAAAAAAAAAAGCAAAGAACAAGAAATGCTACAAGGGATTGATTGGCACCTCATGGAATGGGTGTTCATCAGTTTCAAGCATTTGTGCAACCTGACCCATTGCGGGCCTCTTGTTAGAATCAGGATCAACACACCTAAGAGCAACCAAAAGGGCACGTTTTAGGGCACGTGATGCAGGTTTGGTTTCAAGGTTCTGGTCCACAACTTCCTGGGCTCTTCTTGTTCCTACCATCATTTTAAGCCACTCCACAAGATTAACCTGCCAACATTAATTATGTCAAAAACATTTTTACTGATAATCACATTATCCATTTTCAAATTAACAAAAGAACCACTCAACTTTGAGAGAGAGAGAGAGAGAGAGAGAGAGAGAGAGATTCAAATTAACAAATAACTCTTGATTTAAAGATCTCACACCTCATTGGCAGGGCGGCTATAGTCCACAGGGTCCCTTCCTGTAATTGCCTCTAACAGTAAGACACCAAAGCTGTAAACATCACTTTTCTCATTCAACATGCCACTATTAGCATATTCTGGTGCCACATAGCTGATTCACAAAAAGAATATTAGTTTCCTGAGGCTCTCAAGTCTTCAGAGAGAACGGAGAAGACTACAACAGCCAAAGAGGTTAGCACACATTACCCAAATGTTCCCATTACCCTGGTAGTTATGTGACTTTCTCCAGAATCCATGAGCTTAGCCAATCCAAAGTCAGAAACTTTGGCATTGAATTCATCATCAATCAAGATGTTGCTGGATTTAATGTCTCGATGTACAACTTTGGGTTCTATTGCTTCATGCAAATAAGCCAACCTGTATTCCAAAATTTTGTATTAGATTTTTAATTCCAACATTCAATATCTTAAATTTGGGAGTAAATTGAACCCTAGACAGCATCGATATAGGTAGGCATCTCAATGTGGAATTGATGGCTTTGTTTAGAAACATCTCCACCTTTGAACCATTAATTTTATAAAATTTCCAAGAGGTAAGGATATCCAGGAAAGGCACCAAACTGAAAAATGGAAAGGCACCAAACGGAAATCCTGTGGGTGACAGGTAGTAAAGGCTTTTGATGGCATAGGACAGGCACTGAATTCAACAAACTCACGCTTTAGCAGTGCCAAGCATGACCTTCATGCGAGCCTCCCAAGTTAAGGAACCATGTTGGTGCACACCCCCATGAAGCCATTGTTCTAGGTTTCCATTGTTCACATATTCATATACCAGCATCCTATAACACATCAATGAGGTTTAGTATGGAATCAAAACAACAGCTCAAGCAAATCCTAAACAGAAGAATGACAATTTCTAAAGTAGGAGATAGTTACTAAAGTAAATTATATAATGAACAGTGAACAGCGTCTTACCTATGAACACCTTCAACACAATATCCCAAAAGCCGCACAAGATTCTTATGTCGAACATTACCTATAGCCTCAACTTCAACCCGAAATTCTTTTTCAGCCTGCCCCCTATAAACCAATTTGAACATTACATTACATTGACAGTAATATTTTACCAAGAGCATTGTAGAAACATAGAGAATGTCCTATGGAATATCCTTACATGTTATTGAAAAGCTTTTTCACTGCAACTTCAGTTCCATTGATAAGCATACCCCTAAATACAACACCATATCCTCCCTCACCAACCACATTCTCTGATGAAAAACGGTTTGTGGCGAACTCAAGATCCCGAAGAGTGAACCAATGACCCCATCCAAGATGTGATCCTTCAGGTAATCCAATTAATGGAGAAGCTGAGACAAGCCCATAGGAAGGTTGCTTCCGAATCATCCCAAAGGCTCCTTCTTCCCCAGACTGGGAACTACAAGCCCTCTCATGATGATATATGGAGCTGCACTGGCTGATGTTATCAGGTTCACTTGATTTGCTCCTACCCAAATGAACTGACAGTTTCTCGGAATTTTTATGGGCCAAATTATCATCAACGGGAAGGTAATATCTTTCATGCTGATCATAGCAATTCTGAGTACCAACCTTGTCAACTTTGATGTCCTTCGACACCATGGGTATCTGTGAATGGGAAAATTTCTCTACGGTCCGTCTAGATTTCCTTCTAAATGTGATCCATACAGATAAGAGACAGAGAATGAAAACTATAAAGGTTCCAACACATATACCAATCAAAACCCATAACTTTAGACCCAAAAATGATGTCTTCTTTGATAAGTCTGCGTTCAATGAACCCTCAGGTGACATTTCCAGCCAAACTCCAGTTTCTTTGTATGAAAAAAATATAGATTTATGCTCTGTCCGACTATGTTTGGGGTAGCCAAGGCCTACCCAACTCCACCTGGACATCAAAAATGATCATAAAACTTTACAAACATCACAATGGGCAACAATTATCATAAACTTACCATGAATGTACACACCAGGTTCCAAGATTCTATATTTCTAATGACGTTTCACAGAACACATCTTTGTCTTAAATTCCAAAGGCAAATTAAATTAAACAAACTATGACAAATTTCTAGGAATCAAAATGCTACAGCGCTGGAAATTTGAAGAGACATAGAGATTCCCGTTTCCAAAACCTAATCTAGCCACTTCCAATTACGACATCTAATGAATCAGGAAAAATAAAATCCATTAGAAACTAAGATGAACCAGTCATAAATCACACAAATCCAATATCCCATGATAGGGGGGTATACATATTCCACATAAAAAATGGCCCAAAACACAAAAACGAAATCTGAATCTAACAAAGCATGACTTGTGATCCAAGTAAAAGACAACTAAAGAGAGTCAGATCTTCAACAAAATAAAGACGGCATTTACCTTTTCACAGTGATCTAACTTAGCCCCATCGATCTTTTGTCTTGAGAACCCACAAACGCAAATAAGGGGCTTTTCTGTTTTTGCCCAATAGAGACTCAAGAGGCATAGGCAGACCAATGTAGACCTGGAATCAGCACCGACCCAGCGAGACCCAGATGCCCCAAAGGCTAAAAAGAGCTGCGGAGTAGTGATTTACAAGCAGAGACTAATCTGGCCTGAAGTGGGGCAGAAGGAATGCAGAGAAAGATAAAACAAATGTTCTGCAAGAGCAGACAAAAGTGAGAGATTGAATTAGTGATTCAAGGTGCTGATGATTTCAAAGGGGCAGAAAAGGAGCGGGGAGTGATGTTTTGTGGCTTCTGTGTGTGAGCAGTTCGGATGGGTGGCCTCAAAAGGCTGGAAACAAAGCTTGCGTTGCAATGGAGGAAACAGAGGGGAGGGAGAGGAGGGGGTGGTCTATAAAAGCACTGCAGTTGCACTCATTTGGGTCATTTCTGGACTTTAAAATAATAATAATAAGGGAATGAACAAAAGGGAAGGAGTTAAGGTCTACAAAGGCTCTGCAGTTGCACTCATTTGAATCATTATAGGACTCCAAAACTTTTTTTAAAAAAAATGGAATGAAGTAAAGGGTTGGAGTTAATATATTTGAGATAGAGATCCAGAGGAGAAGGAGAGGGAGGGGGAGAGGAGTCAACCTCAAATCTAGCTTGCAGTGAGCTAATATGGCCAAGTTGTCAGTTGTCCCTCTTCTTCAAACTTAGTGAAAACGTAAGAAAATTAACTATAATACCTAAATAATATTGTCCTTTTCTTCATTCTTTATTTTTTTGAAAGTTTTTTTTTTTTGGGTCTCTTGATGAAAAGGTTGCGGCCATTGAAATTTATTGCATTTATTATTTGTTCCCATTTTTGTCCCATTATTAATTTTTTCCGGTTTCAAAAATGAGTTCAAGGTTTGGATATTTTCATTCAATTTAAAAGTTTAATTGGCGCGGTCATTTTCTTATAAAACTTTTAGCTGTACAACGATGTATTGTTTTTGCCACCGCGACTAATGTGTCCTAATGTAGTTTATGAATTGAAAAAAAAAACAAAAACATGCCATATTAGCAAAAACGAGTTTACTTTTTAGTGTCAAAAATCAATGTTTATTTTATTATATAATTGTCACATATATCGATCAAAATTGAAAGTTAATTAATAGGTTTTGTGTGTGTCATTACCTCACTTAATTCATATATATTTTATACACAACAAAAAAATATGATACCTAAATGTAACGGAATTAGGGTTTTCACCCGTAAGGCATTCGGTTACCCTGATGGATGCCCCAAGTAAGCTATACCGATCGGGGCACGCGTAGACGAATTTCCCCCTGCCTTGGCTCATCAGGAGAACCGCTACAGTTCCCAATCAATTTGTGTAGGGATGACCAATTTTCCTCTTCATCATCATGTTCGAGACTAGCGGCGTACTCCCCGCATTTAACCGGGTCAGTAAATCTGAACTCCAAACGGGCTCCATCAATCTCCTGCACGAACTGCCGTAGAGCCTCCCTCTGCAAGTAGCGTGCACCTGTGTCACTTAGGAGACGTCCGCCAGCGTTTGTCACAGGGTCAGGTTTTTCACCCATGCGGCACTCGGTCACCCTAGTGAATGCTCCAAGTAAGCCATACCAATCGGGACACACGTAGACTTGTTTCGCCCTACCTTGGGCTTAACAGGAGAACAACTGCAGTTCACGACCAATTGTGTAGGGATGGCCAAGTTCCCTTTTCATCGCCAGGTCCGAGACTAGCGGCGTACTCACCGCATTTAACCTGGTCGGTATGTCTAAACTCCGAATGGGCCCCATCGATCTCGCACAAACTGTCATGGAGTCTACCTCGTCCGCACCAGCTACGCTTTCCGTCTTGCCCCTCCGCAAGTAGCGCGCACCTACGCCACTTGGGAGACGCCCACCAGCGTTGTCACGGGATCAGGGTTTTCACCCATGCAGCACTCGATCACCCTAGTGGATACTCCAAGTAAGCCATATCGATCGAGAATACACATAGACTGGCTTCGCCCTATCTTGGGCTCATTAGGAGAACGGCTCCAGGTCCTGACCAGTTTGTGTTGGGATAGCCAAGTTCTCTCTTCATCGTCAGGGCCAAGACTAGCAGTGTACTCCCCGCATTTAATCGGGTTGGTACGTTTGAACTCCAAAGGGGCCCCATCGATCTCCCTCACGTACTGACACGGAGCCTACCCCGTCTGCACCAACTACGCTTTCTGCCTTATTCCTCCGCAAGTAGCACGCACCTATGCCACTTGGGAGACGCCCGCCAGCACCACGCTGTTCAAGGCGTGACATCCTCCCCTACTTGATTTCGCAACACCCTCGTTGTGTCCAGCAAGTTCGGAGGAACCAAGATCGTTCGGCGCACTCCTTTCGACTCCCACAATGCCACTCTATCTCATCACCGGGTAGTCTACCATGGCTCGGCGGCCAACAACATGGTGAATGGGATGTGTGCAATACCTTCATTTGGTCGACCCCCATCTATTAGGGGCTCCCTCCCAACGTAAGATCAGGGACCACACATATCTCTCACGAAAGTGCTTCGGCGAGCTTTTTGGATACGATCCACAACCGCTCTGAAACCACTTTGTCACAGGGTCAGGGTTTTCACCCATGCGGCACTCGATCATCCTGGTGGATGCTCCGAGTAAGCCATATCGATCAGGACACACGTAGACTGGTTTCGCTCTGTATTGAGCTCATTTGGAGAACGGCTCTGGCTCCAGTTCAAGACCAATTTGCGTAGGGATGGCCAAGTCTCCTCTTCATCGTCAGGGCCAAGACTAATGGGTATTTTCTAGGTGAGTTCTACAAAAAATTGGGTGTTTTACCACAACCTATCAATTGTTAAAATATAAGAAGAAAAAGAAAAAGAAAAAAATATTTTTAATGTATTGAAAAATGATAATATCTCATTAAAGCATTCACAGTTGACTCAATAAAAGTTAAATTTTAGCTAAAGAATAGTTCAAGGGTACAAAAAAGCTCACACTAGGCTCTATTGGTGGTACAAAAAATTAGCCATGTAAAAACTCGTATTTGGGTAGTTTTGAGAGATAGCCATTCTATGGGAATGTAACTATCTGGACGGTAGTGTAGTCGTTGATGTGAGCATTTTGACAGTACTTGGGCCCGATTCTGAGTCGGGGCCCCGTTTGACCCGATTGTTGACTTTTTTGGGGTTTATTGGTTGATTTTGTATTTGGGCGGTCATTTTGAGTGTGATAATATCTGAATAGTATTGTGCTCGTCATTTCGAGCGTTTTGACAGTAATTTGACTCAATTTGGAGTTTGTGACCTTGAGAGGTCAATTATTGCGTTCGAAAGATCAATTATTGCTGGGAGTCCAATTATTGGCAGCAGTATAAATAATTAAGAAACTGTCTTATCCCTTTATTTGCTTGGTGCGTGTGTGTTTGAGCAAGAGAGAGAGAGAGAAGGTGAAAAGCTTCACTTGGCGATTTTGGGGCGATTAGAGCTCGTGGATTGCAAATAATCTTCCAGGTAGGTGTCCTTGAACCTCTTATTTCGATTCTGTCTTGGAATATGTGTGAACTTATCATGATTTATGAATTTAAGCATGAACCCTAAGTTTGGGGGGAAACCCAATTTTGGGGATAGATCTAATGATTTAGCATAAGATCTGTGGTTGAGAACTGATATAAATCAGTTTGTATATGTACCTTGTTTAGTAAAACGCGTGTTTGTGAGTGCCTGGGGGTTGCTGGGTTGATTCCAGACGAAATTTTGGCCAAAAATGATGATGAAACGTAACAGGAATTCGTTGATTGTCGAAGTTGTAGTCGGATCAGTTAGTCAGTCGGACTTAGTCGGATCGGATCGATGATCCTGGAGCGATTAGTCCAGGATCGGATCAATACCATCGTAACCACCACATCCCCCCCCCCCCCCCCCCCCTTCATTGTAAACCATTATGCCTCTTAAGTTTAATGTAAATAACGAAATACCTCCCATTGGATTAAAAGAAAAATACTAGAAAAATTTATTCCCACTCTTTCAAAATGTGAAAATTGGGTTTTGGTAAAATCTCGGAAAACTCAAAAGTTTGTAGTGGTGACTTTTTGGAAATTGGGGTTAAGTCTCGAAAAATCCCCAAAAATCGATTATCTTATTTATGATATGGGAACTCAATCCGGAAGTTTTGAGTTCAGAAAATAGTCTTATGGGTACTTCCTATAAATCAAGGATCGAGAATTTACTGATGATCAGTTAAAGGAAATGTTGAGAATGACATGTTTACTAATGTTAGTATGTTGGTGTGAGGTATGGGGCATGACTTCGTGCTTGTTTGGGTTCTCCCGTGAGGTTAAGGCCTGTGTGCCACTATGGCCCAGCATATGCGCCACGGACATTTACATTGTAAACCATTATGCCTCTTAAGTTATAATGTAAATAACGAAATACCTCCCATTTGGATTCAAAGAAAAATACTAGAAAAATTTATTCCCACTCTTTCAAAATGTGAAAATTGGGTTTTAGTGTAAAATCTCGGAAAAACTCAAAAGTTTGTAGTGGTGACTTTTTGGAAATTGGGGTTAGACATCTTAGAAAAATCCCCAAAAATCAGATTATCTTATTTATGATATGGGAACTCAATGCCGGAAGTTTTGAGTTCAAGAAAATAGCTGCTATGGGTACTTCCTTCATAAATCAAGGATTGAGAATTTACTTATTAAAGCATCTCCAACCCTGCTATTTATAGCTAATATTTTGCTTAAAATCTCTCCATTCGCATTAGTTATATGCCAGCTATAGCAAAATAATTTGTAAATATATTTATTTCTAATTTTAGTATGTTGGTGTGACCGCCCCCCCGTCAATTGGGGCATGGACTCCCTCCCGTGACTTGTTTGGGCCTTCTCACCGTGGCTAAGGCTCTATGCATGCTCTTTCTAGTGTGGTGTGTGGATCATGGACGCGGTAGCTCTCCGACCACCTCTTGTCTTGCTCCGCTTGCCTAGGCTAGAGCGAACCCCGTGCTCCTCGACTCATTGTTGTCGTATGGCGTCACGGTGGCCGGTGGCCACTCGCCTTCCTCGCTGGACCGGATGCACTTTTGGGTGGTTGATTTGCAAGTTATGGGCTAAGTAGAGGCTCTCGAGCCGGGTCCCGAGCTCGTGGAGCTAGGGCCGAGTTCCTTTAAAGGTTTCCACTTTTTACCCTCTCCTTTTGATCGTAATGATGTAAGTTGGATCCCGTAGGAGGATCGTGGAAATAATTTTAGTTCTCATTTATATGTAGGTTGGAGATGCTCTTCCGCTTTTTCCTTTTGATGTTTGTTTGCGGGTTCGAGTCTCTTCGACGATGATTGTGCATACTACACGGTGCATATCCATCCACCCGTACACGGTGTACCCATGTAGTATAGACTTGTATGGGAACAGGCATGATGTGGAGTGTTGGCGTCAACCCATCTAATCTTATTTAATATTTCAAATATTATTACTTTATTTGTTGTTTATCCTTTTTGATTTTTTGAATAGAAGTGTAAAATTAGACCACCTTTTTTATACTTTTTTGGTTAAAAACTAAGTGGAGGACTTTCTTTAAAAAAAATTTGGGAAAAAACCAGGAGGACGTGCCCATACCTCGATGTATGATACTAAGATGGATATCCCCCCCCTATGTATAACTGTTTTTATATTATATCCCGGACATGGGTCCGTGGATAGTTGTATTTTACTGGACCAGAACCCCCCCACCCCCCCCCCCCCCCCGCCCCCCCCGCATACTTATTTTAAGAGTGATGTGATGTCTTGTGGTGATGAAGCCCCCTTCGTTTGACTCATTGTCCCCTTGCTTGCAGGCTAGGCGGGGATGATAGGATTTCCCCTTCGGGGTACCTCTATTAATCTAATTCATTCTCCCCCTCCCTCTCCCCGCATCCTTGCCCCTCTCCATCAAAATCAAGCCAATACAATTTTTGGGTCTTTATGGGTTTTTTTGTGGCTATTAAATTGTCAGTTGAAACTAGGGGTGTGCATGGGTCAGGTGGGGTCGGGTGAAAGACTAAATTATCAATTGACCTGTCGGCCTCAATAATCGATGGGTTTGTTAAATTTTTGGCGGATGCTAACTGAAAGGTATGGCGAGTTGAGTGGGTGCCAACTGCCATTTACTAGTATATAATTAAACGACATACATTAAAAAATTGAACGCATAAAATATAAAATAATTATAATCAAAATATATTATTTTATTCACTATGTATTTATAATCACAAATGAGAAAATATACGATATTTATAGATCATAATATCACAAACTCACAATCATAGGTGTCACACTACATAACTCTCACCTCTCACAATGTGAGAGATGGTAATGAACTAATGTCTAATAGATAAATGATAAGATTTACTTTATTTTTATAATGGAGTGTGGCGGGTTAGGTTACTAGTGGGTTTGTACATTCTCACTTGTCAATCGACCCAACCCACCATAAAATAATTTTTATTCATGGGTAGCGGGTAAGTTCGGGTTGGGCGGGTAAATGCACACCCTTAGTTGAAACAAATCTAGGTTATGGTTGAATGGAAGGTCGCCCTGGAATTGGCAGTCCACCTAGAGAGGGCACTCTTGGCAGCGTTGCCAATAGATCGACATTTTATACAAGGACACGTGGATAGGCCAAACAGGCAAAATCATGACGATTAAATTGGAGGGAGACTTGCTATGGGGAACCATTGTTTCTGGTTTGAGATCTAATAAGTAGGGATGCCAACAGGTTGGGACGGGCCCGAGTACTATCTAGCTTGAACCGGACCCGAAAATATATAGTATGACTTGAACTTGACCTAACTTGGGGTTTGGGCTGTTCGGGTTGGGTTGGATTGGCATTTTTTACTCTATATTTTTAAAAACATTTGAGGTTGGGGTGGGTTAAAGTGGGTCGGGCAAGACCTAAATCCGACCCGATGGCTTGTCAAGGTGGGTCAAATAGGATTAAAGCGGGTCAAGTTCATTTTGTCATCCCTAGTAATAAGGTGAGTTCAACTTGAGTGTGAGAGATCTGACGAGGTGAGTTTCATGGGTTTGGGCAATGGGGGGAGGGGGGAGGGTTGCATATGGGGGGTGGGTGGGAGAAGAAGGGTACAAAAATAATATTTTATTTAGAATAAAAAATATTAAGCCTACTATTTGATCTAATTAAATTAGCTAGGTAAATTTTATAAAAGTATATTTTTGACTAAAATTTAGTTAAACAACAATAAGAGCAACTTCAAGAGGTTCTCTATTATTTACAAATAGAGAGCCAAATAATATTATATTATTTTTTTACTCTTTACATGTGGAGAATAAAAAGTTAACTTTTTATTTGTGAAGATTAATAAAGTGACTCTTCATTTAATAATATAATATTTTTATCTCTTATCTCTCTTCATTCTTTTCACATGTATTAATAAAGAAAGATTAAAAAGGTTAAAATAAAATAAAATAATTATTATTTTAATTAAGATAGAGATAAAATAGAAATGATTGTTGAAGTTTAAATTGTAAATAAGTAAAAATATTATTCAAATATAGAGATAAAATAAAGAATCTCTTGAAGTTACTCTAAGTATAACGTGAGTGCTCTTAAAACTCCAACAGGCCAACATTATAGAAAATATTATACTTGAATCTTTATCAATATTTAATTTGTTAGGAAAAATTACTTTAAAAATCTTTAAGAGCATCTCCAATATTTACAAGCTAAAATGGTTAGGTAAAATTATATTTAGCTTGCTACAGTAACATTTTAGCTAATGATACTCTAATAGAATACCATTTATATTTTTGCTTAACTATTATTCTTTCTCATTTACCCTTATCTTATATTTTCTTCAAATCCCTAACATACTCATCTATTTGAAAGTAAGATGGGTATTTTAGGATTTGAAAAAAATTGAGTGATGTGACATCTTAGCAAAAGTTATAAATATAGGTAAATTTACCTAAATTTATTGTTATTGCTAATGACATAGCTAACCTATTGAAACAACTTTTCATTTATATTTGACTATAAATAATGGTATAGCTAATATATTGAAGATGCTCTAATAATCAATATTGATCCATAAATTCCCCGCGGACAATATATTTAAGAGCATTCACACCAGCTCCATAATCTCTATATCTTTTTTAGAAAATAAATAGTACACTATATGATATATTTTGTTTATCATCTATACCTCATTCTCCATCTCTATCTCTATTCTTTTAAATTATAATTTTTTTATTTCTTCCATTTATTACAACCAATCAAAAGTGCAAATATGTCAAGAAATATAATAATAAAAATATTTAGTAGATGAATAGTGATCCTCTAAATATGAAAATTCTCCCTCCAATATTTATTTTCAATCTCAAAATTTTGTAGTTTGAAGGATCTGATGTAGTGTAGTTTTTTTATTCAAAAGTTTAAATTTTCTCTAAAATTTTAAAAAAGTATATTTTGAAGAAGCTAGATGCTCTAAAAAGAGCAAATACTAAATACAACTGGAATTATATAATCAATGAAAACTGTGACAATGTGATAATATATCAAGTCATCAAAGGATAATAGAGAAAACAAGAGAAAAATCATTAAAATCACATTATTACGATTTCACGATAATAAAATTGGTACAATACTTTTTTATTTAAGATTTTTAAATATTATATCTCGCGGCTCTAGTGGGTTATTACCATAATTCCAATATACTTATTATTCATTTTAAAATGAATGATTACGGTTTTTTTTTAAATTGTGGTTATTGTACCCACTTTGCTTATGGCTCATGCACATTTAATACATTGTTTCAGGTCTATTTATGTTTTGAAAAAGTGACATTGGATTGATGGTTTTCGTACTGGTTCATGCCCATTTAATAAGTTGTTTCCGCTTTATTTCTGCTTTGAGAAAGTGCAACTAATAAATATTCGAGAAAACCATGTTTGCAGTGCATGCATACACAGGCGCGGTTCGCCCCTTAAACAACTAATTAATACAATTTTCAAAGCACAGAGTGAAAAAAACTAATCGAGTGGTCCATATGAAAACCCCCTTAGATTGGTAAGGTCTTCTAGGTCTAGCCATTGATCTAAATGTTTCTACGCCGATGACTATGCGCTTGCCATATTTGTATTCTATTCTTAGTTTTAAATATATTGAGAAACAGCACTAGAACCATTCATTTTCACACCATGGGTCCCATTCCTCTGTGTATGACATGTGTTATGTCAAGTGTTGAGATGAGTCAAAAGGGTTTAAAAATTGCCATGCCTGGAGGAACATTTGCATTTGTTATTCCTTGACATTAATATGAATTTATTAATTAAGGCATGTCAAGCGTGCTTATCTACTTCAATTTACTACCCCACATAATAATAATAATAATAATTATTATTATTAAGATCATTGAATGGGGACATGGGATGTTTTTTCTTTTTTCTTTTTTCTTTTTAAGTTGCAAGTGTTTTGCCAATGATAAGATTCATATATCCCATTATACACGGTGAAATTAATTATCTACTTTTTTCACGCGACTTCTTAAAAAAAACACTAATACATCATTCACATGAGCACACACTACGGTGCCCAATGAATTTTTTAAAACTCCATGGGCTAAATAACTTTTTAATTATTTTAATAACATATTAATTTTATCAAATTTATTATTTTAAAATAATATAAAATATTGAAATTCGACAACAATACAGACGACGTCTGCGCTAGCTTCACGATCTACCCTATTGTGGTTTATTGGTCAGCACAATGTACAAGTACAACACGAGCATCCTATATTCAGAAAACTTCAACATCGACACACACAATGGATCAAGATGCAATGCTATGGCGACGGATGGTGTCATGGTTCTTCTGTTTGAGTTGTGGTCGTCGACTCGATTGACACATAACGGTACAAATCAATCACTCCAGTTGCTCCGATCGACGCCACAGATCAGGCGCCTTTAAGCTGTGGAGATGGAAAAGACAGCCAAAGGAGGATTGGGATTGGGATTGATATTGGGATTGGGATTTTAACTTTATGGGCAAATCTACGCGGAGCTTCACAACATTTAAAATTTTACACTTTTTTCCAAACCAAAAAAAAAAAAAAAAAAACCCCAAAATTAAAAAAAAAAAAAAAAAACCAACCCCCTTCTTTCCCCCGGGAAAAAAAAACTCCCCCCCCCCCCCCACAACCCCCCCCACCAAAAAAAAAAAAAAAAAAAAAAAAAAAAAAAAAAAAAAATTAAAAAAAAAAAAAAAAAAAAAAAAAAAAAAAAAAAAAAAAAAAAAAAATTTTTTTTTAAAAAAAAAAAAAAAAAAAAAAAAAAACCCCCCCCCCCCCCCCCCCAAAAAACCCCCCCCCCCCCCCCCCCCCCCCCCCCCCAAAAAAAAAAAAAAAATAAAATATTTAATATATTTAATAATATTATATAATAATAATAGTAGGAAGAGTGTATGACTTATTTTAATAATAATAATAATTATAAAATTTATATATTTATATTAGAATAAAAATTAAATGTAATATTAATATTTTGATATAAAATACAAATTAATTATATTCAAAATTAATTTTAAAGTTATATATTAGTTCATACTAATATACTATATAATTATAAATTATATCACTTTCTTATATTTTATATGCTTGTATTTTATATTAAAATATTACTACTACTTTTAATAAATATTTAATTTTGTTTAAATATAAGTATATATACTTTGTGAGTAATATTATTTTTTAAATCAAATATTTACTCATTATTATTATTAGTCGTGGTACTATTTTTACTACTAATATTATTTATATGTTAGTTAGTATTGTATAATTAACCAATAACATTAATTATAATTTGTCACGCCCCCAAATTCTGAGACCCACAGAACCAGGAACGCGACTTTCTCATGCCCACTCAAGAGTCGTGGGGTTGGTGACATCCAAACTTGTACAATACTACAACAGGGGTAGAACTGTACACCAGTATAATAAATCCAAAAATTTATTTAATGAACATAGCAGTGTAAACAATCCACATAATTGTCCAACACACCAAACAACTCACAAATTAATTCCACCAAAAAGGTACGTACAACCGTCATGGACCCTAGTCCAGAAAATAAATAAATAATAAGTAGGCAAATTTCATAGAAGATATCCTACTTAAAGATGTCCCGTCCTGCTCTGCTATGGCTCCAACAGCTACTCCCTACAATCTGTAGGAAATAAAAATAAAGTAGGGTGAGCACGAATGCCCAGTAGGTGATCCCCAACTCCAGTACCCTATTACGTGAATTCCTAAGTTTGTATGATCAGTGTATACTTGTGCTAGTGTAGTGTCACATTCTATCACAATTAAATTTCATTTAAATCATAAACAAGTCATCACATCACATTCATCCTTCTACGGGATTCCCGCTACCCACTCTAGGAATTCAAAACATTACTAGTCAGCCATATGTGGGACCTGTGGTGTCCTTAACGATAACCTGCCATATATGGGACCTGGGTTACCAGCCACATAGGAGACCTACGGCCTCTTGCCAGCCCTATGTGGGACCCGCAGTTAACCCAAACAACTCCACCAACAATCCCACACAAATAATTAAATAACAGTCCTCCAGACAGTTAATATTCATTACCCCGACCTCACAGAGTATTTAAAACACCAAACCAATAGTACCATACCACATATGACATATATATTATCAAGTTGACATCAAATTTATATCACCAATCTATAAATAACAATATCATAAAAATTCAGGGCCATTTTCTAGGTTAATCCAGATCAAATTTATATCACCAATCTATAAATAACAATATCCTCCGTGTTGACGCCAGCGCTATCGCCCGCTCCTCTGCGCAGACTCCAACGCCAACGCCGACGCCCGCTTCCGCTCTTCCCTTCCAACGCATCCGGACGGCGCGCGAGGACTCGACATCGGCCATGACGCTTGAACCGACACCCTCGACGCCGCCCGAAGCCGTCGCCCACGATGCCGCCCGAAGCCGTCGCCCACGACGCTGCCTGAAGCCGTTGCCCCTGATGCCGCCTGAACCCGACGCCGGTGACGCTTCCATCCAATGGCGCTATGGCACCCTTGATACGACGCAACACGCACGGGACTTGAGATACAAGTCGTCGAGTAACAAAACAATTGAACGTGTGCTTAAACCCATAAAGAAATAACAGATACTAACTCTATCCGTCTGTGCTTATGCAATAGGATAACAATTAATCAAGAAACACCTACCTGAGTTCAAACTTCAGAAATAATCAAGAACGCAGTTGCTTTAACTCCCGTGCTTCTCTCTCACCAGATACTGCGCACACACAAAATTAATGTAGGGTTTCACCCTGACCACCCCTTTTATACTAATATTAAATAACAATAATAATAACGATCTTAACAATTATCACAATAATAATAATAATTCAGATAATAACAACTTATTATTAATAATAAAATCTTAATATTAAAATACGTGAATTAATAATAATCACAATAATAAACTCAATAACCGCACTAATAATATTAACGGCATAGCATTAATTAAAGTAATAATAATCCAAAGACTTAAATAGTCATAATAATATTACCATAATAACTCAACATACTAAAATAATAATATTGAGCATAAAATTAAAATACTAATGCTAAGGCCACACTGCTGAATAAATATCCCAAGCTTTATTCGGGCCTAACTCCGGTCACCCTCTGATACGGGTCTTTACATCCTCCCCACCTTAGGACTTTTTGTCCCCGAAAAGATAAGTCATCCACTACGAGGTAACACTACCCCGGCTAACCAAAATATGCACAACTTAGCGCCAATTAACATGATAGACAAAACAATGCCCACAAACAAGGTAACCACCAGCACAAAAATTCACACGCAACCCAAAGATATTAACAACCATAAGCACAACAAACAAACAACAAGGTTAACTACCTTAATGCATGATGAAGATCCTGACATCCTCCCCACCTTAGGACTGTTCGTCCTCGAACAGCTCGGGGTGAAAAGCACGCATCTGACTCTTGCGCTCCCAGGTCTGCTCCTCCATGTTGCGGTGACGCCACAAAACATGAACCAACGGAATTGTCTTGCCCCGCAAGACCTGCTCCCGACGGTCTAAAATCTGGACTGGTGCCTCCACAACAGAACCATCATCTGCCAACTCTATTTCACGCCAATCAAGCACATGAGAAGGATCTGGGTAATATTTCCGCAACTGGGAGACATGGAAAATATCATGAACACGAGCCAACTCGGGTGGTAACTCCAATCGATAGGCAACCGGTCCCACAACAGCAATAATAGGAAAGGACCCACAAATTGAGGTGAGAGTTTGGAACCTCGCCCAAACCGTCTGTGCCCCCGCCGTGGCGAGACTCGCAAGAAGACGCGATCCCCTACGACAAACTGAAGCGGTCGCCGCCGTCTGTCAGCATATGATTTCTGTCGACTCTGGGCTGTTAACATCCGCTGTCGGATCAACTGAACCAATTCGGTAGTCTCCTGAATCATATCGGGACCCAAAACAATTGCCTCCCCTACCTGGGCCCAACATAGAGGGGAGCGACACGGTCGCCCATACAATGCCTCATATGGCGCCATCCCTATCGTAGCCTGATAACTGTTGTTGTAGAAGAACTCCACCAAGGGAAGGTGAGCCTCCCAACAACCACCAAAATCCAACACACAAGCACGGAGCATATCCTCGAGAATCTGAATAGTGCGCTCGGACTGGCCATCTGTCTGAGGGTGGTAAGTTGTACTCAAGTTCACTCGGGTGCCCAAAGCACGCTGTAATTGTCGCCAGAACTGTGAAGTAAACCGAGCATCCCTATCAGAAACAATCGACAATGGTACACCGTGCAACCGTACGATCACGTCGACATAACGCTGTCCCAAGGTCCGGATTGGATCGGTCTCATGGATAGGAATAAAGTAGGCAGATTTCGTCAAACGGTCTACGACAACCCAAATAGTATCATGACCTCTAGAACAAGGAAGCCCTGTGACGAAGTCCATAGTCACAAGATTTCACTTCCACTCTGGCACAGGTAACGACTGCAACTCACCGGCAGACCGCAAATGCTCGGCCTTAACCTGCTGACATGTCAAACACCGTCGAACAAACTCCGCAATGGCTTTCTTAAGGCCCGACCACCAGAACTGTTGCCGGACAGCATTATACATCTTCGTTCCCCTAGGATGAACAGCCAAACGAGAGTGATGAAATTCCCGTAAAACTGCCTCCCGGAGAGGAGATGGGACAATCAACTGACCTCGATAGCACAAAACATGGTCAGAATCCTCAGTCCAATCTGAGGAACGTACAGAAGCTTGAATCTGGTCTCGGATGACCTCACACTCTACATCCCCTAACTGAGCCCCAATAACCTGACGTCGCAGCTCAGGCACTGCTATAACCGCGCTCAGCATACCCTGCACTGCTCCTTGCACTGGCTGTAACCTCAGAGAAGCAAGTTGCCCCATCATCTCCCATTCCTTGACAGCACAGAGAGCCACCGTGGCCTGGCTCTTCCGGCTCAAGGCATCAGCTACTACATTCCCCTTCCCAGGTGTATACTGAAGATCAAACTGGAACTACTGCATATACTCCACCCAACGCCTTTGTCGGAGATTCAAATCCCACTGAGAAAAGATGTACTGCAAACTCTTGTGGTCAGTATATACCACAAACTTCTCCCCAAGGAGATAGTGCTGCCAACTCTTCAATGCAAAGATCACTGCAGCCAACTCTAAATCGTGCGTAGGGTAGTTCTTCTCATGGGTCCTCAACTGACGGGAACCATAAGCAATTACCCGTCCTTCCTGCATGAGCACACAACCCAAACCAACATTTGAGGCATCACAATAGACCTCATAGGGTACACCCTCTTATGCTAGAACCAGGATAGGTGCTGAAGTCAATCTGGCCTTCAGCTGACTGAAAGCCTCCTCACAAGCATCCGACTAGTCAAATCGTACTCCCTTTCGGGTCAAGCCAGTCATCAGTGCAGCTAAACGAGAGAAGTCCTTAACGAACCTCCTATAATAACCTGCCAACCCCAGAAAACTTTGAATCTCAAAAACGTTCGTTGGGCGCTTCCATGACATCACGGCCTCAATCTTGCCAGGGTCCACTGTGACACCTTCCGATGATACCACGTGCCCTAAAAATTTCACCCGCTGCAGCCAAAAGTCACACTTCGTGAATTTTGCGTATAGTCTATGGTCCCTCAGCGTCTGCAACACCACATGTAAATGCTCCTCATGCTCGCTCTCTATCCAGGAAAAAATCAAGATATCATCAATAAAGACTACCACGAACTGATCAAGATAGGGTGTGAAAATCTGGTTCATCAATCCCATGAACACTGTGGAGCATTTGTGAGCCCAAAGGGCATCACCAGCTACTCATAATGGCCATATCTGCAACTGAAGGCTGTCTTCGGAATGTCTAACTCCCGCACACACAGCTGATGGTATCCAGACCTCAAATCGATCTTGGAAAACCAACGGGCACCCCTGAATTGGTCAAACAAATCATCGATCCTCGGTAAGGGGTATCTGTTCTTCACTGTCACCTGGTTCAACCGTCGGTAGTTAATACACAACCGAAGCGAACCATCAGCCTTTTTGGCGAATAACACCGGAGCACTCCAAGGAGAACTACTCCGTCTAATGAAACCACGCGCCAAAAGATCGTCAATATGCCTCTTGAGCTCTCGAAGCTCAACTGGTGCCATCCTGTAAGCTGCCAATCTAATAGGTGCTGTCCCGGGTAGCAACTCTATCGAGAAGTCTACCTCTCTCTCTGGTGGTAAGTCAACCAAGTCCTCGGGAAAAACATCGGGAAACTGATTCACCACCTTGGATAACACCACCTTACTCTCCTGCTGGGGGTCAACTAGGGTCAGACTGGCTAACTGATAGGTTACATCACCCCATCCCTGCCCCAAAGGCCCTAACTTGCATGCATCATCAGACCACTCACCCACAAAAGTGCCTCGAGTGCCCTCCGGTGTGAGGAAGGTCACTCGTCGCCTATAACACTCAATCACTGCCTCCACATGGGTCAACCAGTCCATACCCAAAATCACATCAAAGGCATCAAAGTGCATCACATATAGGTTACACCGGAGGTCGACACCTCCTAGAGTAACCTCACATTCCGAATAGACCTTATCTACCACCACCAGGCCCCCTACGGGTGTATCAACCACAAGGGGCTGATCAACGGTGGTACAATCCAACTCTAGTCCCTCTACAGTGGAGTGCGCAATGAACGAGTGTGTAGCACCAATATTAATCAAAACAGTACAAATAGTGCGTGAAACCAAAATTGTACCTCTCACCACAGCTGGCCCCTGACTCGCCTCATCAACTGGTGGAACTTCTGCCTCTCTGTCAGTGATAGCATAGTTCCTCCCCTTTTGCACACTGCCGCTGGCCTGACTCATCGTAGCTCGATCATTCTGTCCCTTCTGAGCCTGGGCCTCCCACTGAGGCTGCTGTGTAGCAGGTCGTCCCTGTACTGTCTGTCCTGACTGAGCTGGCCTCTGATATGGAGTCCCACTCCTCTGGCCCTGGTCACGAGGTCGATGTGGCCCCGCAACACTAGCCGAGCTGGCAGAAAGACACTCTCCTATCCTGTGTCCCAGTCCCCCACATCGAAAACACTTGAGTAGGTTGCCACTCTTCCGCCTACAATCCGCCTCCTTGTGTCCCCGAAGTCCGCAGGATCGACACGTCCCTGAAAACCGTGAGGTAGAACTGCTGCCTGAGTTCCCCGTATGTGAGAATTTGGGCACTGGCCTCTTATCCCCCTGTCCCTCAGACTGCTCCTCTCTTGGCCTCTTTTGGCTAGGCCCCAATGAGCTCCTTGGCTTCTGAGTCCTGATCTGGTTTAAGTCCCGCTCTCCAATAAGTGCCTTGTTGACCGCGTCACTGTAAGTGGTCAACTCCATCATGTTCAGTCCCCTATGATAACGTGCATTTTATGCCATTATTCTAGTGTTTAATTAGGATGTTTAAGAGCATGATTAGAGCCTTATTGCTTCATATATCATATATATTTGTTCTAACCCCTAGGAAGATGCTATTTGCAAATACATGCGCTTTTAAGCTGTTTTGACAGATTTTAGAGTTCACTTTTGACATAGTAGATGGCCTCAAACCATTGGTGTGCAAGAAAAAAAGTTTCTTATAATGATGTCCTCTACCTACCACAGAAATTTCAGAGCATTTGGAGCTGCACGTGAATTCACCCATTTCACGTGCAAGCCTATTTTTGCCTCTCAGGCCTCTACAGGATGCAAGGAAGCTTGGGGAGAAGTTTGAGCTGATTTGGAGGTGCACGTGAATTCACCATATCACGTGCAAATTGGCGTGCAGAAATATTTTTGGACCGATCCTATCATTTTTCCATGCTGATCATTTGTTCTTATTTACTGATTTGGAGGTGCATGTCATTTTGATAGATGGGCTAGGTTACACACCTCAAGGCCCATCCAAACTCTATAAATAAGAGCTCCACGCCCCCTGCTATGCATCCCTAGACCCCCTACACGTTTTTAAAGAGAGAGAGAGGCTCCACGACTTGGAGGTTGCTCCTTGACCTAGGAGAGCAGCCGTCGCAGCCGTCGCGGATTTTGGAGCCTAGATTTGAAGCTTTGCTGTGCGCGTGGTTAAGAAGAAGATGTTGAGCTTTTCTGCTTTGTGTTTGCTTGTAATCATGCGTGAGTAGATCTTATAATCTAGGGGAGCAATGTAGCCCCCTTGTTGCTTTGCTGTGTTTATGAATATTGGGTTTGGATGATTGAGTTTTGCATGTTTTATGAATCTGTTCTTAATCTCTATCTTTGGATGTACACCTTGGTATTTTTAGCCCTAGTCTGGGGCGGATTGAGATTCATAACTTATTTGTAATTGGTGTGATCATTATCCTTTTGCAAGTATGATTTATTGGCTTTGCATGTTTGTGTGTTTAGATGACCATTCTGGCATACAACTCTTAAAAGGACCTCAATGACCATTTGTTGTCCTTGGCTTATGTTTAGCATGTTTTCAATCAGACAACCCTAATACCATGAACCAGTAGAGATAACATAGGGAGGTAAAATTGTGACCCTAGATGCTTTTAATCCTTGAATCTTACTCCTAAAATCAGTTTGCTTTCTTTGTTTATTCAGAAAACCAAATAAAAACTAGATCTTTAGTTTAAAAAAGAAAACTTTTTGCCAAGACATTTTATGGAACAAGAGTAATTGGGTATTTTGATTTGAGAACTAGAGAACTAGGCTAATCCCTGTGGGTTCGACCCCTTGCTTGCTGCTATTCTTTTAGTGCAAACTTAGGGAATTTATTATCTTGAAGAGAGATTTAACGACATTAGCTAGCTCTTTTAGAGAGATTAAAAATTTGTCTGTCAAATTGGCGCCGTTGCCGGGGATTCAACGGTTAACTAGTTTTTAAAATCAACATTGAGTGAATTGTTTGAATTCTGATCTTGGTGTTTTATTTTGTCTTTTCCTTTCTGTTATTTTGTGTTCTTTATTTGTTTATTTTGCATTGTTCGGAGCTGCTGGGTGTGTTCTTGTTGTTTTACAGGAACATACACCAAGTGTGTGAGGAATTCCTAGTTGTGCATGCAAAGAGAGGAGGATATACAATTTACTCGGGAACCTGAAAGGTTGTTCGAGCTCGTCGTAGAAGCGACTAGGGAAGCAAGACGTGAGGTGAAGAAGCATTGCAAGGCTTGGAGCAATCCGTAGGCGACCTGATGGCAGATCTCAGACCTGATGGTGGTGCACCGCAAGGAGGGGCCAATTACAATGGCCAATATCCAGAAGAAGAGGGTAATCGGTTTATGCCCAGAACCTTCTTAGATTATGCGAGGCCGATGATGTCAGACCATTATTCTGGGATTTGGCAGACAAGAGTCCAAGCAAATAGTTTCGAGCTGAAGCCGGCGTTGATCAACATGGTGAGCAACAACGCGTTTGGAGGAACAGCCGTGGATGATCCACACCAGCATTTGATGAGGTTCTACCAGATGTGCGACACCATAAAGATCAACAATGTATCGGAGGAGGCAATAAAGCTAGGGCTTTTCCCTTTCTCTTTAAGGGATAGAGCTCTTGGCTGGTTCAATAGTCTGCCAGCAGGTTCAATCAACACTTGGGAGGAGATGCAGACCAAGTTCATGTCAAAGTACTTCCCTCCTTCCAAGGTGATTCAGCTAAGAGGGGAGATTAGCAGATTCAGGCAAGATGAGATGGAGAATCTTCATGAAGCTTGGGAGCGTTTCAAAGACTTAGTGAGAAGATGCCCTGATCATGGAAGACCCCAGTGGATTCAAATTGAATCTTTCTACATAGGTTTTCAGTCCCACTCATAAGACAAGGTGAATGCAGCTGCTGGAGGATGCTTGATGAATCTAGAGCCTGACGCAGCAAAGCTCTTGGAGAGGCTGTCATTAGCTGATTGGCAATGGTCTAATGTGCGCACTTCAAGGCCAAGGGAGAAGATATCTTCAGTTGATACTCCCTCCAATGATATGCAAGGGCAGATCCAAGCTTTAGCAAAAAGCATGGAAGTGTTGGCTCTTAAAGTTGGAGGATCACAACACGCCTCACCAGTAGCTGAGCAAGGGTGGAGTGGAGCTGAAGATGCAAATTATGTTGGAGGAAAAGGGTTGTAGCAGAAGCAGCAATTTTATCCTCACTAACAAGGATAAGGGTACAATCAGAACCAACAACAATCTCAGGGATATCAGAAGAATCAGAACCGAGGGGGAGATACATCAACTCAGTATAAATATGTGCCTCCAGGGATGAAGCAAAATCCGTATGCTACTGATAATTTCTTACATCCACCTCCCGGATTCGAGCAACAGCAGCCTCAGCCTCAGCCGCAAAGAAGAACATATCAGCATGAGGATGAGATAGCTAGAAGAGAGGTGGGTGATTTGAAGGAAAGGGTAGGTAGTATGGAGTCTTCAATTAAGAATATGGAGAAGTTACTTGTGAGTATGGCACAGATGCTAATCAAAGGGTGTCAACCAACACTTTTCCAAGTGACACTGAGGTGAACCCCAAGGAGAGCTGCAAGGCTATTACTCTAAGAAGCGGGAAGGCACTGAAAGAAGCTGAAGAGCCTAAGAAGAAGGCAATTCCAGAAGAACAGAGTAGACCCTTGGAAGCTGATGACCAAGGAAAATCAGATAAAGCTGAAGAAAGAGTGCAAGAAAAGAAGGACAAGCAGCTGAGTCAAGACAGAATAGCTGAAGAACAGAGGCAAGAGCTCAGGCCTACTATGCCATTTCCTCAACGGATGAGAAATCAGAGGGTTGAGGAAGAGTATGAGCGCTTTCTGAGTTTGTTCAAGAAGCTTGAAATTAACATTCCATTTGTGGAAATCTTGGAGCAGATGCCTAGGTATAGAAAATACATCAAAGATTTTGTCAAGAAAAAGAGGAAATATGGGGATCATGAGACGGTGGCAGTCACTAACGAGGTGAGCAATGTTGTTCAACAAAGTTTACCCATCAAGCATAAAGATCCGGGCAGTTTTAATCTCCCTTGTGTGATTGGCAATGCACCGCAGCAGCAGGCCTTATGTGATTTAGGGGCCAGCATCAATTTGATGTCCTTTGCTTTGTACAAGCAGCTTGGGCTTAAGGGCATGAAGCCCACTTCCATATTATTGCAGTTTGCTGACCGGTCTACTGGAAGGCCTGAAGGGA
Organism: Taxillus chinensis; assembly: GCA_023512835.1. Classification (NCBI taxonomy): domain Eukaryota; kingdom Viridiplantae; phylum Streptophyta; class Magnoliopsida; order Santalales; family Loranthaceae; genus Taxillus; species Taxillus chinensis. Next base: position 14,431,606 of record CM042089.1, on the reverse strand, counting down.
TAATTGAAGACATGTTAGTCAAAGTGGGCTCCTTCATATTTCTAGCGGACTTTGTAGTTTTGGAGATGGAAGAAGATAGAGGAGTTCAGCTACTCCTTGGAAGACCGTTTCTCAGAACGGGTTGTGCATTGATTGATGTTGCTCAAGGGCAGCTAACTCTGAGAATTAATGAGGAGACCTTAGTCTTCCACATGGGAAAGGCTTTGCAAGGTCAAGAGGAGGAGGATTGCCTTTGGGTTGAAGATCTTGAGGAATTGGTGGAAGACTACTTGGCAGAAGAAATTACCACCACCAATAATGGAGCCCTTCAGCATATAGAAGCTCAACAAGATGAAGAGATGTACTTGACAGCTGAGGAAGATGAGCAAACTACAAACTCTCTGGAGCAAGCTGAGGAGGAGAAAGAAGATGACGTGCCTCCAGCTCTAGAACTGAAGGAGCTGCCTGGACACCTAAGGTACGAATTTTTAGACTCTACAAATCAATTCCCTGTCATTGTTGCTTCTAATTTGAATGATGTGGAGTGTACTCAATTGTTAGAAGTCCTTAGGAAACACAAAAAGGCCCTAGGATGGAACATTGAAGATACTAGGGGTATTAGTCCAGGGATTTGCATGCATAAAATTTTGATGAATGATGATTTTAAACCCACTGCTGAAAGACAAAGAAGATTAAACCCTGCCATGAAAGAAGTTGTTAGAAAAGAAATTTTAAAATGGAAAAATGCGGGTAATTTATGCTATTTCTGATAGTGAGTGGGTGAGTCCATTGCATGTTGTGCCTAAGAAAGGGGGCATGACCGTGATTAAAAATAAGAAAAATGAATTGATCCCATCTCGCACTGTGACGGGGTGGAGAGTGTGTGTTGACTATAGAAAGCTGAACAAGGCTACTAGGAAGGATCATTTTCCTCTTCCTTTCATTGACCAAATGTTGGATAGGTTAGCTGGCTATAGTCACTACTGCTTTTTAGATGGCTATTCCGGGTATAATCAGATCATGGTTAAGCCTGAGGACCAAGAAAAGACCACCTTCACGTGCCCTTTTGGCACTTTTGCATTTAGGAGAATGCCATTTGGGCTGTGTAATGCCCCTGCCACCTTTCAAAGGTGTATGATGGCTATTTTTCAGGGTTTGGTTGAGGAGATCATGGAGGTCTTCATGGATGACTTCTCGGTGTTTTGTTCCTCCTACCAACAGTGCTTGAAAAATTTAGATGTGGTCTTAGAGAGATGTGAGGAGAAGGAACTAGTCCTAAATTGGGAGAAATGCCATTTCATGGTAACTGAGGGAATAGTTCTAGGGCACAAGGTGTCTGCACATGGTTTGGAGGTAGACAAGGCAAAAATCTCCACTATTGAGACTTTGCCACCTCCAACTAATGAAAAAGGAGTGAGAAGTTTCCTTGGCCATGCTGGCTTTTATAGGAGATTCATTAAGGACTTCTCAAAAATTGCAAAACCCATGAGTAGGTTGTTAGAAAAAGACACAAGCTTTGAGTTTAATGCAGATTGCTTAGAAGCTTTCAACATCCTCAAGGGTAAGTTAGTCACTGCACCTGTTATAGTCACACCTGACTGGGCTCAGCCTTTTGAGCTAATGTGTGATGTGAGTGATTATGCTATGGGGGTAGTATTAGGGCAAAGGCGAGAAAAGGTGTTTAGGGTTATTTACTATGCTAGTAAGACCTTAGATGATGCTCAACAGAACTATACCACCACTGAGAAAGAGTTGCTAGCCGTGGTTTATGGCTGCAACAAGTTTAGACCCTACCTTTTTGGGTCTAAAGTCATTGTTTATACTGATCATGCTGTATTGAAATATTTGTTTGCTAAAAAAGAAGCTAAGCCACGCTTGATTAGGTGGGTTCTCCTCTTACAGGAATTTGACCTTGAAATTAGAGACACAAAGGGAGCCCTAAATTCTGTGGCTGATCACCTCTCCTGTGTGGAGAATGCACCTATGTCTCTACCCATTGTAGATGACTTTCCTGATGAGACGTTGTTTGAGGTGCATCATCTTCCTTGGTTTGCTGACATAGCAAATTATTTAGCCACTGGGTTCATACCCAAGCAGTTAGACTACCACCAAAGAAAGAAATTGGTAGTAGATGCTAAGAAATACATTTGGGAAGACCCAATTCTTTATAGGAGATGTCCAGACCAAATCATTAGAAAGTGTGTCCTTGAGGAGGAGGTAAATGACATAATACATCATTGTCATGCATCACATTATGGGGGCCACTTTGGGGTGCAAAGAACTGTGGCTAAGATCATGCAGTGTGGCTTTTATTGGCCTCACATGGTGAAAGACACCTATGTCTACATCAAAAAGTGTGATAGATGTCAAAGGGTAGGTGGTCTGTCTAGGAAAAATGAGATGCCCTTAACTAGAATCCTTCCAGTTGAAATTTTTGACATTTGGGGCATTGACTTCATGGGGCCATTCCCCAATTCTGATGGGTATTCATACATTTTGCTTGCTATGGATTATGTGTCTAAGTGGGTAGAAGCTATTCCTACTAGAGTGAATGATGCTAGGGTTGTGACTCATTTCCTTACCAGGAACATCTTTAGCCGTTTTGGGACACCAAGGGCTATAATCAGTGATGAGGGTAGTCATTTCTGCAACAAATTGTTCGACAAATTATTGAACAAGTATGGTGTCACTCATAGGAAGTCTTTAGCTTACCACCCACAAGCTAATGGACAAGCGAAGTGTCCAACAGAGAGATTAAGGCCATTTTAGAGAAAACTGTTGGAGCCAATAGGAAAGATTGGTCTCAAAGGCTTGATGAAGCCTTATGGGCATATAGGACAGCTTACAAAACTCCCATTGGGATGTCACCTTACCGTATTCTATATGGTAAGGCATGTCACTTGCCTATGGAACTAGAACACAAGGCTCATTGGGCCTTAAAGAAGTTAAATTTTAACCCACAAGAGATCAAGGAGCTTAGGATGACTCAATTAATTGAGTTAGATGAGCTTAGGCTGGATGCCTATGATAGTGCTAAATTTTACAAAGAAAGAACTAAGAAATGGCATGATAGGCAACTCAACAATGAACCTTTAACCTTAGGGCAGAAAGTTCTTCTATTTAACACAAGGTTGAGGTTATTTCCTGGAAAATTAAGGTCCAAGTGGATGGGACCTTTTGTGATAGTTGATAAGAAGCCATATGGGAGCTTTGAGCTCCAAGCTGTAGATGGCAAGAAATTTTGGGTGAATGGCAACAGACTGAAACCATACTTTGATTCAACTCAGAGGGAGATAGTTGATTCCCTCTCTTTCACCATTGTATGATCATAACTGAAAGTCTAGCTACAGACTTTAAATAAAGCGCTGGTTGGGAGGCAACCCAATGTTTATTGCTATGTTTTATTTTATGTTATTTTCTTTTATTTATTTTATTCAATAAAATTTGTTTGTAAGCTAACCATTGTGCAGGAGACTTTGCTTCTTTCTTAACTAACCATTTGCAGGATGAGCAAATTATTGGGTCCTGAACTTGTGGAATTGTTTTTAAAGTCAAAGTCAAGGAGCAAGGAGCAAGTGAAGCCCAAAAGTACTTGAAGATGAGCTCAAACAATTCACATGCAAGACTTAAAGATGGTCCATAATGCACAAGCAACAAAGTGGAGAAATTTGGGCCAGTTTGGGCCTGAACGTGAATTTGAACGTGAATTGCCCAATTCACGTGCACCTCCTTTTGAGCTGTAACTTTCTGGAATGATAGATGAAGACCATGTGAATCACGTTTACTCTTGCACGCAAATTGCTAGCTGGTATATGGAGTCTCAAAAATACAAAATACCAATTTTAACCCTCCTAGAAGCTTCAAACAATTCACGTGCAGAAGGGACTATTGCTTTCCAGCTCAAGGAGGACCCACCACCAAAGTTTGGAACGATTCTGACCTGCACGCCAATTCAACCAATTCACGTGCAAGGGCTATTTTGGTCAGAACACTCTGAAACTTTAGGGGCACGTGTATCACGCCAATTGGAGCATCTTTCCTTCTGCATGCTATATAAGGAGAGGCCATCTTCAAAGGCTACCACACCAAAATCACTCCAGATCTGAGTATTAGAGAAACTCTGCTCTTTTGCTCTCTTGCTCTTCAGTTTTCTGCTCTTTGCTCTTTATTCTCATTCCAAAGATGGTGCGCACAAGGAGGACTGGCCAGGAGGAGGTGCACTCACCTAGTGCTGATAGCCAACCTGAGGAGGAGATACTCTTGGGGCATGCTCTTGATATGCAGGCTTTGGAGGCTTCAGAGCTGGGCTGGGCTAGAGAGGTGGCTCTTAAAATTCAAAATTTGGGATTACAAAGGTTAGTATCTGCCCAGCCAGCTATTTCCTACTCTGCCCTACAAGAATTTTATGCATCTGTCTCTGTGAGTGAGGATGAATTGATAGGGGTCGTGCAAGGGGTTTATGTAAGAATTTCCCCTGAAATTATTAGACATTGCTTTAACCTCCCTGACCCAAGTGATAGCTTCCCTCAGCTAAGCCTAGGAGAATTTGGTACTGCATGCAACTATGCTAGAAAATTTCAAAGTCGAAGGCAGTATACCAAGAATGGTTTTGTTGGGAGATTTAGATGCCTAGCTTACTTGGTAGGGAAATGCTTATTGATTCAGACCAGTGGGATAGATAGTGTGCCTAAGCCACACCTGGAGTTCATTTATAGCATTGATCATATGCTAAATGTGAATTGGGCCACTACCATTTTTAAATGGTGGAAGAAAAACTCCTCAAAGCAGATAAATGGCCGACTTTTGTGTGTGATATTTCAAAGCATGCCTGCTTTGCAATTTTCCTCCATGGATAGCATCACTTTTCCTTCTCACTGGGTGTTAAGAGTATTGCATGAAGGAGGTTTGGGGATCAGCACGCAGGTCATTAGCAACCAATGTTCCTCCTCATCACACCCGCCAGGCACGGTGTTCATGTGGAGCGATCCACCGACTTTGCAAGAGAGACCTCTCCTAATTTGGATCAAAGGAAGCGGACTATAGACTCACCGCCATGTACATGCAATTCAATGTACACAAAGAAGATATTTTCAATTTCTTTCAAGGCATTAGTGGGCAGGTGGTGAGCGAAGTGGAGGTCATCAATTGGGCAGTCACTAATGGGCACATCACTAGTGCCCAATTTGAAGAATTAATAGCCCTCATCTCTGGAGACCAACAAGCTACTTCACAACCTAGAACCAGAGCATGGGAGGCCCCAGACGTAGCTGCTCATGCATCCCCTAGAGCATGGGAAGCCCCAGAAGCTCCTCCTGCTGCATCTACCGCAGCTTGGAGGCACGAAACACAGCAGCTCAAGGAGGCAAATGCCAGAACCCAGCGCGAGGTGGAAGCCCTGAGGAAGGACAATAAAGAAGTCAAAGGCCTCCTAGGCAAAATCTGGAAAGCCTTGAGCAAGAGGAAAGCATCAAAACGTTCTCCTATAGTGGAGATATCTGATGAAGAACCCTCTCCATCCCCTGAAGATTCTTATCCAGCCCAGGCAGATCCACCTTAATCAGAACCTTCAGCTCGGCCATCCTACTATCACCCAGAGGAGGGAGAGCCAGCAATAAGGTATTCACCCTTCCAGCCTCAAGAGGAGACAAAGCCAGCAGAAGGGTATTCACCCTTCCAACCTTTTACTGATCCTGCATATTCTCAGGCTCTTGTGCCTGCTATACTTCCTGTCTCTTGGGGTGCATACATGCCTGCTGAACCTGAAGATCTTCTTGGCCCTCCTATCCATTTAATCATTAATCCAGTTTATCATCCGACGAGAGCCAAGCGGCATTTGAAGAGTTCATCAATTCCACGGTTCGGAGGGCTCGCTTTATACGGGATAATGATATCTTCACTCCTTTTAGCCTAAAGAGGATCTCGGAGAACGAATATCTCTCTGCGACGAGATAGACCTCTTCGCAGGACCATGCGCTATGTAGTGGGAGGTCGAGCCTCATAACTACCCCTTAGCTCAGTTCACTTCCATCATGCTGTGCGAGATATTCAATCAACCCTTGTCCGAAGAGGTGTGGCGCCAACGCATCAATGGTGAGAATGAAAGGCACCGCCCCTGGCATGGTATGCATGAGGTGCTGATTCCGGTGCACATTGACCGTCACTATGTATTGGTCCATTTGAATATGGGTGTAGGACATGTCATGCTATATGACCCAAGCCAAGGCGAAGGGTTTGCCAGACGAAAAAGACAGTTAGTGCATGGGTTCATCAAACGAATCAAAGCGGCGATGATTAAAGAAGGCTTATTGGCAAACAAGCTACCTCTTATTCACTGCAACGAAATGGAAATTCCCCAACAGCCTGACCAATTCAGCCGTGGGATCTTTGCTTGCTACTACATGATGGCTATTCTGCAAGGGAAGGAAACTTGGGAAGTGCGTGGCGAGACGTCGGTTGACTTTGTGGCTTAGGTGCGACGAATGGTGGCCAATGTCATCTACTATTACAGCTTGCCAACTGAGAGGTAAGTATTTTCCTACTCCCTATTTCATGCCATGAGGACATAGCATATTTTAAGTGTGGTGTATGGGGAGTGACTTGAGCCACTTGCTTGTCTTTTATGTTGTGATTGCATGTTTTATTTATACTTTAAAAAAAACTGTTTTTAGTTGCATGATTGTTTGAGTTGTTTGCTTGAATGATTTGCTTGTGGAGACATGGATATTAATTATGCAATTTTGGCCTACAAATTTTACTTTTTGGGCCACATTAGTATCATGTTGTGATAAGGGTGTTAAAGTAGTTAAAATGTGCTCTGAATTGGTTTAATCATGTCTTTATCTTTTGAATGATATCACCATGTTTTTGGAGCTGAGTTTTGAATATTAGCTGAGCATGAAATGCTATGATAGACCTAAGTAACCCTTAAAGTTGAGTGAAAAAGAAATGCAAAATGAGAACAGCTTCTTTTTAGCCCTTGAGTGACATTTATGGTTTTTGGGTAATAGTTTGATCTGATACTCCTCTCTACATTCAACATTGGTTATTTAATGGTAGGAGTCAAGTAAGCATGTGATTACTTAAGTGCTCAGTGTTTGGTGTGTGGAGTTAGGATGCAAGACCTTTAAGTCACTTTGACTTCCTATGTATCCTAACTTTTGTTTATTGTGTTGTAAATATAAAAGGCTGTGATATAGAATGTGAAAAAGCCATCACTTAATTGGAAAATGGGATTTGAGACATCAATGAATTTCTGTCTCTCCTTATGTAGCAAAATGGCAAGGGGTATGCATTAGAAAAATCAGTCTTATTTATGTGTTATGTGAGTAAAAAAAAAGAGTGAATAATCCATCAAGGGAGAGCATAAAATGCAACCTTGTAAGGTTATTACTAAAAAAAAAAGAAAAGAAAGATTTAGAATAAAAGCCACAATGGCTTGATGTTTATGTGTGATTGTTTAGATTTGTAGCCACATTGGCTGAGTTTGTTTGTTTTAAGAATGTTGAGCTTAATTCTTTAGCTCATGGTTTTGTTTTATCAGTTATTAGACTAGAGTGTGAGTTCAAATAAAGTAGAATAGTGGGTGTGTTTTCTTTGATGAGCACAATAGGGAACTCTCATGGTTGCTTGGCAAGTACTTAATCAATAGCTGATGGCGAGTGTAGAGATAGAGTTTTCCATCCATTGTTCATTGATAGGTATTGGGCTTGAGAATTATTATATTTGAGTGAGACTGCTTATCCTTGGTAAGAACTTAAAGGGAAACTAGGTGCTATTTTATCATGAATTGCTTGCTCATATCTGAAATTTAAGTGGTGATATTGCATGGTTGTTGGACTTAGAGATATGGACATGAATGAACTAAGCTATGACTCATTTTGATGCTTAAATTCCCATTTCATCATGAATGAGTTGCATGCTTAGGAAACCATGATTCTCCTTGACTGTTATTTTATTTTTCTTCCGTTTGACTGCGTGTTTATTTTATTTTTGCATGCTTGTATGTTTTTGCTTGAGGACAAGCAATGGTTCAAGTGTGGTGTATTTGATAACGTGCATTTTATGCCATTATTTTAGTGTTTAATTAGGATGTTTAAGAGCATGATTAGAGCCTTATTGCTTCATATATCATATATATTTGCTCTAACCCCTAGGAATATGCTATTTGCAAATACATGCGCTTTTAAGCTGTTTTGGCAGATTTTGGAGCTCACTTTTGACATAGTAGATGGCCTCAAACAATTAGCGTGCAAGAACAAAAGTTTCTTATAATGATGTCCTCTACCTACCACAGAAATTTCAGAGCATTTGGAGCTGCACATGAATTCACCCATTTCACGTGCAAGCCTATTTTTGCCTCTCAGGCCTCTACAGGATGCAAAGAAGCTTGGGGAAAAGTTTGAGCTGATTTGGAGGTGCACGTGAATTCACCATATCACGTGCAAATTGGCGTGCAGAGATATTTTTAGACCGATCCTATCGTTTTTCCATGCTGATCATTTGTTCCTGAAGGCCCAAGTCCAAATTGTGGATGGAAGATAGAGATTTTAAAGTTTCGAGTGTTACTTATCAAAACTACGTCGTTTTAATAGATGGGCTAGGTTACACACTTCAAGGCCCATCCAAACTCTATAAATAAGAGCTCTACGCCCTCTGCTATGCATCCCTAGACCCCCTACACGTTTTTAGAGAGAGAGAGGCTCCACGACTTGGAGGTTGCTCCTTGACCTAGGAGAGCAGCCGTCGCAGCCGTCGCGGATTTTGGAGCCTGGATTTGAAGCTCTGCTGTGCGCGTGGTTAAGAAGAAGATGTTGAGCTTTTCTGCTTTGTGTTTGCTTGTAATCATGCGTGAGTAGTTCTTATAATCTAGGGGAGCAATGTAGCCCCCTTGTTGCTTTGCTGTGTTTATGAATATTGGGTTTGGATGATTGAGTTTTGCATGTTTTATGAATTTGTTCTTAATCTCTATCTTTGGATGTACACCTTGGTATTTTTAGCCCTAGTCTGGGGCGGATTGAGATTCATAACTTATTTGTAATTGGTGTGATCATTATCTTTTTGCAAGTATGATTTATTGGCTTTACATGTTTGTGTGTTTAGATGACCATTCTGGCATACAACTTTTAAAAGGACCTCAATGACCATTTGTTGTTCTTGGCTTATGTTTAGCATGTTTTCAATTAGACAACCCTAATACCATGAACCAGTAGAGATAACATAGGGAGGTGAAATTGTGACCCTAGATGCTTTTAATCCTTGAATCTTAATCCTAAAATCAGTTTGCTTTCTTTGTTTATTCAGAAAACCAAATAAAAATTAGATCTTTAGTTTAAAAAAGAAAACTTTTTGCCAAGACATTTTATAGAACAAGAGTAATTGGGTGTTTTGATTTGAGAACTAGAGAACTAGGCTAATCCCTGTGGGTTCGACCCCTTGCTTGCTGCTATTCTTTCAGTGCAAACTTAGGGAATTTATTATCTTGAAGAGAGATTTAACGACATTAGCTAGCTCTTTTAGAGAGGTTAAAAATCTGTCTGTCACCCTCCTAAGCGATGGTCTCAGCCCATCTATGAAATCCTGGATCTTATTAGCCTCAACCCTCCATGACTCTGGGGCAAATCTCCCTAACTCAGTGAAGGCAGTAACATACTCTGTCACAGTCCGACTGCCCTGCTCCAGAGTGTAGTACTCCCGTCGCCTCGTCTTCTGCACAGAGCGAGGGAAATACTCTGTGTAGAAGAGCTCCACGAAGTCCTCCCACGCCATCGGGCTCTCGTGAACATGCTTCACAGCGTCCCACCACCTACGGGCCCCACCTACTAGGAAATGTGTGGCTAAGCGGACCTTAGCCTCTTCGGGCACCTGGATCAGCTCAAAGATGTCTTCTGTCCATTTGACCCATTCCTTGGCCTCATTGGGTCTCGTATTCGCCTCAAACTTCGTCGGTTTCTGCTTCAGGAATCGACTCACCCAGTCGATCGGTACTGCGGGCGTAACCGCCGTGACCTGTGGCTGACTCTCCTCTAGAACCTCCTGCTCGCTTGCTCTGCCGAGGGTGCTGCTGCCTCCTCAGTTCCTCCTGCATCACTTCTCTAGCCACCTCCCTCATGGTACCCTGCATGGCACCCTGGATTTGGCTCAATATTTGAGCCCCAATCTGAGCAGCAATGTCTGAACCCAAAGCAGGTACTGGAGAACTCTGTTCTCCTTGTGATTCGGACTGAATGGATAGCTCCTCTGCTGGACCTTGAGCCCTAGTCTTGGGTGCCATTCTGCACCAACACATATTAACAATATCTATTAACTACTACGCACTAGTCAAACAACCAAATTATGGGGTTATTCACTTAGACCTCCTAGGCTTAAACCAGCATAATAACATCTTCAATTAAGAACATTTAATCACCAAAGAAAAACAGACCACAAATAGCCAATAGTATAATTAATACAAGCACATCATTAAAGCATCATTTGCAGATGATTTCTAGTGCCTAATATGCACACGATCCACGCAGCATGTATGCACCCAACCCAAATGTTTCCTAGGATAATCTGATGAACCCTCAGTCAACCCAGAACACATATAAGGACTGCATTGATCAGGCGCCCTCCCTATAGTCTTCCAAGCTTCTAAGTGTCTATCAACCACCCCTCACTAACCTAGGTCCACTAAACCATGCTCTGATACCAACTTGTCACGCCCCCAAATTCTGAGACTCACAGAACCAGGAACGCGACTTCCCCACGCCCATTCAAGAGTCGTGGGGTTGGTGACATCCAAACTTGTACAATACTACAACAGGGGTAGAACTGTACGCCAGTATAATAAATCCAAAATTTATTTAATGAACATAGCAGTGCAAACAATCCACATAATTGTCCAACACACCAAACAACTCACAAATTAGTTCCACCAAAAAGGTACGTACAACCGTCATGGACCCTAGTCCGGAAAATAAATAAATAATAGAAAGTAGGCAAATTCCATAGAAGATATCCTACTTAAAGATGTCCCGTCCTGCCCTGCTATGGCTCCAACAGCTACTCCCTACAACCTGTAGGAAATAAAAATAAAGTAGGGTGAGCACGAATGCCCAGTAGGTGATCCCCAACTCCAGTACCCTATTGCGTGAATTCCTAAGTTTGTATGATCAATGTATACTTGTGCTAGTGTAGTGTCACATTCTATCACAATTAAATTTCATTTAAATCATAAACAAGTCATCACATCACATTCATCCTTCCACGGGATTCCCGCTACCCACTCTAGGAATTCAAAACACTACTAGTCAGCCATATGTGGGACCTGTGGTGTCCTTAACGATAACCTGCCACATATGGGACCTGGGTTACCAGCCACATAGGGGACTTGCGGCCTCTTGCCAGCCCTATGTGGGACCCACAGTTAACCCAAACAACTCCACCAACAATCCCACACAAATAATTAAATAACAGTCCTCCAGGCAGTCAATATTCATTACCCCGACCTCACAGAGTATTTAAAACACCAAACCAATAGTACCATACCACATATGACATATATATTATCAAGTTGACATCAAATTTATATCACCAATCTATAAATAACAATATCATAAAAATTCAGGGCCATTTTCTAGGTTAATCCAGATCAACTTATATTTTTTTTCCCTCTATTAATTAATTTTATTTATTTAATTCACACACTCTCTCTCTCTCTCACACACACACACACACACACACACACACACACACACATACACACACACACACACACATATATATATATATAATTATATAGTAATATACACACGCGCGTGCACGCCCACCCATTAACACTAGGGTTGGTGGCCCCACGCCGGCGGCGGCATCAAGCGATGCCCCGCCCCTCCCTTTTCCTTCTCCGTGCCAGCACGCAGACAGCGGCGCTCTCTCTCTCTCTCTCTCTCTCTCTCTCTCTCTCTCTCTCTCTCTCTCTCTCTCTCTCTCCTCCGTGTTGATGCCAGCACTATCGCCCGCTCCTCCGTGCAGACTCCAACGCCAACGCCGACGCCCGCTTCCGCTCTTCCCTTCCAACGCATCCGGACGGCGCGCGAGGACTCGACATCGGCCATGACGCTTGAACCGACACCCTCGACGCCGCCCGAAGCCGTCGCCCACGACGCCGCCTGAAGCCGTCGCCCACGACGCCGCCTGAAGCCGTTGCCCTTGATGCCGCCTGAACCCGACGCCGGTGACGCCTCCATCCAACGGCGCTATGGCACCCTTGATACGACGCAACACGCACGGGACTCGAGATACAAGTCGTCGAGTAACAAAACAATTGAACGTGTGCTTAAACCCATAAAGAAATAACAGATACTAACTCTATCCGTCTGTGCTTATGCAATAGGATAACAATTAATTAAGAAACACCTACCTGAGTTCAAACTTCCGAAATAATCAAGAACGCAGTTGCTTCAACCCCCGTGCTCCTCTCTCACCAGATACTGCGCACACACAAAATTAACGTAGGGTTTCACCCTGACCACCCCTTTTATACTAATATTAAATAACAATAATAATAACGATCTTAACAATTATCACAATAATAATAATAATCCAGATAATAACAACTTATTATTAATAATAAAATCTTAATATTAAAATACGTGAATTAATAATAATCACAATAATAAACTCAATAACCGCATTAATAATATTAACGGCATAGCATTAATTAAAGTAATAATAATCCAAAGACTTAAATAGTCATAATAATATTACCATAATAACTCAACATACTAAAATAATAATATTGAGCATAAAATTAAAATACTAATGCTAAGGCCACACTGCTGAATAAATATCCCAAGCTTTATTCGGGCCTAACTCCGGTCACCCACTATACGGGTCTTTACATAATTAGAATAGTATATATATTTATCATATCAAAGAAATATATATATATATATATATATATATATATATATATATATATGTACTCATATCAAATTATCTTTATATATGCATGTATAAATTCTAATTAATGAGTAATAATTTAAGTGACGAATAGTGATAATCTAAGTAATATAATTATCATCAATAATAAATGATAATATGAATAGTGATAACCTAACTAATATAATTATATATCATGGTTGTCATATTACTTATGTTATAAACAATACAATAGTTCGAGAAGTCGTGTTTCTCTAACTTATTTCTCTTAACGTAATTAAAATGATCACTAATATAATTATTAAGTATGAGTTTATATATACACACACACACACACACACACACTATTCTAATTATAATCATTGTTATTAGTTAATTATACAATACTAACCACTTTGATATAATATAAAATACATGGTGAGAGTGAGTTTTGATTTTTGATAGTATGTATTCTATATTTAGGTTAAAATTAACAAATAATATATTATTGATCATTTTAATTACATTGAGGGAAATAAGTTGAAAAAACAAGACTTCTCGGACTATTGTATTGTTTATTATATGTGATATGATTAATAATTATATTAAGTGATATGATTAAGTGTGAGTTTATATATATATATATATATATACATGTATCAGTTAGGTTTACTCTGATTATATATATATATATATACATGTATCAGTTAGTAATAATATATATAACTGATATATATTATATTGCTCTAATATATACGGATACCAAAGTAATGGGATAATAATATATATATATATATATACGGATTCCCTTTACTTATATATATACGTGTTCTAAAAATAACGCTACCTTAAAAATAACACACGCTTCCCTTTACACCCCCCAATGGTATCAGAGCCTGTCGATCATAGGTGTGGTAGAGTAAGGTGTTAGATCCAAGGAAGTAAGTCCCGTTGAAGCCAATGGATAGGCGTGTTTGGGCAGTAATACCTTGAGTTAAGCCAATGGTTACCGGCCTGACCTTTTACTCTACACCATTGACCGTTTGACGTCTTCGATTACCTTTGCCATGATTGCTTTGAGGTCTATCTTTGGGCATGCAGCATTACTTTGAGGTCCTTAATTGGGCGTGCGGTATTGCTTTGAAGTCCTTAATTGGGCGTGCAGCAATAGTCTATTGTTTAGCTTTGAGGTCCTTTATTGGGCGTGCAGCTTACTAAGACTCCATCCACCACCGTGAATTATGATCAAGGTAAAGTTATTATAGTTTGGGTTATCACTTGCTTTGAGGTCCTTCATTGGGCGTACAGCCCATCGTCACACACTTAAGTTCTTGGATTTTGTGTTTATCTGTCTCTTTCTTGTTGTGTCATATTGTGTTTAATATTGATTGTTTGTTTTTTTATTGTGTTCCACGTCCTGGTGTCTCACCTCTATAATTTTAAATTGTCTTTTATTATTATTGTGTTTACTTTTCTTTTACTTTTAAAAAAGTGTAATCATTACTTTACTTTTTAAAAAGTAGATTCTTTTCACTTTTTCTAAAAAGTATATTATTTTACTTTTACTTTTTTAAAGGTAGATTCCTTTATTGTAATTATTGCGTTAATTATGGTATTAAAAAACCCAAAAATATAATAAATTACTGGAACGGGTAAAGGGTAAGGGAGAAGATTTTCACTCATCATGTTTTCAACTCCTTGTCTTCCTACACTTTCAATTCCTTCTTCTTCATTTCCTAACAATACTTCAAAAATTTTACAAACTAATTTCAAAATTAAATTAAAAGAAATTTGTGAAGAAGCATATGATGAATTTTATGCAAATTATAATCTTTTCAAATGTACATGGTTTTTCAAAAATCTTTCAAACAAACTCTTTACAATTCTAGAAGAATATGATTCATTTATACAAACTTATGAACCTACACCTTTCTTTTTTGATTGGTTTCCAATTTATGCTTCAAAAAAATTCTATCAAATATCCTTTTACATATAATCATATTTCTTATTCAAAAATCCAACCTCTTACAAACACTTTTAGTATAAACAAAAAATATTTACATGATGAATTCTATTCAATTGATAATACCGATAAACGTTTTTGGTTTTTTAACCATTTTCAAAATAATAAGCAAAAAATCCAAATAGAATTTTATTCGTATCTTAATTCAAAACAAATTCAAATTCCTTTTTTCCAATGGTTTGAAATTTATGCAAATGAACATAAAATTGATTATCCTTTCTTTAATTATACTCCAAAGATCGAAGCAAAAAATGACATATTTCTCTCTTCCGAAAATAATGAGGAATCAACTCTGAAAATTAAGGACACATTTCCCAAGAAAGTGACATCCTCTTCCTTGGAAATTGTCTCGTCCTCCATAGAAGATTTATCTTCTTCATCAATTCAAATAATTCCATTTTCTACCGCAAATTACATGTTACTTTCTATTTCTCTTCAAAATGCAATTTTGATGTTTCATTTCCCTATTTTACATTTTCTAATTGTTATGCAGCGCTATTATTTACCAACCATATGTACAGCAAATTATTTACCTACCTCAAAAATTAATTCTAAACAAATTTTTGAAAACCATTATTTATGTATTACTTTTGATAATGTTTCCATTAAATGTAAAATATTATTTCAACAATATCATATTATATTATTTGTCACAAGCATATACTCTCGCTTTTACTTTGTTATTTCATTTTTTCATTATGATCAATACAAAGTCCAATTCACCATAATTGCTCAAATCTTTTCCACGAATCATCATGAGATTCATCATCATTATATATTCTATGTTTTCCTCATAATGGACAAAAGAACATCATTCCAAACATACTTGTCAAAGCATTGTTCAAAGCAGGTATCCAATGATGCCTTTTACTACGTCACTCACTCCACAAAGAGCATCCAAAGAAGATATTACCAAAAGACGAATCCAAAGATTCGAGGTAAGATTCTATCCAATAACGATTATTCTAAATATCGAATCCGAGGTAAGATTGCTTCCAAAGTACAATTTCTTATTTCAATTCTTATTTTATTTATAAAATAATTCTCATTGGATCCACCATTCAAATATATTTCCAAAAATATTATTATAAAAATAAATTCATAATATTTTTCAAAAAGAATAATCATTTTGTTTTTTACATTGACAAATATAACATACCCCGCTTTTACTCTCAAATTTACGTTTCTACATTCAAAAACTACTTGATTACTTTATCTCTTCACCATGATTTTCTGCATCGTAATAATAATCTTTCCTTTTCCACAAAATATATTATAAATAACAAAAGTGTGTCCTTACAAAAATGTCAAATCAACATTTTCCATTATATTACTAAATTATTTGGTAAAAGAATGCCTCAACATCCAAGCAAGTATCTCCATGAATCAAATTATTACAAACAAATAACATCAAATAATTTATGTAAAAGGTTCCATTGCAAAACCATTCACAGCACGAAAGACAAAATGTCTTTCAAAGTAACTGTTCCTTGTAGGCTATTCAATAATCCTTGCAGGGAATCTGAAGGCTCGTTTCCAAAGGCAGCATCCAATAATAATATCCCAAAAATTACATCAAAGTGGAGAATCCAAGGCCGAATTATTGACCACCGATGCTACCAAGGTATGATTCCTCCGCTCTATAAATTGATGAAGTCCAAGGACTCGTCATTCCAACCTTACTCCCACCATTACTCACATTCTCCCTCCTCCATTCTTAAAAGTCTTCTTGCTTCCTATATTCCCATGGGTCGAAAAATCTACAAGCTCCGATCTTCAAAAAACCAACATGCAAATTGTAAACCATGCTTTATTGATCTCACAATTTCCCCTACGCATGAGTTTGTTCCTCCATCCGAGCCTCATATCCAAACACAACCTCCTTCTCCCCATAATAATGAAATCCCGGATGCCAATTCATCAAATATGCCTGGGGGACGAACCAATGAAAGGTCCAAATCTTTCTTCCCCTCATTATATCCCATCTCCCGATATCAAACACAATTCCCCCAATCCTTGTCTATACAAAGATCAAAAAATGAAGGAGCCAATGACCACTTCTCCATCTCCTTATCATCTCCCCCCATATGCACATCAGAATGCCTATGCCTCCAACAATGGTATCCTCATTCGCTCTAATGGTGTTCTTTCTTTTATCAACAAATCCACCAATAAAAGAACCAAACTTATCCCCTCCCCTCCATCCAAGGTGAAGACCCAGTCAAATTCACCAAAAACCTTCTCCTTATCCCCGATTCAGCATATTTCATCCCTTGAACCCTCTGCTGAAGCCTGGCATATATCATCTCCAGAAACATCTCCAAAGAAACAACCCATGGAGCCTCCTGTGCCTTTTACCACATATAATCCATTTACAAAGGAATTCTTACCCTATTCTGGACAATTCCCGAACCTTTTATCCAGGTAGGAACTTGAATGACAATAACCCTTCTCAAACTCTACCAAAAATTATCTCTCCACCCAAAGAAAACCACATTCCATCTCATGATCCTTACCTTCCTTACTATCTCCATGAAAACCGTCCAAACCAACATATTTATGCTGCCAACACCTCAGATAATAAATCCCCTTGCCAAACTTATCCAAGGTTTTTCCAACCTCCTATATATTCTACCAACTCACCACCTTCTCTTCCATCTGGCATTTTTCCTCTGAATCCTTCCCCATATGCCCTTAAAATTTCCCGTTTTAAGGATTCTATTGCAAAACAATATTCCAACAACCCCATCTTCAAAGCCCTACAATCCTTTGCCTTGTTCCAAGTCGACCAGGCTCAATCTGAAAATGAAATGTTCCAAATTATTCAAGCCCAAAAAGCCTTTAGCCAATATCAACTTGCAATTTGTCAAATCAAAGAGGAATATTTACAAATTCAACATCAATTCCTCTATCCTCATACCAGACGTTAACCATCCACACCAAAACCGTGTATAGTCGGTCAGAATGACTATACCTTATTAAGCTCAAACGGTGCTTAATGAGCATTCATCAAATCCGTTGATCGCTGTGGATTTGCGAAAAATCCAATATAGGCCCACTCCCAACGGCCTCCAAAGATAATCCAGGATGAAGGCCCATTCCCAACGGCCCATCCAAATTATAGGTCCAACTTTATTAGGCCCAATCCCAGTGGCCCATCAAGACTCGGCCCAAAGTTCCTCTATAATACTTGGCTCCAGGCCCAAATCAACCAAATGAAGGCCCAAAGCCCATGCCAAAAGGAAGCCCATGACTATATGGCTCATGTTGCAGTCACAAGCCCAAGAGAGTCCATTCCCCAAGGCCCATGATGCTCAAGCCCAAGTCCGTGTTTTCATTTTACTGTTCAAAGCCCACGTGGCAATTAAAAAAAAAAAAAAGAGAAGTCAAATTCCAATTGTACCCTTTGTTTTCTAGAAGCCTCCTCCCTCGGCTATTTAAGGAGACATCCTCCTCCATCCTCCAGAGCCTTTTTCTTGGAAAAGTTTTAGGAACAAGTTTTTAGATGATAGGCTTTTAGAGAGGGAGGCTCTCCCTTCTCTCTAGGCTCTCTCTCTCCTCTCTTCCAAAGGAAGATAGCTTCTCTTTGAAGCATCTTCTACAAGTGTATGAAGGAAGCTTCTCTTTGAAGCTCCTCTCTCCTCCGTTCTTCTCTTCTTTCAAAAGTTGTATACAAATTGTAACATGTTTACAAAATTATTAATGGAGTAGTTGTTCTTGTTCTTCCTCCCCAATCCCCGGATCCTTATCCAGTAAGTATGTAAGTTATATATATATATATATATTTGTATATATGTATAAGTATGTATTTCTTATTCTCCCCTCTCTCTTATATATATGTTCATGTGTGTGTTAACATATAAATATATGTACATGTTTCCATACTGTTAACCAATACGGTATCCTAAACCAATACGGTAGTTTATGCTCCAATACGGTTTAGATCCAACAAGGTTTCAGTTGTGGAGATTGACTACATATATGTATATGTATGTATGTTTTACTTGTACTTCCATATTGTTAATCAATACGGTGTCTAGAACCAATACGGAGAAATCCAATACGGATCTAGATTACCAATACGATTACAATCGTGGAGGTTATGATATAATAGTTATATTTAAGTTTATATTTCTTATGTTTCTTATTTGTAAGTAATCTTTATTTGTTTTTTATTCTTTTTTGTCATTATTAGTTTACTTTATGTCTTTTCTTACTTTATGTCAATGTATACTTTCGTTAAAGTCTTGTATAATTAAGTGTACTTTACTTTATGTCCTTTTCTGTGTTTACTTTATGTCAATGTCACTTTATGTCCTTTTCTGTGTTTACTTTATGTCAATATCACTTTTGTTAAAGTCTTTTGTAATCAATTTGTTCCGTCTTATTAGTCTTTATGTGGGTCCCATGGTTATCCTAGTTGGTTCCAAGTTTGTTTTAAGTGTTTGATCGTGCCCAGTAGCTTAGGTGACCTTCTATCATCACCCATCCCGATTCTAAAAATAACGCTACCTTGAAAATAACACACGCTTCCCTTTACACCCCCCAATGGTATCAGAGCCTGTCGATCGTAGGTGTGGTAGAGTAAGGTGTTAGATCCAAGGAAGTAAGTCCCGTTGAAGCCAATGGATAGGCGTGTTTGGGCAGTAATACCTTGAGTTAAGCCAACGGTTACCGGCCTGACCTTTTACTCTACACCATTGACCGTTTGACGTCTTCGATTACCTTTGCCATGATTGCTTTGAGGTCTATCTTTGGGCATGCAGCATTACTTTGAGGTCCTTAATTGGGCGTGCGGTATTGCTTTGAAGTCCTTAATTGGGCGTGCAGCAATAGTCTATTGTTTAGCTTTGAGGTCCTTCAATGGGCGTGCAGCTTACTAAGACTCCATCTACCACCGTGAATTATGATCAAGGTAAAGTTATTATAGTTTGGGTTATCACTTGCTTTGAGGTCCTTCATTGGGCGTGCAGCAGCCATCGTCACACACTTAAGTTACTGGATTTTGTGCTTATCTGTCTCTTTACTGTTGTGTTATATTGTGCTTAGGGTCAGAGTTTTTTTCTTATTGTGTTCCACGTCCGTGTCTCACCTCTATAATTTTAAATTGTCTTTTATTATTATTGTGTTTACTTTTCTTTTACTTTTAAAAAAGTGTAATCATTACTTTACTTTTTAAAAAGTAGATTCTTTTCACTTTTTCTAAAAAGTATATTACTTTACTTTTACTTTTTTAAAAGGTAGATTCCTTTATTGTAATTATTGCGTTAATTATGGTATTAAAAAACCCAAAAATATAATAAATTACTGGAACGGGTAAAGGGTAAGGGAGAAGATTTTCACTCATCATGTTTTCAACTCCTTGTCTTCCTACACTTTCAATTCCTTCTTCTTCATTTCCTAACAATACTTCAAAAATTTTACAAACTAATTTCAAAATTAAATTAAAAGAAATTTGTGAAGAAGCATATGATGAATTTTATGCAAATTATAATCTTTTCAAATGTACATGGTTTTTCAAAAATCTTTCAAACAAACTCTTTACAATTCTAGAAGAATATGATTCATTTATACAAACTTATGAACCTACACCTTTCTTTTTTGATTGGTTTCCAATTTATGCTTCAAAAAATTCTATCAAATATCCTTTTACATATAATCATATTTCTTATTCAAAAATCCAACCTCTTACAAACACTTTTAGTATAAACAAAAAAATATTTACATGATGAATTCTATTCAATTGATAATACCGATAAACGTTTTTGGTTTTTTAACCATTTTCAAAATAATAAGCAAAAAATCCAAATAGAATTTTATTCGTATCTTAATTCAAAACAAATTCAAATTCCTTTTTTCCAATGGTTTGAAATTTATGCAAATGAACATAAAATTGATTATCCTTTCTTTAATTATACTCCAAAGATCGAAGCAAAAAATGACATATTTCTCTCTTCCGAAAATAATGAGGAATCAACTCTGAAAATTAAGGACACATTTCCCAAGAAAGTGACATCCTCTTCCTTGGAAATTGTCTCGTCCTCCATAGAAGATTTATCTTCTTCATCAATTCAAATAATTCCATTTTCTACCGCAAATTACATGTTACTTTCTATTTCTCTTCAAAATGCAATTTTGATGTTTCATTTCCCTATTTTACATTTTCTAATTGTTATGCCGCTCTATTATTTACCAACCATATGTTACAACAAATTATTTACCTACCTCAAAAATTAATTCTAAACAAATTTTTGAAAACCATTATTTATGTATTACTTTTGATAATGTTTCCATTAAATGTAAAATATTATTTCAACAATATCATATTATATTATTTGTCACAAGCATATACTCTCGCTTTTACTTTGTTATTTCATTTTTTCATTATGATCAATACAAAGTCCAATTCACCATAATTGCTCAAATCTTTTCCACGAATCATCATGAGATTCATCATCATTATATATTCTATGTTTTCCTCATAATGGACAAAAGAACATCATTCCAAACATACTTGTCAAAGCATTGTTCAAAGCAGGTATCCAATGATGCCTTTTACTACGTCACTCACTCCACAAAGAGCATCCAAAGAAGATATTACCAAAAGACGAATCCAAAGATTCGAGGTAAGATTCTATCCAATAACGATTATTCTAAATATCGAATCCGAGGTAAGATTCGCTTCCAAAGTACAATTTCTTATTTCAATTCTTATTTTATTTATAAAATAATTCTCATTGGATCCACCATTCAAATATATTTCCAAAAAATATTATTATAAAAATAAATTCATAATATTTTTCAAAAAGAATAATCATTTTGTTTTTTACATTGACAAATATAACATACCCCGCTTTTACTCTCAAATTTACGTTTCTACATTCAAAAACTACTTGATTACTTTATCTCTTCACCATGATTTTCTGCATCGTAATAATAATCTTTCCTTTTCCACAAAATATATTATAAATAACAAAAGTGTGTCCTTACAAAAATGTCAAATCAACATTTTCCATTATATTACTAAATTATTTGGTAAAAGAATGCCTCAACATCCAAGCAAGTATCTCCATGAATCAAATTATTACAAACAAATAACATCAAATAATTTATGTAAAAGGTTCCATTGCAAAACCATTCACAGCACGAAAGACAAAATGTCTTTCAAAGTAACAGTTCCTTGTAGGCTATTCAATAATCCTTGCAGGGAATCTGAAGGCTCGTTTCCAAAGGTAGCATCCAATAATAATATCCCAAAAATTACATCAAAGTGGAGAATCCAAGGCCGAATTATTGACCACCGATGCTACCAAGGTATGATTCCTCCGCTCTATAAATTGATGAAGTCCAAGGACTCGTCATTCCAACCTTACTCCCACCATTACTCACATTCTCCCTCCTCCATTCTTAAAAGTCTTCTTGCTTCCTATATTCCCATGGGTCGAAAAATCTACAAGCTCCGATCTTCAAAAAAACCAACATGCAAATTGTAAACCATGCTTTATTGATCTCACAATTTCCCCTACGCATGAGTTTGTTCCTCCATCCGAGCCTCATATCCAAACACAACCTCCTTCTCCCCATAATAATGAAATCCCGGATGCCAATTCATCAAATATGCCTGGGGACGAACCAATGAAAGGTCCAAATCTTTCTTCCCCTCATTATATCCCATCTCCTGATATCAAACACAATTCCCCCAATCCTTGTCTATACAAAGATCAAAAAATGAAGGAGCCAATGACCACTTCTCCATCTCCTTATCATCTCCCCCCATATTCGCATCAGAATGCCTATGCCTCCAACAATGGTATCCTCATTCGCTCTAATGGTGTTCTTTCTTTTATCAACAAATCAACCAATAAAAGAACCAAACTTATCCCCTCCCCTCCATCCAAGGTGAAGACCCAGTCAAATTCACCAAAAACCTTCTCCTTATCCCCGATTCAGCATATTTCATCCCTTGAACCCTCTGCTGAAGCCTGGCATATATCATCTCCAGAAACATCTCCAAAGAAACAACCCATGGAGCCTCCTGTGCCTTTTACCACATATAATCCATTTACAAAGGAATTCTTACCCTATTCTGGACAATTCCCAGAACCTTTTATCCAGGTAGGAACTTCGAATGACAATAACCCTTCTCAAACTCTACCAAAAATTATCTCTCCACCCAAAGAAAACCACATTCCATCTCATGATCCTTACCTTCCTTACTATCTCCATGAAAACCGTCCAAACCAACATATTTATCTGCCAACACCTCGGATAATAAATCCCCTTGCCAAACTTATCCAAGGTTTTTCCAACCTCCTATATATTCTACCAACTCACCACCTTCTCTTCCATCCGGCATTTTTCCTCCTGAATCCTTCCCCATATGCCCTTAAAATTTCCCGTTTTAAGGATTCTATTGCAAAACAATATTCCAACAACCCCATCTTCAAAGCCCTACAATCCTTTGCCTTGTTCCAAGTCGACCAGGCTCAATCGAAAATGAAATGTTCCAAATTATTCAAGCCCAAAAAGCCTTTAGCCAATATCAACTTGCAATTTGTCAAATCAAAGAGGAATATTTACAAATTCAACATCAATTCCTCTATCCTCATACCGGACGTTAACCATCCACACCAAAACCGTGTATAGTCGGTCGAATGACTATACCTTATTAAGCTCAAACGGTGCTTAATGAGCATTCATCAAATCCGTTGATCAGGTGTGGATTTGCGAAAAATCCAATATAGGCCCACTCCCAACGGCCTCCAAAGATAATCCAGGATGAAGGCCCATTCCCAACGGCCCATCCAAATTATAGGTCCAACTTTATTAGGCCCAATCCCAGTGGCCCATCAAGACTCGGCCCAAAGTTCCTCTATAATACTTGGCTCCAGGCCCAAATCAACCAAATGAAGGCTCAAAGCCCATGCCAAAAGGAAGCCCATGACTATATGGCTCATGTTGCAGTCACAAGCCCAAGAAAGTCCATTCCCGAAGGCCCATGATGCTCAAGCCCAAGTCCATGTTTTCATTTTACTGTTCAAAGCCCATGTGGCAATTAAAAAAAAAAAAAAAAAGAAGTCAAATTCCAATTGTACCCTTTGTTTTCTAGAAGCCTCCTCCCTCGGCTATTTAAGGAGACATCCTCCTCCATCCTCCAGAGCCTTTTTCTTGGAAAAGTTTTAGACACAAGTTTTTAGATGATAGGCTTTTAGAGAGGGAGGCTCTCCCTTCTCTCTAGGCTCTCTCTCTCCTCTCTTCCAAAGGAAGATAGCTTCTCTTTGAAGCATCTTCTACAAGTGTATGAAGGAAGCTTCTCTTTGAAGCTCCTCTCTCCTCCGTTCTTCTCTTCTTTCAAAAGTTGTATGCAAATTGTAACATGTTTACAAAATTATTAATGGAGTAGTTGTTCTTGTTCTTCCTCCCTAATCCCCGGATCCTTATCCAGTAAGTATGTAAGTTATATATATATATATATATATTTGTATATATGTATAAGTATGTATTTCTTATTCTCCCCTCTCTCTTATATATATGTTCATGTGTGTGTTAACATATAAATATATGTACATGTTTCCATACTGTTAACCAATACGGTATCCTAAACCAATACGGTAGTTTATGCTCCAATACGGTTTAGATCCAACAAGGTTTCAGTTGTGGAGATTGACTACATATATGTATATGTATGTATGTTTTACTTATACTTCCATATTGTTAATCAATACGGTGTCTAGAACCAATACGGAGAAATCCAATACGGATCTAGATTACCAATACGATTACAATCGTGGAGGTTATGATATAATAGTTATATTTAAGTTTATATTTCTTATGTTTCTTATTTGTAAGTAATCTTTATTTGTTTTTTATTCTTTTTTGTCATTATTAGTTTACTTTATGTCTTTTCTTACTTTATGTCAATGTATACTTTCGTTAAAGTCTTGTATAATTAAGTGTACTTTACTTTATGTCCTTTTCTGTGTTTACTTTATGTCAATGTCACTTTATGTCCTTTTCTGTGTTTACTTTATGTCAATTTCACTTTTGTTAAAGTCTTTTGTAATCAATTTGTTACGTCTTATTAGTCTTTATGTGGGTCCCATGGTTATCCTAGTTGGTTCCATGTTTGTTTTAAGTGTTTGATCGTGCCCAGTAGCTTAGGTGACCTTCTATCATCACCCATCCCGATTCTAAAAATAACGCCCAATTTAGAGTAAAATAACACACGCTTCCCTTTACACCCCCCAATGGTATCAGAGCCTGTCGATCGTAGGTGTGGTAGAGTAAGGTGTTAGATCCAAGGAAGTAAGTCCCGTTGAAGCCGATGGATAGGCGTGTTTGGGCAGTAATACCTTGAGTTAAGCCAACATACTGGCCTGACCTTTTACTCTACACCATTGACCGTTTGACGTCTTCGATTACCTTTGCCATGATTGCTTTGAGGTCTATCTTTGGGCATGCAGCATTACTTTGAGGTCCTTAATTGGGCGTGCGGTATTGCTTTGAAGTCCTTAATTGGGCGTGCAGCAATAGTCTATTGTTTAGCTTTGAGGTCCTTCAATGGGCGTGCAGCTTACTAAGACTCCATCTACCACCGTGAATTATGATCAAGGTAAAGTTATTATAGTTTGGGTTATCACTTGCTTTGAGGTCCTTCATTGGGCGTGCGCGGCCATCGTCACACACTTAAGTTCTTGGATTTTGTGCTTATCTGTCTCTTTCTTGTTGTGTTATATTGTGCTTAGGGTCGAGTTTTTTCTTATTGTGTTCCACGTCGTGTCTCACCTCTATAATTTTAAATTGTCTTTTATTATTATTGTGTTTACTTTTCTTTTACTTTTAAAAAAGTGTAATCATTACTTTACTTTTTAAAAAGTAGATTCTTTTCACTTTTTCTAAAAAGTATATTACTTTACTTTTACTTTTTTAAAAGGTAGATTCCTTTATTGTAATTATTGCGTTAATTATGGTATTAAAAAACCCAAAAAATATAATAAATTACTGGAACGGGTAAAGGGTAAGGGAGAAGATTTTCACTCATCATGTTTTCAACTCCTTGTCTTCCTACACTTTCAATTCCTTCTTCTTCATTTCCTAACAATACTTCAAAAATTTTACAAACTAATTTCAAAATTAAATTAAAAGAAATTTGTGAAGAAGCATATGATGAATTTTATGCAAATTATAATCTTTTCAAATGTACATGGTTTTTCAAAAATCTTTCAAACAAACTCTTTACAATTCTAGAAGAATATGATTCATTTATACAAACTTATGAACCTACACCTTTCTTTTTTGATTGGTTTCCAATTTATGCTTCAAAAAATTCTATCAAATATCCTTTTACATATAATCATATTTCTTATTCAAAAATCCAACCTCTTACAAACACTTTTAGTATAAACAAAAAATATTTACATGATGAATTCTATTCAATTGATAATACCGATAAACGTTTTTGGTTTTTTAACCATTTTCAAAATAATAAGCAAAAAATCCAAATAGAATTTTATTCGTATCTTAATTCAAAACAAATTCAAATTCCTTTTTTCCAATGGTTTGAAATTTATGCAAATGAACATAAAATTGATTATCCTTTCTTTAATTATACTCCAAAGATCGAAGCAAAAAATGACATATTTCTCTCTTCGAAAATAATGAGGAATCAACTCTGAAAATTAAGGACACATTTCCCAAGAAAGTGACATCCTCTTCCTTGGAAATTGTCTCGTCCTCCATAGAAGATTTATCTTCTTCATCAATTCAAATAATTCCATTTTCTACCGCAAATTACATGTTACTTTCTACTTCTCTTCAAAATGCAATTTTGATGTTTCATTTCCCTATTTTACATTTTCCAATTGTTATGCGGTGCTATTATTTACCAACCATATGTCATGACAAATTATTTACCTACCTCAAAAATTAATTCTAAACAAATTTTTGAAAACCATTATTTATGTATTACTTTTGATAATGTTTCCATTAAATGTAAAATATTATTTCAACAATATCATATTATATTATTTGTCACAAGCATATACTCTCGCTTTTACTTTGTTATTTCATTTTTTCATTATGATCAATACAAAGTCCAATTCACCATAATTGCTCAAATCTTTTCCACGAATCATCATGAGATTCATCATCATTATATATTCTATGTTTTCCTCATAATGGACAAAAGAACATTATTCCAAACATACCTGTCAAAGCATCTTTTAAAGCAAGTATCCAATGCCTCCAACAATGGTATCCTCATTCGCTCTAATGGTGTTCTTTCTTTTATCAACAAATCCACCAATAAAAGAACCAAACTTATCCCCTCCCCTCCATCCAAGGTGAAGACCGGTCAAATTCACCAAAAACCTTCTCTTATCCCCGATTGACATATTTCATCCCTTGAACCCTCTGCTGAAGCCTGGCATATATCATCTCCAGAAACATCTCCAAAGAAACAACCCATGGAGCCTCCTGTGCCTTTTACCACATATAATCCATTTACAAAGGAATTCTTACCCTATTAAGGACACATTTCCAAGGAACATGTAATTTGCGGTAGAAAATGGAATTATTTGAATTGATGAAGAAGATAAATCTTCTATGGAGGACGAGACAATTTCCAAGGAAGAGGATGTCACTTTCTTGGGAAATGTGTCCAGAATAGGGTAAGAATTCCTTTGTAAATGGATTATATGTGGTAAAAGGCACAGGAGGCTCCATGGGTTGTTTCTTTGGAGATGTTTCTGGAGATGATATATGCCAGGCTTCAGCATAGGGTTCAAGGGATGAAATATCTTTGAATCGGGGATAAGGAGAAGGTTTTTGGTGAATTTGACCGGGTCTTCACCTTGGATGGAGGGGAGGGGATAAGTTTGGTTCTTTTATTGGTGGATTTGTTGATAAAAGAAAGAACACCATTAGAGCGAATGAGGATACCATTGTTGGAGGCATAGGCATTCTGATGTGCATATGGGGGGAGATGATAAGGAGATGGAGAAGTGGTCATTGGCTCCTTCATTTTTTGATCTTTGTATAGACAAGGATTGGGGGAATTGTGTTTGATATCAGGAGATGGGATATAATGAGGGGAAGAAAGATTTGGACCTTTCATTGGTTCGTCCCCCAGGCATATTTGATGAATTGGCATCCGGGATTTCATTATTATGGGGAGAAGGAGGTTGTGTTTGGATATGAGGCTCGGATGGAGGAACAAACTCATGCGTAGGGGAAATTGTGAGATCAATAAAGCATGGTTTACAATTTGCATGTTGGTTTTTTGAAGATCGGAGCTTGTAGATTTTTCGACCCATGGGAATATAGGAAGCAAGAAGACTTTTAAGAATGGAGGAGGGAGAATGTGAGTAATGGTGGGAGTAAGGTTGGAATGACGAGTCCTTGGACTTCATCAATTTATAGAGCGGAGGAATCATACCTTGGTAGCATCGGTGGTCAATAATTCGGCCTTGGATTCTCCACTTTGATGTAATTTTTGGGATATTATTATTGGATGCTGCCTTTGGAAACGAGCCTTCAGATTCCCTGCAAGGATTATTGAATAGCCTACAAGGAACTGTTACTTTGAAAGACATTTTGTCTTTCGTGCTGTGAATGGTTTTGCAATGGAACCTTTTACATAAATTATTTGATGTTATTTGTTTGTAATAATTTGATTCATGGAGATACTTGCTTGGATGTTGAGGCATTCTTTTTACCAAATAATTTAGTAATATAATGGAAAATGTTGATTTGACATTTTTGTAAGGACACACTTTTGTTATTTATAATATATTTTGTGGAAAAGGAAAGATTATTATTACGATGCAGAAAATCATGGTGAAGAGATAAAGTAATCAAGTAGTTTTTGAATGTAGAAACGTAAATTTGAGAGTAAAAGCGGGGTATGTTATATTTGTCAATGTAAAAAACAAAATGATTATTCTTTTTGAAAAATATTATGAATTTATTTTTATAATAATATTTTTGGAAATATATTTGAATGGTGGATCCAATGAGAATTATTTTATAAATAAAATAAGAATTGAAATAAGAAATTGTACTTTGGAAGCGAATCTTACCTCGGATTCGATATTTAGAATAATCGTTATTGGATAGAATCTTACCTCGAATCTTTGGATTCGTCTTTTGGTAATATCTTCTTTGGATGCTCTTTGTGGAGTGAGTGACGTAGTAAAAGGCATCATTGGATACCTGCTTTAAAAGATGCTTTGACAGGTATGTTTGGAATGATGTTCTTTTGTCCATTATGAGGAAAACATAGAATATATAATGATGATGAATCTCATGATGATTCGTGGAAAAGATTTGAGCAATTATGGTGAATTGGACTTTGTATTGATCATAATGAAAAAATGAAATAACAAAGTAAAAGCGAGAGTATATGCTTGTGACAAATAATATAATATGATATTGTTGAAATAATATTTTACATTTAATGGAAACATTATCAAAAGTAATACATAAATAATGGTTTTCAAAAATTTGTTTAGAATTAATTTTTGAGGTAGGTAAATAATTTGTTTGTACATATGGTTGGTAAATAATACATTGCATAACAATTGGAAAATGTAAAATAGGGAAATGAAACATCAAAATTGCATTTTGAAGAGAAGTAGAAAGTAACATGTAATTTGCGGTAGAAAATGGAATTATTTGAATTGATGAAGAAGATAAATCTTCTATGGAGGACGAGACAATTTCCAAGGAAGAGGATGTCACTTTCTTGGGAAATGTGTCCTTAATTTTCAGAGTTGATTCCTCATTATTTTCGGAAGAGAGAAATATGTCATTTTTTTGCTTCGATCTTTGGAGTATAATTAAAGAAAGGATAATCAATTTTATGTTCATTTGCATAAATTTCAAACCATTGGAAAAAAGGAATTTGAATTTGTTTTGAATTAAGATACGAATAAAATTCTATTTGGATTTTTTGCTTATTATTTTGAAAATGGTTAAAAAACCAAAAACGTTTATCGGTATTATCAATTGAATAGAATTCATCATGTAAATATTTTTTGTTTATACTAAAAGTGTTTGTAAGAGGTTGGATTTTTGAATAAGAAATATGATTATATGTAAAAGGATATTTGATAGAATTTTTTGAAGCATAAATTGGAAACCAATCAAAAAAGAAAGGTGTAGGTTCATAAGTTTGTATAAATGAATCATATTCTTCTAGAATTGTAAAGAGTTTGTTTGAAAGATTTTTGAAAAACCATGTACATTTGAAAAGATTATAATTTGCATAAAATTCATCATATGCTTCTTCACAAATTTCTTTTAATTTAATTTTGAAATTAGTTTGTAAAATTTTTGAAGTATTGTTAGGAAATGAAGAAGAAGGAATTGAAAGTGTAGGAAGACAAGGAGTTGAAAACATGATGAGTGAAAATCTTCTCCCTTACCCTTTACCCGTTCAGTAATTTATTATATTTTTGGGTTTTTTAATACCATAATTAACGCAATAATTACAATAAAGGAATCTACCTTTTTAAAAAAGTAAAAGTAAAGTAATATACTTTTTAGAAAAAGTGAAAAGAATCTACTTTTTAAAAAGTAAAGTAATGATTACACTTTTTTAAAAGTAAAAGAAAAGTAAACACAATAATAATAAAAGACAATTTAAAATTATAGAGGTGAGACACGGACGTGGAACACAATAAGAAAAAACTCGACCCTAAGCACAATATAACACAACAAGAAAGAGACAGATAAGCACAAAATCCAAAGAACTTAAGTGTGTGACGATGATCGCCGCACGCCCAATGAAGGACCTCAAAGCAAGTGATAACCCAAACTATAATAACTTTACCTTGATCATAATTCACGGTGGTGGATGGAGTCTTAGTAAGCCGCACGCCCATTGAAGGACCTCAAAGCTAAACAATAGACTATTCGCACGCCCAATTAAGGACTTCAAAGCAATACCGCACGCCCAATTAAGGACCTCAAAGTAATGCCGCATGCCCAAAGATAGACCTCAAAGCAATCATGGCAAAGGTAATCGAAGACGTCAAACGGTCAATGGTGTAGAGTAAAAGGTCAGGCCGGTACGTTGGCTTAACTCAAGGTATTATCGCCCAAACACGCCTATCCATCGGCTTCAACGGGACTTACTTCCTTGGATCTAACACCTTACTCTACCACACCTACGATCGACAGGCTCTGATACCATTGGGGGGTGTAAAGGGAAGCGTGTGTTATTTTCAAGGTAGCGTTATTTTTAGAATCGGGATGGGTGATGATAGAAGGTCACCTAAGCTACTGGGCACGATCAAACACTTAAAACAAACTTGGAACCAACTAGGATAACCATGGGACCCACATAAAGACTAATAAGACGGAACAAATTGATTACAAAAGACTTTAACAAAAGTGATATTGACATAAAGTAAACACAGAAAAGGACATAAAGTGACATTGACATAAAGTAAACACAGAAAAGGACATAAAGTAAAGTACACTTAATTATACAAGACTTTAACGAAAGTATACATTGACATAAAGTAAGAAAAGACATAAAGTAAACTAATAATGACAAAAAAGAATAAAAAACAAATAAAGATTACTTACAAATAAGAAACATAAGAAATATAAACTTAAATATAACTATTATATCATAACCTCCACGATTGTAATCGTATTGGTAATCTAGATCCGTATTGGATTTCTCCGTATTGGTTCTAGACACCGTATTGATTAACAATATGGAAGTACAAGTAAAACATACATACATATACATATATGTAGTCAATCTCCACAACTGAAACCTTGTTGGATCTAAACCGTATTGGAGCATAAACTACCGTATTGGTTTAGGATACCGTATTGGTTAACAGTATGGAAACATGTACATATATTTATATGTTAACACACACATGAACATATATATAAGAGAGAGGGGAGAATAAGAAATACATACTTATACATATATACAAATATATATATATATATATAACTTACATACTTACTGGATAAGGATCCGGGGATTAGGGAGGAAGAACAAGAACAACTACTCCATTAATAATTTTGTAAACATGTTACAATTTGTATACAACTTTTGAAAGAAGAGAAGAACGGAGGAGAGAGGAGCTTCAAAGAGAAGCTTCCTTCATACACTTGTAGAAGATGCTTCAAAGAGAAGCTATCTTCCTTTGGAAGAGAGGAGAGAGGGAGCCTAGAGAGAAGGGAGAGCCTCCCTCTCTAAAAGTGATGGTCCCTTGGAGCCTAAAGGGGGGGGTGAATAGGCTCTTATTCGAACTCTTTCTTTTCTCTCAAGACACAAAGACTTATCTAGTTTAAGTGATAATATCACTGCGGAAGATAACCAGATAGTGGAAGTATTTTGTTTTATTATCACAAAGTGATTACAACAAAATAGAAGCAAACACTCTCTTACACTCTGTTTACAACTTTGAATTCACACGCTAGCCAAGTGCCTTTTCTATTTTTGCACTTCTTCGCTCTAGCTCACTCACTTTACAAGAAGTATAAGTATGAATATTTATACAAAACATTCCTAAGAGACAACCTTGGAACTTGAAGTTCCGGAATGCGTTCCGCACTAACTATCCCTCGGTAATCTATCCGCCTTGACTCGCGGGATTGTGGAGCTCAAGATCTTGGATTTGAAGAGTATAAGTGTCTTTGTGAGTTCCGAGATACAATTAAGGTTGTGTCCACATATCCGGATGATCCACGTGTAAGATTCTTCTTGTTCTAAATGCATTCTTCTTACATCGGGACAAGCACGAGCCGATAACTTTAAATGCGGTTTCATTGGAGCAGTGTCTTCTTGGTCCGGTGTAATTTTCCTTACTCCGTAGTTAATGAAGCTCGGAACCTTACTCCGTGTCGGTGGTTGCTTACTCCGTATCTATTCAGTACTAGAATCCTTAGTCCGTGTCAGCGCTTCCTTACTCCGCATGTAAGTTCCTTACTCCGTATGTAAGTTCCTTACTCCGTATGTAAGTTCCTTACTCCGTGTGTAAGTTCCTTACTCCGTGTGTAAGTTCCTTACTCCGTATGTAAGTTCCTTACTCCGTATGTAAGTTCCTTACTCCTGGCGAGTAATAAGTCCGGATTCCTTACTCCGCATCTATTTTCCTTACTCCGCACTTATTTTCCTTACTCCGCACTTATCCTTACTCCGCATTTATTTTCCTTACTCCGCACTTATTGTTACTTGGTTATTTACCAAGTGTTTGACGACACTAACTCTTGTCCGGATCAGGATTATGTATCCTTGTCCTTAGCTTTGCTCTCACGAGTGCATCTTTGGATTAGTGACATACCTTCGCAATGATCAAATAAACACAAAAGATCTCAGATCAAATTACATAAGGCTTTAACGGCATTATCCAAATTCTGGGTTTGATCCAACAATCTCCCCCAATTATGGATATGCCTAAACCCTTTGTAATCCGATCCGGTAAGCGATGCAAACGAATATCATACAGAATATACACCACAACCAATTTCATTGATCAGCAACTAAATACAAATCAGCCTTAATACAGATTTTTCACTAAGGTACATAAGGCTTACTATACTTGAAGATCATAGTTCCGCTTCTCTCTTAGCTCCATTGTCTCGTCGCATCGTAAAGGTGGAGTGTTGGCTCCAATGTTTGTCCACGATTAAGAACGATTTGATGAAATGACAAACAAAGGCTCCGCAGACTATCTCCATCCATTTGTTGTGGCACTTGCTTCTTGCCCCGGAATGTCGCCTTGAGTTTCTCGGTAAGAGCGCAGGGTGTGATACCCAACTCTTCATATAGTCCGGCTTTCTTCACGGCTCGGTTAGTCCGAGACACAGAGGTTCCCATTGATTCTTCCTAACGAAGTGCTCCACAATCCGATGAGAATCAATGAGAATCATCTCGCTTGGATTGAATCATGAAGACGACCATCATGAAGTGTGGCGACATGATCCGATACGGAATGAGGATGGTTGAGAGAGTTTTCCATGGCTTGCTATCTTGACCAGTTCCGTCGATGTAAGTCTGAATTAACTCCACACCTGGGAAGATAGCCCTCATTCCAACATGGCAGAACTTCAAACAAGTGCCCATCTTCGTAAAGAGATGGGAAACAACCTCATCTCCATTTTAGCGGCTCTCGAGAAGTTATCAATGTCTTCGTAGTAAAGAGTCCTTTCTCCGAACAAAGAGTCCGAATGTCGGACGGAGAGAAAGGATACATTTCGAAAGACATCGTCTCTCACAGACGACGCAAGCATAGGCCTTCATTGCCTTGCGCAAGCTTCCATCCGCATCGGACGGGTCAAACTCCGCATAGGATGGGAGGAAGGTACCAGCTGCGGATGAAGAGGATGGAGGAGGAGCCGGAGGTGCAAGAGAGGAGCTAGGTTGAGAGAAGCGGCTTCGTTTGGGAATTTGAACTCCCTGAAGCACGAAGTGGCGAGGTCGCTTCTCGGTCCGGGAAGATGGTTGTGGGGCAGAAGGAGTAGATGGATCGGATGACACTTTCTCCCCCGGTTTGGCGAGATCGCCGGGAAGCAACGGGAGGACGAGCCATCGTATGCGCCGGATCCGCGAAGGAAGTAGATAGTGAATGAACGGAGGTGGCGACAAGATCCATTTTCTCGCTCAATGGAAGTGGAGGAGTCGGTGAGGGCGGAGAGTAGTTGGGCGCCGAGGGCATCAACTTTGGCGGCGATGGCGGAAATTTGGGCGCTTTGAGCGTGAGCATGGCGGTCCCGGGAGCGGAAAGCACAGCATCGGAGTGGACCGTGCCAAAAGAGGCACGCCCAAGGGCTAACTCTGGAGCTTTGGAGGACTCCCCGCATGAACAGGAGCAAGGAGTGCGGTGGGCAAGAGGAGTCCGCAGGAGTAGCAGAAGCCGGCAGGAGCATCCGGAGCATCGAGGCATCCGGAGCTTCGGAGGCATCCGGAGCATTGGAGGCATCCGGAGCAAGAGACCCGCTTTGACCGGACAAGTCAACTACGGGAATCGCGGCGGCAGGAGAAGAGGGCCCAGCCTTAGCAGGAGAAGGACTTCGGGTAGCAGGGGCCGGGCCTGAGGGTGTAGGGAACGACACATCGGGAATGGCGGCCGGCGTAAGAAAGCCGTGGTCCGGATTCCGGATGATCATAGTCTCCGGGGATTGGGTATTGCGTGTGTAAAACACCGGAGATCGTTGTCGGGAATGGAGGAGGTGTGGGCTAGGCCGAAACGGAGCCAGGAGGTCCGTTAAGGTGACGGCGGAGAGATGGTCAAGGTAATCTCGGGGTTGAGGTAGAGGAGGCAAGGGGGCTTCGGGAGAAGCGGCCGGGACATCGGGCGGTGGCGGCGGCAACACGGTATCAACCGCGCAGCAGCCTATAGCGGATGTGGAGGGAGTGGGGACATCGCAGCAGAGGGGGCCGAGGAAACAGCTCTCGACGCACCGCGCCGAGAGGGCCCCGCAACCTCGGACGGTTCGGCACGGACGCTTGGGCGGGAGGCCCGTGAGTGGGAGGGCGCAGGCTACGGACCGAATCCGGGAGGATCGGTGTCCGAACCGACCTCGGGGGCTTGGGCGTCGGAGGGGTCACCACCGGAGCCGCCTTGTTGTTCCGAGCCAGGCGAGCGCGGAGAGCTACCGTGGGTCGGCGAGCGGTCATGTTTCCGTCCGGCGTAAGGTGACGAAGATAAAGAGCCGAGGGAAACGAGACAAGCATCAACTTGGGCGAAATGGTCCGGACGAAGATGCCGGAAGACAATGCCGAGGATGCGCCCATAGGAATGGTTTTTGGGACCATTTCAGAAGCAAACGAAATAAGAACATCCCCCAATCCATCGGAAGACCTTCAAAAACGCCGTACATGGCCCATAGAAGATCGTACGAACCGAGTCCAGGGGCTGATGTGCGAGCCGTAGGCATCGACTTAGAATAGTCGCCATACATCGATAGCGACCCTGGAAGGATTTCACCTTGTATTCCTTCCCTTTGGATGTGCACCCCATAGAAGCCGCCATCGGTTCGGCATCCGGACGCCGTGGTTCACCAAGAGGAAGGTGAAGAGCGGCGCGGAGAACGACCGGAGTGATGATGATGGATTCGCCGCGGACATGAGAGGTTATGGAATCGGTAGTGCGGCCGAATCCGTTGGTAATACTCAAGAATGTCATCGATAAAAAGATCGATGGGATTGGAGACCAGGTTGAGTATGTGCGAGGCTTCAAGAAGAGGGCGAAGATGGTGAAACCAATCCGGAGGATTAGAAACAACATTCCAATCAACTAGATGGCCAGGATTAACGCCGGAAAGAAAGATTCTGGGTGCCATTGCAGATTCGATGGGAAGGAAAAGAGGAAAGGTGAGGTCTTGACAGAGAAGGAGCAACGAGAGGGTTAGGGATTTGAAATAAGCAATACTCGTGCTTCGCAGGAATGATCCGAACATATAAGACCAAGTCCGCAAATGTCGGCGGGTCTAGGAATGTGGGAGTGAGGTGGGGACCCGCGCGACATGCCGATGTCATTTGTCTGGATATCGAGGCGTCTCCGAA
The DNA here is from genome assembly GCA_023512835.1 of Taxillus chinensis. Lineage (NCBI taxonomy): Eukaryota > Viridiplantae > Streptophyta > Magnoliopsida > Santalales > Loranthaceae > Taxillus > Taxillus chinensis. The sequence continues at coordinate 14,395,169 of CM042089.1, read as the reverse complement.
TAAAACGATGTCGTGGAGACCGCATGACCAAGTAGCGATGACAACCGGGTTGCCATTCGGAGAAGTGTGTGCAACCCGAGATAGGCATTTAATGAATCATCATTATTCCTCCTCAAAAGCATGCGACATATGAGTATACGTGGATTGTCACAATTGAACAAAGTCAGGAGTCCGGAGGAAAGAGCCGACACTCATCCGGAGTTAATAATATTCGTGAAAGAGTATCCGGATGAATAATAGACCTTGTCCGTAGAAACAAGTTTGGTGAGAATGTAGAGTAGATTCCTTTGCGATCAATAAGTCAAAGAGAAGAGAAGTACCACAACACTTCAAATCCGAGACTATGGACTGGATTTATCAATCCAATTTGCAAAGAAAATCTGAACCTCGTAGCTAAATAAAAATATACTGAAAATACAAAAGCTTAACAGGCAAAGATTAGTACAGATTAGAGAAGATAATCAATGAAAAACAACATAATCCGAACTAATAAGAAACAGAACTCATGCATGGCTAAGAATGTAGTAGACGTACGCAATGTGAACTTGATCAATATTCCCGAGTCAGGGCATATGTCGGATAGCAATACACAAGTTCATATAGGTCAACATAGCGAAACCGTCTTTGCGAACAAAGTAGCTAAGATTAATCAAAGGTCAAATGATTTGGCTTCATTAGGATTCATGAGTGTGAGATGAAAAGGTGAACACATGTCAAAAGAATGCAGATGATTAATCGATTAAAATGCATGGTTGAAGGAAGAACATACATCCACACATGCCACTTTTCCGATTTAAAACAAGCATGTCCAATCAGGATCCGGAAGTAATAGCAGAGAAGGGAGAATCCGAGACATATTAGGGGTTCATTGCGGCTCCCCCGTAGATCATTTAATCCTCTCAATGAAAAGCTCCCCCTCGGATAGACGTCAAGGAAAAAGGTCATGAGACATATACGGGGGGTATTACTGAATAAAATATAAAGCATTTTCTCCCCCGTAGATTGTGCAATCCTCTCGGTTGACCGTTCCAATTTGTAGTTCAAAGATCGTCTATCTTATTAGAAGACTATACTCGTAAGCTGATCGAATGCGTTTGTGTATTCATCCACCAGGCATTCCAAGCTAGCCCATTTCACTCCTTCAACTATGCACGTTAATGGAGTAATCTAAATGAACATGCTTTGATCATGTGGTGATTAATGGATATGAAGATCATGAATCCGATTGAGGTAAATCATATAAACCGTAATTAAGTTAGCTTTAAACGACTTGATCGGAAACGCAAGCATCCTCCCATAATGAGGTTGAGATTAACATCGAAACATGGAACCGTGGAGTCAGTAAGTATGATCAGCAATGCAGTCTTTCTACTACTTTAAGAAACATACAATGCATGGTTTGTGAGAGAATATCTTGTTGTGAAATTTAAATGAGAAACTATGCGAGAGAAGTCGAGCATACCTAGTTGGAAGAGTAGTTCGAAAACCTCGCATCAGGAGGGGCTTTGTAAATATGTCTGCTAATTGATCTTCAGTGGCAACATGTTCCAGTGAAATATGCTTTTTAAGAACATGATCGCGTATGAAGTGATACCTGACCTCAATGTGCTTCGTCTTAGGATGCATGACAGATTGTTGTTGATGGCAATTGCACTAGTGTTGTCACAAGTAAAGTGGAATAGAGGACATGTTGAATCCGTAGTCGTAAGTTGACTTTGCATCCAAAGTAGGCGTGCGCAAGCAACTTCAAAGCCGATATATTCGCCTCGAAGAGTAGAGGTTGATACGGAATTCCGCTTCTTCTTCGAACCATGAGATCAATCTATTTCCAAGAAACCGACACGTACCGCTTGTGCTTTTCTCGTCGATGCGACATCCAATGAAGTCGGCATCGAGTACCCTGATAAGGTGAAGTTGGACTCCTTTGAGTACCGAGTCCCAAATTCATCGTCCCTTTGAGATACCTTAAGATCCGTTTTACATGAAGCATATGTGACTCCTTGGGATTCGCCTGATATCGTGCACAAATGCAAGTTGCAAACATAATGTCCTGGGCGACTTGTCAGTAAGATAGAGCAAGGATCCGATCATCCCTCTTGTAGTCGGTCACATTTACCGATATGCCGTCCATATCCGGATCTAACTTGGCACCCAGGCATTGGAGTTTTGACGGGAGATGAACCTTCCATACCAAACTTCTTAATAAGATCGCGAGTGTACTTAGCCTCGATTGATAAAGATTCCTTCCTTTAATTGTTTGACTTCAATTCCAAGGAAGTAGGACAGTTCTCCCATCATGCTCATTTCAAACTTGCTTGTCATCAACTTAGCAAACTCTTTCACAAAGCTTCGGATTTGTTGATCCGAAAATGATATCGTCCACGTATATTTGTACGATCGAGTGTGTCCTTTCTCTTGTCGTAGAAATAGGGTGGTATCTATCTTCCCTTTTTGGAAGTTATGAGCAAGTAGGAATTCGACGGTGTGTCGTACCAGGCTCCGGGAGCTTGCTTCAAACCATATAGAGCTTTCGAAGTTTGTAGACAAGATGTCCTGCCTTAGGTTCAATGAAGCCGTGAGGTTGTTCAACATACACCTCCTCTTGAAGGTCTCCATTCAGGAATGCGCTCTTGACGTCCATTTGATAAACTATGAAGTTTTCATATGAAGCATACGCGAAACATTCGGATTGCCTCAAGTCTTGCGACCGGAGCAAAGGTTTCATCATAATCTATTCCCTCTTCTTGACGATATCCTTTGGCTACCAGTTTGGCTTTGTTCGGATTACTATTCCATCCGTATCAAGTTTGTTCCGGAACACCCATTTAACGCCAATGACTTCTTGAAACTTAGGCCTTGGTACTAAGGTCCACACATTATTTCTCTTAAATTGATTCGATTCTTCTTGCATGGCTTCTATCCAGTTTGAATCCCCAAGAGCTTCATCTACCACCTTTGGTTCTATTTGAGATAGAAAGCATGAGTGAAGACTCATGTTTGAGGTGGCTGCTCTTGTTCTTACACCAACAAGTAGGATCACCAATCACTTGATCCGAGGGATGGTTTCGAGTCCATCTATAATTTCGTGCGTGTGTTGGTTGTCCTTGAACAATTTGAAGCTCTTCCAGATTGGGTGGTTCAAGTTGTATCAACCGGTTGGGCTTCGTCCGGAGTAGATGTTTCCGTATTTAGAGGTACGGATGAACCGATTGGTTCTTCAACACTGTTTCTTTCAGTGTTAACTAGTCCGGACGGACTTGAAGGTGCTCCGGAATTTTGTGTATCTGCAGGAGTTTGTCCGGAGCTAAGTGGTAGTCCGGAGTTAAGTGGTAGTCCGGAGCTAAGTGGTAGTCCGGAGCTAAGTGGTAGTCCGGAGTCTGAGTCATCCGTAGCATCATCCACAAAATTCCGTTGTGTTTCGCGGATGCCACGTGGTTGGTCAGGATACCAGTCAGGATGTGTAGCAGGAATATTCATAAACTTTGAGTAATGCGACTTTTCGTTTATGACCTGCCAGATTAGAATTTGAACGACCGACTTTTGACCAATCGAGATTAGCTTCATCAAAGGTTACATGGATAGATTCTTCAACTTTAGAAAGTTTTCTATTGAAGACCCGATAAGCCTTGCTATGAAGTGAGTACCCGACAAAAATCCCATCATCGATTTTGGTTCAAATTTATTCCGGGTCTCTTTGCCATTGATCAAGTATATAGCAAGTACATCCGAAGGCTCTGGAAATGTGAAATTGAAGGTTTTCGACCTCTCCACATCTCATAGGGTGTTTTCATGGTAGATTTATTTATTAGAGTTCCGTTACGAACATAGCAGCGATGGACAACGACTTCAGCCCATAGAGCGAGAGGAAGCATTGCCCCTGCTAACATGGATCTACCAGCTTCAACTAAAGTTCGATTCTTGTGCTCGCCTACCCCATTTTGTTGTGGGGTTCGGGCGCAAAAAGTCATGTTGTATGCCCTGTTCGGAACAATATGATCTCATTTCGGAAAAATCAAATTCCGTACCATGATCACTCCCGATGCATTTAATGCTCGGTCCTTGTGAGTTGCTTATCCAGTTGAACAGATCTACAAGATGTTCAAAAGTTTGATCCTTTGATTTCAGGAACATCACCCATGTGTATCCCGGTGAAATCATCGATAACCACAAGGGTATATCTCGCACTGACCTAGTGATGAAACAGATATAGGACCACATAGGTCCATATGAAGAAGTTGCAGAGGAGCAGTTATTGAGTTAACCGATTTGCTCTTAAAGCCGTGTTTGGTCCGTTTACCAAGTTGGCATTCTCGACGAGAGTGTCTCTGGAGAACTTGAGTTTGGGTAGACCAGGTGACAAGATCAAGTGATGCTAATTTAGACAAAGTCTTAAAGTTCAAATGTGCGCATCGCTTGTGCCATAACCAACTATCTTCATCTCTGTTGCTTTCGTGAGGAAACATACAGGTCGGAAGAATTATTTCTTAAGACCACCGAGTATATGTCCCCATCTCTTGATCCGGATAACTTAACATCTCCTGGATAAGTTTTCTCTTCTTGTACAGGTGTTGGACAAAAAGGAAACAAGAAATCCTTTGTCACATAGTTTATCGACACTTAGCAAATTATGCTTTAAACCTTCGACTAGTGCAACTTTAGTGATTGATACACGGCCGTTAGTTAAAGTGCCATACCCGACGATCTTACCTTTTTTGTTGTCGCCATATGAGACGGATGGACCTTGTTTATCATTAACTTCTACAAGTAGAGTCTGGTCACCCGTCATATGTCGGAGCATCCACTATCAAGGATCCACTTGCTTTGATTTATCTTTAACTTCAAGTGATCCGGCAATTCATTCCAGAGATGCTCCTGAAAGACAACAATTTACACTTTTGGTGCCCAAACTTGTTTCGGGCGGTTAGAGTGAGCAGAAGATTGTCAACATTTACGGATTTGATTTTGTTAGGACTCTTAGCTTTCCAAGTTGACATTAACTTGTTAGTTTCAGCTTGCTTCTTTTATTTGGGATTTCTTGGGAGAGACACTCCTTTTAGATTTAGATTTTGTTTTGCTCGAAGAACCCCTTTTATAAAACCGATCTTTATTTGATTGAAATTGATTACAAAGCCAGCTATCGGATAGACTCCAACATTCATAGTGATAATGACCCATTTCCTACGGATGGAACAGACACTATAATGTGAAGTACAAAAAGGGGATACAGGTCTCTTAGATTTTACTGATTTTCTACTGTTCCACGTGGCCTAATCCATTACGTTTGGGTGACGCGCTCTTGGCCCTAAATGCGTCGGCCTTAGCCTTGTCTTTCTTTTTGGGTGCTACGTTTTGGCTTTAATGCAGCGAGCCTTCCCTTCATCTTTAGTTACGGGTGCTACGCTTCGGGAAGTGCAAGAATGACCTCGGCCCACAGGCTATAAACTATGGTGCCACCTGAAATGAAACCATCCAACGGTTTAGATGTACTAACAGGATATAAGTTGGTTAGTTTAGGAGTGAAATCCGGAGGACACTCGGTGGCTTTAGCTATGGAGGTTGATGGTTCGAACCTAGACCAGGTTTGACTCGAATGTCGTCGGGATCGATCCTAAAGGTAGAGGCTATTTCCCGGATTTTAGCCACTTACGATTTATTTCTTTTTCCTGTTCCAATTCATTTTCGAGTCTTTTAACTATAACTTTTAGGCCTGAGAGATTGGTATTTAAGAGATGATTTTCAGCTCTTAGATCATGATACCAAGCTTCCTTTCCCCTGAAGTCGCCGACGTCCTTTTCGAGTCTATTAATGGTAAATTCGAGACGTTTATTCCGACTTTCCATATCTTTGTACATTTGAGTTATTATTAGTCTCTCATTCTTTTCATGATCACATGCAATAGTAAGAGATTCTAATTTACTCAGAGCTCGAGAGATAGAAGGTACCTCAGTATTTGCCATGAGTGCGGACGTTCGGCTTAATGGTCGGCTCATCATCCGAGGATTCCTCCTCTTCTTCCGAGCCACTCATGTATTTTGTCACGAGCGCCTTTCTCTTGCTCTTGCCGTTATCCGAGGTGGAGCGGCGAGAATTTACCTTGTCACTTTTCTCGGCCACCTTTGCTTTGGACCGCATTCCTTGGCCCAGGACCGGTTTTCCCACAGTTGAAACATTCCTGGGAACCGGACTCGGGTCGCTCCTTCCGTTGGAACGATGATGATGAGCGTCTTCGACCCCTTTTCTCGCTTTTCCGTAGGAATCGCTCAAAGGATTTGACAAGAAGGGCTATCTCCTCCTCCTCGTCGAATCGAATTGTCGGATACGTCCGTATCATCATTCCTCGGTATGTTTAGACATTCAGTAGCTTTGAGAGCTACCCCCTTTTCTTTCCGAGCTATTTTTTCATCTCTCGTCGAGTACTTAAACCCGACTTCGTGAGTCCGCAGCTCTCCATATAGTTCTTCAGGGGAACATACCGCGTTTTTGTTCGATTGCATCTGGAGTTGTTTGGAGTAGTAGCGATCCGGCAAGGAGCGAAAGAACTTGTCATTGATCCGGGATTGAGAGTAATGCTCATTGACAGTCTTCCGTTCAAGTATGAGCTTGCCGAATCTCCGATAGATGCTTTCAAGTGATTCGCCCGGTTTATGATTAAAACTCTCAAAGTTCTGTCTCGAGAGTACAGATCACATCTCGCATCCGGGGACCGACTCCCCTCATAGAGGATTGTCGGTTTGTCCCAAACAGCTTTTCTTGTCGTGCAGCCCTGGACGTCCGTGGAAGCTTCGGAATCCAAGGACGATGTAACATAAGCCGAGCCTTTTCACTAGCGCCTGCCAAGGCTCTTTCATCGTTGGTAAGTTCAAGATCGGTCTTTGGCCTCCTTACGCCATGTTCTCCGATAGTCATCGGAATTGGAATCTCCCGATGAAGACATGGCCACATAAGATGATCATGGCAAACCATAAACATCTTCATGCGAGCTTTCCACCCTGGGAGAAAAGCTCAGGTGTGAATTTGGGCGGTTTCGTTAGAGTAAACCCGGAACTCCGTGGTTGAGAAGCGGTGGCGGCAGCGGGTTGTGGTGGATCGACATTTTCACTTCTTGGCTTCGATTCGGGATGGGCTCCTGTGCACCTCCGGAGTTAAGGCGAGTGTTGAAAAGCATACCGCTTTCTTCGGCCATTTCGAGATTGAAAGAGTGGGATCTCTACTTAGAACGAAGTAGAACTTGCTCGATACCACTTGATGGTCCCTTGGAGCCTAAAGGGGGGGGGTGAATAGGCTCTTATTCGAACTCTTTCTTTTCTCTCAAGACACAAAGACTTATCTAGTTTAAGTGATAATATCACCCGGAAGATAACCAGATAGTGGAAGTATTTTGTTTTATTATCACAAAGTGATTACAACAAAATGAAGCAAACACTCTCTTACACTCGTTTACAACTTTGAATTCACACGCTAGCCAAGTGCCTTTTCTATTTTTGCACTTCTTCGCTCTAGCTCACTCACTTTACAAGAAGTATAAGTATGAATATTTATACAAAACATTCCTAAGAGACAACCTTGGAACTTGAAGTTCCGGAATGCGTTCCGCACTAACTATCCCTCGGTAATCTATCTGCCTTGACTGCTGCGGATTGTGGAGCTCAAGATCTTGGATTTGAAGAGTATAAGTGTCTTTGTGAGTTCCGAGATACAATTAAGGTTGTGTCCACATATCCGGATGATCCACGTGTAAGATTCTTCTTGTTCTAAATGCATTCTTCTTACATCGGGACAGCACGAGCCGATAACTTTAAATGCGGTTTCATTGGAGCAGTGTCTTCTTGGTCCGGTGTAATTTTCCTTACTCCGTAGTTAATGAAGCTCGGAACCTTACTCCGTGTCGGTGGTTGCTTACTCCGTATCTATTCAAGTACTAGAATCCTTAGTCCGTGTCGTGCTTCCTTACTCCGCATGTAAGTTCCTTACTCCGTATGTAAGTTCCTTACTCCGTATGTAAGTTCCTTACTCCGTGTGTAAGTTCCTTACTCCGTGTGTAAGTTCCTTACTCCGTATGTAAGTTCCTTACTCCGTATGTAAGTTCCTTACTCCGGGCGAGTAATAAGTCCGGATTCCTTACTCCGCATCTATTTTCCTTACTCCGCACTTATTTTCCTTACTCCGCACTTATCCTTACTCCGCATTTATTTTCCTTACTCCGCACTTATTGTTACTTGGTTATTTACCAAGTGTTTGACGACACTAACTCTTGTCCCGGATCAGGATTATGTATCCTGTCCTTAGCTTTGCTCTCACGAGTGCATCTTTGGATTAGTGACATACCTTCTGCAATGATCAAATAAACACAAAAGATCTCAGATCAAATTACATAAGGCTTTAACGGCATTATCCAAATTCTGGGTTTGATCCAACAAAAAGCCTATCATCTAAAATCTTGTTCCTAAAACTTTTCCAAGAAAAAGGCTCTGGAGGATGGAGGAGGATGTCTCCTTAAATAGCCAAGGGAGGAGGCTTCTAGAAAACAAAGGGTACAATTGGAATTTGACTTCTTTTTTTTTTTTAATTGCCACATGGGCTTTGAACAGTAAAATGAAAACATGGACTTGGGCTTGAGCATCATGGGCCTTCGGGAATGGACTTTCTTGGGCTTCAGGATCGCAACATGAGCCATATAGTCATGGGCTTCCTTTTGGCATGGGCTTTGAGCCTTCATTTGGTTGATTTGGGCCTGGAGCCAAGTATTATAGAGGAACTTTGGGCCGAGTCTTGATGGGCCACTGGGATTGGGCCTAATAAAGTTGGACCTATAATTTGGATGGGCCGTTGGGAATGGGCCTTCATCCTGGATTATCTTTGGAGGCCGTTGGGAGTGGGCCTATATTGGATTTTTCGCAAATCCACAGCGATCAACGGATTTGATGAATGCTCATTAAGCACCGTTTGAGCTTAATAAGGTATAGTCATTCGACCGACTATACACGGTTTTGGTGTGGATGGTTAACGCCTGGTATGAGGATAGAGGAATTGATGTTGAATTTGTAAATATTCCTCTTTGATTTGACAAATTGCAAGTTGATATTGGCTAAAGGCTTTTTGGGCTTGAATAATTTGGAACATTTCATTTTCAGATTGAGCCTGGTCGACTTGGAACAAGGCAAAGGATTGTAGGGCTTTGAAGATGGGGTTGTTGGAATATTGTTTTGCAATAGAATCCTTAAAACGGGAAATTTTAAGGGCATATGGGGAAGGATTCAGGAGGAAAAATGCCAGGATGGAAGAGAAGGTGGTGAGTTGGTAGAATATATAGGAGGTTGGAAAAACCTTGGATAAGTTTGGCAAGGGGATTTATTATCTGGAGGTGTTGGCAGCATAAATATGTTGGTTTGGACGGTTTTCATGGAGATAGTAAGGAAGGTAAGGATCATGAGATGGAATGTGGTTTTCTTTGGGTGGAGAGATAATTTTTGGTAGAGTTTGAGAAGGGTTATTGTCATTCGAAGTTCCTACCTGGATAAAAGGTTCTTGGGAATTGTCCGAATAGGGTAAGAATTCCTTTGTAAATGGATTATATGTGGTAAAAGGCACAGGAGGCTCCATGGGTTGTTTCTTTGGAGATGTTTCTGGAGATGATATATGCCAGGCTTCAAGCAGAGGGTTCAAGGGATGAAATATCTTGAATCGGGGATAAGGAGAAGGTTTTTGGTGAATTTGACTTGGGTCTTCACCTTGGATGGAGGGGAGGGGATAAGTTTGGTTCTTTTATTGGTGGATTTGTTGATAAAAGAAAGAACACCATTAGAGCGAATGAGGATACCATTGTTGGAGGCATAGGCATTCTGATGTGCATATGGGGGGAGATGATAAGGAGATGGAGAAGTGGTCATTGGCTCCTTCATTTTTTGATCTTTGTATAGACAAGGATTGGGGGAATTGTGTTTGATATCAGGAGATGGGATATAATGAGGGGAAGAAAGATTTGGACCTTTCATTGGTTCGTCCCCAGGCATATTTGATGAATTGGCATCCGGGATTTCATTATTATGGGGAGAAGGAGGTTGTGTTTGGATATGAGGCTCGGATGGAGGAACAAACTCATGCGTAGGGGAAATTGTGAGATCAATAAAGCATGGTTTACAATTTGCATGTTGGTTTTTTGAAGATCGGAGCTTGTAGATTTTTCGACCCATGGGAATATAGGAAGCAAGAAGACTTTTAAGAATGGAGGAGGGAGAATGTGAGTAATGGTGGGAGTAAGGTTGGAATGACGAGTCCTTGGACTTCATCAATTTATAGAGCGGAGGAATCATACCTTGGTAGCATCGGTGGTCAATAATTCGGCCTTGGATTCTCCACTTTGATGTAATTTTTGGGATATTATCTTTGGAAACGAGCCTTCAGATTCCCTGCAAGGATTATTGAATAGCCTACAAGGACCTGTTACTTTGAAAGACATTTTGTCTTTCGTGCTGTGAATGCTTTGGTAATGGAATCTTTTGCATAAATTATTTAGGGTTATTTGTTTGTAATAATGGAGATATTTGATTGGATGCACCCGACGAGGAATTCTTTTATTAAATAATTTAATAATATGATGGTGAAAAGTGTTGGATTGACATTTTTGTAGGGACGCACTTTTGTCATTTATAGAAAAATTATATATTGCGGAAAGAGAAAAATGATTATTACGAACGTGAAAATCATAGTGAAGAGATAAAATAATCATGTAGCTTTTGAATTTAGAAACGTAAATTTGAGAGTAAAAGCAAGGTATGTAATGATTATTCTTTTGGAAAAATATTATGAATTTATTTTTATAAGTAAAATAAGATTTGTAATAAGAAAATGTACCTTGGAAGCGAATCTTACCTCGAGAGCGAATCTTACTTTGGATTCTTCTTATGGTAATGTCTTCTTTGGATGCTCTTTGTGGGGTGACGTAGTAAAAGGCATCATTGGATACCTGCTTTAAAAGATGCTTTGACAGGTATGTTTGGAATAATGTTCTTTTGTCCATTATGAGGAAAACATAGAATATATAATGATGATGAATCTCATGATGATTCGTGGAAAAGATTTGAGCAATTATGGTGAATTGGACTTTGTATTGATCATAATGAAAAAATGAAATAACAAAGTAAAAGCGAGAGTATATGCTTGTGACAAATAATATAATATGATATTGTTGAAATAATATTTTACATTTAATGGAAACATTATCAAAAGTAATACATAAATAATGGTTTTCAAAAATTTGTTTAGAATTAATTTTTGAGGTAGGTAAATAATTTCTTTGTACATATGGTTGGTAAATAATAATACTGCATAACAATTGGAAAATGTAAAATAGGGAAATGAAACATCAAAATTGCATTTTGAAGAGAAGTAGAAAGTAACATGTAATTTGCGGTAGAAAATGGAATTATTTGAATTGATGAAGAAGATAAATCTTCTATGGAGGACGAGACAATTTCCAAGGAAGAGGATGTCACTTTCTTGGGAAATGTGTCCTTAATTTTCAGAGTTGATTCCTCATTATTTTCGGAAGAGAGAAATATGTCATTTTTTGCTTCGATCTTTGGAGTATAATTAAAGAAAGGATAATCAATTTTATGTTCATTTGCATAAATTTCAAACCATTGGAAAAAAGGAATTTGAATTTGTTTTGAATTAAGATACGAATAAAATTCTATTTGGATTTTTTGCTTATTATTTTGAAAATGGTTAAAAAACCAAAAACGTTTATCGGTATTATCAATTGAATAGAATTCATCATGTAAATATTTTTTGTTTATACTAAAAGTGTTTGTAAGAGGTTGGATTTTTTGAATAAGAAATATGATTATATGTAAAAGGATATTTGATAGAATTTTTTGAAGCATAAATTGGAAACCAATCAAAAAAGAAAGGTGTAGGTTCATAAGTTTGTATAAATGAATCATATTCTTCTAGAATTGTAAAGAGTTTGTTTGAAAGATTTTTGAAAAACCATGTACATTTGAAAAGATTATAATTTGCATAAAATTCATCATATGCTTCTTCACAAATTTCTTTTAATTTAATTTTGAAATTAGTTTGTAAAATTTTTGAAGTATTGTTAGGAAATGAAGAAGAAGGAATTGAAAGTGTAGGAAGACAAGGAGTTGAAAACATGATGAGTGAAAATCTTCTCCCTTACCCTTTACCCGTTCCAGTAATTTATTATATTTTTTGGGTTTTTTAATACCATAATTAACGCAATAATTACAATAAAGGAATCTACCTTTTAAAAAAGTAAAAGTAAAGTAATATACTTTTTAGAAAAAGTGAAAAGAATCTACTTTTTAAAAAGTAAAGTAATGATTACACTTTTTTAAAAGTAAAAGAAAAGTAAACACAATAATAATAAAAGACAATTTAAAATTATAGAGGTGAGACACGGACGTGGAACACAATAAGAAAAAACTCTGACCCTAAGCACAATATAACACAACAGTAAAGAGACAGATAAGCACAAAATCCAGTAACTTAAGTGTGTGACGATGGCTGCTGCACGCCCAATGAAGGACCTCAAAGCAAGTGATAACCCAAACTATAATAACTTTACCTTGATCATAATTCACGGTGGTGGATGGAGTCTTAGTAAGCTGCACGCCCATTGAAGGACCTCAAAGCTAAACAATAGACTATTGCTGCACGCCCAATTAAGGACTTCAAAGCAATACCGCACGCCCAATTAAGGACCTCAAAGTAATGTTGCATGCCCAAAGATAGACCTCAAAGCAATCATGGCAAAGGTAATCGAAGACGTCAAACGGTCAATGGTGTAGAGTAAAAGGTCAGGCCGGTACGTTGGCTTAACTCAAGGTATTACTGCCCAAACACGCCTATCCATCGGCTTCAACGGGACTTACTTTTAGAATATATACGGATTGGGCGTGCGGTATTGCTTTGAAGTAACATGTAATAATATATATATATATATATTATATATATACATGTATATTATATATATATATAATATAACTGATTTACTCTGACCTCAATATATATATATATATATATATATATATAAACTCACACTTAATCATATCACTTAAGTAAACTTTTAGAATCCGTATTACATAAGTAATATGATAAGCATTATATATAATTTTATTAGTTAGGTTATCACAACTCGCTACTTAAATTATTACTTATTAATTATAATTTATACATGTATATATATATATATATATATATATATATATATATATCATAAGTAATATGATAATTATTGAGTATTTGGAGTTTAATAATTGATGTTAAAATGTTTGTCGATAATATTATATATATCATGAATGAATATTGTTTACTATATTTACATAATTAGTGTATATATTAAAATCTAACATAGAAATAATATTAGTAACAAAAATAGTACTACTACTAATAAAAGTAATGAGTAAATGTTTTATTTTAAAATAATACCACTCACAAAGTATATATACTTATATTTAAATAAAAATAAATATTTATTAAAAGTAATAGTAATTTCTTAATATAAAATACAAATATATAAAATATAAGAAAGTGATATAAATTATAATTATAAAGTATATTAGTATGAAATAATATATTATAACTTCAAAACTAATTTTGAATCTAATTAATTCATATTTTATATCAAAATATTAATAGTACATTTAGTTTTTATTATAATATAAATATATATAGTTTGTAATTATTATTATTTTTAAAATAAATCATACACTCTTTTTTTATTATCATTACCACTAATAATAATAATATCATCATTAATGATAATAATAATAATAATACTATTATTATTACAATTATTTCTCTGTTATATTATGAGTATATATATTAAACATATAAGTATGTATAATAAAAACAGCTTAGTCTGATGGTTGAGTGAATTGCTATAAAGGGGGAGAGGTCTTGGGTTCGATTCTTATTCCTGGCAATATTTTGCTAGGATTTTTTGTGCGCGGGTGGGTCGTCTAGGCGGGCGGGGCTGGGTGTGGCGTGCGGGCTAGGGGCGGGTGGGCTGGGCCAACATGCATTCGGGTTGGCTGGGCTTGGGCCGTATAGTGTCGTGCGGCTGAGCTTGCATGTGGATGGGCTTGGGCCGTCAAGTGGGGCGGTGAATCCCCGCCCCGCCCCGTGCCCCAGCGGGGTGGGGATGGGGCAAAACATTTAATACCCGACGGGTAACAGGGCGGGGACGGGGCGTATTTTTCCTATCGAGTATGGGGACGGGGCGACCAAAAACCCGCCCCGCCCTGCCCCCACCCCATTGCCATCCCTACTTTAATTCGTGTCGCCTGCTAAGCTATTAGGATGAGCTCAGATTTTTTCCGATTTGTCCGAGTTGATATTTTTAAACAAATTTAAGTTGAAATGTCATATTCCACCCCGACCTGACTTGAAACACCAAAATTATCAGGTCATATTTGGTTCAGGTCAAGCTATAAAATTTCGGATCGAGTTCGGATCGAATAGTATCTGAACCCGACTTGACCCGTTGGTATCCCTAATCATGACTGTCATTGCTATCATCCCTCGCTAAAGTGAAGACCTTGGTTGGTTTCCCTGTATCAACTTCTAAAACAATTTAAGTAAAATTATCTTGAGGCTGAATGTCACAAGATCAGGGTTTTTATTCGTGCGACACTTGATCACTCTAGTAGATGTTTCAAGTAGGCCTAATCATTCAAGACACATATAGATTGGTTTCGTTATGCATTAAGCTCATCATAAGAACAACTTTAATTCTCAACTAGTTTGTATAAGGATGACCAAATCCTTTCTTCATCGTTAAGTCCTCGACTAGTGGTGTGTTTCTTGCATTTAACTGGGTCAGGATGTTTGAACTCTAAAGGGGCTCTCATTAATCTCCCGCACAAACTATCTCAAAGTCTTTCTCATATGCACTAGCTACACTTTCCGTCTTGCCCCTCCTCAAGTAGCACGCACATCCTATGGGTTATATCATATGGGAGATGCCTGCAAGCACCACTCTACTCGGGGGCATGCCCCCCCCCCCCCCCACTTGATTGTCGCAACATCCTTTTTGCATCATTAAAATAAGCTCGGAGGAACCAAGATCGTCTAGCGCACTCCTTATGTCTCTCGTAATGCCTTAAGATCATCATGACATCTCATCCGCTCATAGTCCTAAATCTCTCCCACTGGACTCTACACAAAGCCTTGGGACCAAACAATGAAAAAACAACAAGAAACAAACCTTGGTCAACTAAAAATACTCCAACAGAGTCTATCACTGTAATGACCCGTGTTTGATGTTCTGGGAGATAGTCATGTGATAAAATGCATATCGAGGGATGACAATATCTATATGTGAATGTGCTCGTCAAATAAGGCATTTTGACAGTAATTGAGCTCGATTTGTAGTCGAGGTTCTATGAGGGTAATTTTAATATTTTAAGAAATTAAATGAAAGAAGTATAAATAAAGAAAATAGAAGAAAAACCTTTAATTGGCTGTTGTGTGTGCGTGTACGTGAAGAGAGAGAAAAAGAGAGAGCGTTTAAGGAAGAACCAAGAGCTTGCAAAGGGGATTGGACGATCCAGACTCAAATCAAAAAAATTCGAGGTAAGTGATTCTATCTCCCCATAAATCCTAGTGGGATTAGTATGCATGATTTGGGTGAAATCATAGATTTGGGGATGAACCCTAGAAAGTTGGGGAAACCTGATTTTATGTGTTAACCTTCGAATTAAGGTTGTTTTGGTAACCTAATATAGCTAGGATGAGTTAGAAACTCATTTTTGGGATGAATTGGTGCTTAAAACTGAGATTTAACTGGTATAACTGAGTTTTGAGATGAAACTAGGATAAACGCAGAGTGTTTGGAGAGTTGCTCGACACTGCTCGAGACTCGAGAGCCGAGCCGGCTTTGATCAGAGCATCGAGCGGGGTGCTTTGAGCTGGGAGCTTCGAGTAGAGTATAAGTGTCGAGCAGGGTGCCTCGAGTAATTAGGTAGTACAATTCTGATGCAGTTGCCAGTGTGTGGGGACTATTTACATTGTAAACCTTTACAAATCTACACATTTAAGTATACTACTGAAATTAGAATGTAAATAAGGAAATACCCCCTTTTAGATTCAAAGAAAAATACTAGAAAATCAAATTCCAACTCCTTAAAAATGTGAAAAATAGAAATTAGCATTGAATCTCGAAAAAATTCAGTTTTTGGTTCAAGGTGATTGGTTATTATTTTACAAGTTTATAAAATCGCACAAGTAATACAGTGGACAATTAAGTTCGGTTATTGAACCCTAGGGAAGGTGATTGAATAAAAATCCTACTTTATCTCAGATGACTCAATTTGATTTTGGTTTTTTTTCTTTCTATTTAAAAGAAAATCACAATATTCAAATTATAAATATAGTTCTAAAAAATTAATGTTAATTCAGTAATCTAATGTGAAGTTTCTGTATAATGGGAAGTAGATTGGAGTTATGACTTCATTTGATGTATTTTTTTGAATCTAATAATAACATAATCTATAGGATTCATATTCATCTATGTTTTCCATCTATTACCCAATCACAATGTATGAACTAATCTCTTCTGTGTACACTCTAACATGGAGGCAGGTGACCATTAAGTACTAGGTTGTTTAATCTAGAGCTAGGATCACACCCACTCTTGATTTAGTAACTTAGGTTTTACATTGGTTTTAATATATTAGATTTCATCTTATAATCCATCATATAATTACCTAAACTACAAAATAACATGGCCAATATCATTCCATACAAATAATCAAGACGTTCAATAATACATAACAGAAAATATGAATTTGTAGAATATTCCAGTTAACACATTGCATCAAATTCCATCCTAACCCCAATCAAGGGGTTTTAGGCTAACATTTTGGGTGTACAAAATACAGTAAAGAAGTAATACATAAATGAAGGGAAAAGAAGGTAACTGTGGCTGCTTAAAGTTGGATCTGACCCCTATGATATCTTGCTCCTAGTTGGTAGTGTTTCAAAGTGCTGCAGATGCTCTAATCCTCCAAAAACTCCCTAAAATCAGCCCTCCAATGGTAATTACAAATTTACTGTATTTTTCTCTAATTTTTTCAACCCTCATCTCTTCTAAAAACTCACTTTATATAGCCTCTAGCAATTAGGGCAATAGTAAAAATGAAAATGCATCCTCATAGCTGAGTTTAATCATAGCCCTATAGGTGTAAACCACTGCAACTTGTGCAACTGTCTCATTAAAAATGTTGGGTGTGGGATATTGTGCTATAGACTTGGAAATAGTGTCTATTGGCTTGGAATTAGTACAAATCTATCAGAAAACGGTTTGGTCGGGTAAACTAAAGCTTCACCTGACCATCTTCAAACTTACTTGTCCAGAAGAGAAAGTAGTCTAATTATACTTCAATTAAAGGAATATGACCGAATCCTGTTTGGTCGGGTGAACATGCCTTCACCCAACCATCTTCAAATCTCACCCGACCAGAAGATTATTCAGATAGACTTGAATCGATGTAATCTAAATACTTGGTCAGGTGAACAAGCTTCACCCAATCATATTCAAATCTCACCTGACCAGAAGTCAAAGTTGTCCACTGACACTTGAATCGACGGAGTCCAGCTTCAAATCACTTGGTCGGGTGAACAAGCTTCACCCGATCAGATTATTTCTTCACCCGATCAAAAGGAAAAGTTTCTATTTATGGTCTAAGTAGTCTGAATATGCAATAATTAGCTTGGTTGGGTGAACTCTTCTTTTCGTCAATTCTTGGCCGTCTTTTGTTGTGTAGCTGCTGGTAGCCTCAATAACTTGCTCCCATATAGAAATCCTTGAGTTTAATATAAATAACACAAAAGACAGGCAAAAACTCCATGGGAAAACCCCAACTATTGGTTAGGGTGTTAGATAGAAAATATAAACATTTTTGAGTGACAAAGATGTATAATTCATGTCAATATACACTAAAATGGCCCTAAAATAGTGATCTCAATGACCACTATTAGTGACCTCTCAGAAAAATCCCAAAAAATCAGGTTATCGTAGTTATGATATGGGGAACCATTGCTAGGAATTTTTATTTCAAGAAACTACCTTTTATGAAAATCCTTTCTTTTAGTCAAGACATAAGGATAAATTTGTGGAGACTGACCTATGTTATAAAGGGAGTGCTGTGAAACCCTAGTGGTTATATGGGCCCGCGAGACTACCTTGATAAGCCAAAGAGGCTACTGTTACGGGCCTGAGAGGCGAGAGGTGTTTAGAGTCTAGGAGACTATTGTGCCTGAAAAGCAATACTGTGCCTGCAAGGTAATACTGTGCCTGCGAGACATGCCTGCGAGGCAATATTGTGCCAAGGGGGCAAGCCTAAGGGGCAATATTTGGGATTAGCTAGGAAGTTTGCTTTATATTTTAATGAGTGAGTACATAATTAAGTTGGTGATGTATATGTAGCATTATACGAGCATATGCTTACACTAGTTTATGAGTCAGGATAGGTTGGGGAGACATGATCCCTACTGAGCTACGGTTTCTCACCTCTCCTGTTGTGTTTGTTTTTGTTTGTTCTAGGTGCTTATAGGAGCTGGGAGGTTCACCAGAGGTGAAGATCCAGTGTGTATTTGTTGATTTTGTGGGATTGTAAAACTATGATGTAACCCTATAAGGGGAAAAACATGTATGTATGTGTGTTTATATTATGGATTGAAATGAGATTTTTGTATATGTGTGATATAATTTAGGGACAGCACCTATACTAAGGTCCCTTTCTCAATATTATCACCAATCCATTGTCCCTTTGGGTGCGGGCATAAGAATTCATTAACCGGTTTTTACGGGTTGGAAATCCAGGGCATGACAATCACCTCGAACTCAACCACACTAGTCGACCAAACACACTAAAACTCACCTTGGTCGACCACAACACAAGCCATTCAGTCAACCCACACCGGGCAATCAAATTCCATACCTTTTCAGTTGACCATGCCTTTCACGACCACCTTGGTCGACCAAAACCCAAGAATGCATTGGAAACCCACCTAGTAGACCAAACTATGATCAATTGAACCCTACACAGCCTGAGTCAATCATTTTATTCAATTAAAAATCTTAACACTAATAAAATTATGCTGATTGACCAAACTTATTGACTGAACCCACATTTTTAGTCGACCACACCTCTCAGTCGACCACCCTCACTTTTTCGTCACATCCAATCGACCCATTTATTAAAACTTCTAAAATTCAGCCATTTTGACCCAAACACCCAAACCTCTAATTGTTTATGCCCCAAAATCACAAAAACTCATACCCAAAGTCCCTATGGTGTGTTTTGGCCTCAAATTTTCAACTCCAGATGCATTAAAACTCAAGAAAACCAAAGTTCACACTCATATGGCTTATAAGCCAAATTCCACGAATTTGGGGTTAAATCCTAAGTTTTAGCCATCCTAGCAGCAAAAAATAAAGAAACATAAATGAGGAGAACAAATCCCTACTTGAATTTGGTTAAATTCAGTTTGGATATGCCAACTACACCTTCCCCCTTTTGCAAGCCCTAGCTCTTCCTCCTTTCTCTTTTCATGTATAAGCCAAGAACAAATATTATGTTCTCTCCTTTTCTCTCTATTTATACTTTCTCTATTAAAATATCCCAAATACCCACATAGAGTTCTAACTCTAAATCGATCCCAATTACTGTCAAAATGCTTTGTTTGACAAGTACATCACCATCTAGATATTTTCATCTTCAAATGATAACTCAAACACAAGGTTGCCCTGACCACACCACAAAAATTCCAAAATTAACCTTTTGAGGCTCTGACCCCAAATCAGGCCAACTCACAATCAAAAGTCTCCATTCGATGCATATGTCGTCGTACTGATATTCTTTTTCACAAATATTTATTACATCACATAGCTAACTCCCAAAACCCTCAAACATGGATTATTCACATAAACACTAAATAATAAACTACAACTTATTGCCTGAGAAAAGTTTTATTGGCTGTTAATGTTGGTTTAAAAAATATGTTATAGGGGGGGGTGATTATCGATACCATGACCAGACACTATCATTTTTTTAATATCGTGGGTATATGCTATTGTTACTCATTCATTTCTTTTTCTTGATGTTAACAAATTTGATATGTCTAATATTTGGTGTTGGTATCCCATCAACGTTAACCAATACCTCAAACTATATAGTAGTTTAGTCTACTCCTATTTGATCTATTTAAGTGTCAACCGACCATTATTTATTAGTTTCCTTTTGTTTCTTCAATTTGTTTTTTATACACTGTTGAAGGTTCAATGTGGTTTCCATTAGATTTGATGTGATGATGTCTTTTATTATTTTCTATGTATAGAAATTGTGTGTGGTTGAATTACAACTTGATTATACGTTTGTATAGTTTACATAATTAACTGCAACTTGATATCAGGATATACTTAAAAGGCAAAAAGAGGCTGCCCAACAGAAATCTTTGTTTTGTGCAAAGTGTTAAACATGTTTTTTATATTTTCTAGTTAACAATTTCAGGTGATCCAAGAAAGGTAATGGTCACTTATGTGACCTGGCTAGAGGAGATACTAAAGCGTAATTCTAGTCAACCATGGATGTTCTAGTGCAATGAGAGTCTGCAAGTTAAGGTACAAGTTCTTGGAGTGTGATAAGCTCTCCTAATTTGCGGGGGCTCGTGATTGTTACCGTGGGTTGGGATGGGCAGATAAGAACGTTCCTAAACTGCAGTTTTCCTATTCTTATTTAAAACCCTCCATCAAAGATTATTGGGGACAGAGACCTAAAATCTTATTGCTTAGGATGTGCAGATAAGGAAGCTCCTCTTGGTTGGTTGGCTTGTAATAATGAAATTGTTATATTGATAAATAATTTATGAATTATATTATTTCTATTGGATTTCAATACATTTTTTATTCCATTCATGATATTAGAATCATTTTTTCTCAACAATTGTCCTCATAAGCCTTTACTAGTCATGGTTAGCAAGGCAGTCCTTACGAACTAGGTAGATGATTTTGGATTGCCACGACATGAAGGATTTGTATCCCATAAAAACCCATCATGTTAAAAAGAAACATAAAAACAAAAACAAAACAAACGTATACATATTTTGGAAGTTTTTTCCCTTTTCCAGCAAAATAAAATATATCTTATATAATTGTCAATTAATTTAAAGAGTTGAAAATTTTAATATTGCTAAATTTTGTTGAGGGTACAAAAAGCCACGATATGGTTCCTTAATAGTAGGGATGGCAATGTTCGGGTTGGGCCCGAATATTGCCCGACCCGACCCTGCCCCAAAAATATATAGCTCGACCCGAATCTGACTCGACTTCGGGTTTGGGCAGTTCGGGGCAGGCCGGCGGGTTGGGTTAGGTCGGTATTTTTTACCCTATATTTTTTAAAAAATCTCGGATTAGGCCGGGTCGGGCAAGACCCAGACCTGACTCAATGGCTTGTCGGGACAGGTCAAATAGAGTCAGGACAACCTGAGTCTGGTGGATCAGGTTTATTTTGTCATCCTAACTTAATAAGGCATATACTACTAATGTTTTCATTTAAAAAACACATCCCTTAGAGAAACAAAAAAACTTGGTTGAACACCTAGAGGAGAAACACTTAGTAAATGAACACATGTGTATTGGTACCCACCACATCCTTATCCCAATTGCATGTATTGATGTGTGGAGGACGTGGGGAAAAATGTTTTGGGCCTCATGCCCATTGCCTACCCAATTACAAAAGGCTCCAATCCAAATGTACTCGAGCAAAAAAGAATAACATAGTTTTGATCAATCAAAACTTTTTCTACCATCACAATTATGTGTTTGTTTGTTATAGGGCCATTTTGGGATGGTTGTACTCGCTTTTATAATTGACATTGAGCATTGATGGTTCTTCTAAAATCCTCTCCACATGCTTCCTGATGGGACAACCTCTCATGCTACTACATTTATGCTATCTCCTACAATAGATTTTTAAAACGCAAGCATTATGGTACCATTGTACTAAAAAAAATGCAACAACAAATGGGATTGTACCAATGTACTAAAAAAATGCATCAGCAAAAGAGATTGTATTGGAATGTTAAGAAAACTATAGCAATAATAGTCTCTTTTAAAAATGCACTTTTGTACTAAAAAATGCAGCAGCAATAGGGATTGTACCAATGTAGTAAAAAAACTACAACAATAATAATCTCTTCCAAAAATGCACCAATGTACTAAAAAAGGATGGAAAAAACTTTATAATTTAAGAGACTTTAGTATTGTAGCAACAAGTACCAGTGTACCAATTGGTTAAATTGACAAGTAATTTTTTGAATGCCATTTTAATTAAAAATTTCAATAATAATAATAGTTTGTTTAATCACAGGTAGCATCTAAAACAATAACAAACAATAATATAACAACATTTAAGATGAGAGAGAGAGAGAGAGGTAGAATTTGTTGTGTATGTACCTTCTTTATCCCTGTTGCGTCTTTTTTTAATATTCTATTCTTTTCCCCTTCCTCAATAGCATTTCTCATGGCTTACACTCTTTGTCATATTGTCAAATTGTAAATACATGATTACACTATCCAAGTTAGCTACATATTTTACTGCCATAGATAAAAAAAGGTTATACAATCGATGAGCTAATCTTTTATTCAGCGAGTAAAAGGATGAAAGGGATAAGGGGGACATTCTACATAGTTATGCATGTTTTATATATTATATCATTGAAAAATTAAAAGCACTGTAAAAATGAGATGGGTATAAGGTGGCTTTGTTATGATGACCATCTGACTAAATTATATGAAAATCTCAATACAACAATATAGGGAGAGAGAAATCTCATCACTAGCATCACTACTTGCTAAAAAAAGAGATTATTACATCATTACTTAATATATACCTATTTCAGCATTATAGAGCATAGGAAAGAGAGAGAAAGAGTGCGCACAACAAGCAGAGAGAGAGATATTGCTTCGATTTAACCTATTTGTTTGGAACATGTATTTTTTTAAAAAAATATAGTGCCTCCCTTACATCTTCATTGTTGGTAGTGAAGGGACTGATGGGGGTTTGCTTATGTATGAGGGAGGCTTGACTATTGTAGGGAGAGGAAGAATGGACACACACCGAGGTCTTCTTCTAAGTGAGGGATGGTTAATAGCAGTGGTGGGGGGATGGCAACAGGTCGGGTCATCATTTTTTGCATTATATTTCTTTTAAAATCCTAGGTCGGGATGGGTCGAGCAAAACCCACGGGCTCGACCCAATAACTTGTCGGGGCAGGTCAAATCAGATCAAAACGGGCCAGGGTGGGTTGGTTTGGTTTTGCCATCCCAAGAAGGGGGGGGGGGGGCAACATATGCTTTTGCATGAGGGAAGTTTGACAGAAGCGGGGAGAGGGGGGCTCAACAAGGGTTGGCTTCTGCGAAAGCGACCACAGGATGCTGCAGTGGAGCGAATCCTAGAATTGGCAGTAAAGATCTAGAATTTGTCTAGATATGCTCACGGGATGGCTGATGTCTACGACTTGAAAGGGATATTGTCTTAAAAAAATGCGTATCAAATTTTACAAAAAACCGTTTTAGAATACAACTTTTTAAAATACATTTTGAAAACAAGAAACTAAATACAATACTCAACATAGCCTATATTATTTATATATTCCATATGCTATTACAATTATAATTTTAAAAAAATATTGCTACATGTAGTCCTACTACGCAAGTCTCATGCACTATTGGATGATGTAGTGGCTTTTGTACCCCATTTTGATCGGGTTAGATCGCAACCGTACTTGGCGAAGGACCACTAAGCGATAGAGGATGACATACGGAGAACAACGCACTTGACCACACTTGATTCCGAGAAGAAATGAAATGATTATGACAAAAGTACCAAGTTGAATTGGACAACCGGTGGGCAGCCCACTATTTTATTAATAACTTCCCCGATACTTGTCGTAATCCAAGAAAGTCAATTGCGTTGATTAGACAACATCTTTATCTATCATTTCCAATTGGTTTGAGAATATTCCGGGCTGTATTGAATTAGTTATGATTTTTCAAAGTTGGCAACCAAACATTGTACAAATTTGGGGGAGAGAGCCAGTGTGCAGCGCACTATTTTGTCAATAACTTTCTCAATACTCATTGGATCTGAATAAAGTCAATTTCATTAGTTAGATAACATCTTTATCTATCATCGCCAACTGGTTTGAGGGTAATCCGAGTTCTATGCAATTAACTATGAATTTTTGAATCGGACGTGCAGAATGCTCACTTTATCATGTACCTCTGTGCGGTGTTTCCCACTTTTCTCCTAAATGGATGATCCTTTTGGAGTTATTCCACTTTCAAAAGATAGATAAAAGAATTTCGAGCAAAACAATACCAATTTGGCCCTAATCCGAGCTCTATGGAGAAAGTTATGAATTTTTAAAGTAGCCCCAGAAATCTGCCAATTTTCCACGAATTTTGGTTCTTCATATGCATGTTTGTCCCACATTGCCAGTTTTGCTTCTCCTTCGCCCAGTATATATACAAAGGCACTCTCCTTACACGGCAAGTGAGAACAAGGGAGGCCCAAGGAAACCCAAGTAAAGGTGCCACGTGGCAACCAAGCCCACACACGGAAAGTTTTAGGGAAACCCAAACCCGATGGTCAAACTTGGTCAAATTCGGACTAAGCCCAAATCTGGCGGTCAAACTTGGTCAAATCCGGGCTAAGCCCATTGATGTGGAGTAAGGATTCCGGTGGTCAAACTTGGTCAAATCTGGGCTAAGTCCATTGATATGGAGTAAGGACCCACTGATGTGGAGTAAGGACTCTGGCGGTCAAATTTGGTCAAATCTGGGCTAAGCCCACCGATGTGGAGTAAGGATTCCAGCGGTCAAACTTGGTCAAATCTGGACTAAGTCCATTGATGTGGAGTAATGTCACGCCCCGGATTTCCAACCCGAGGAAACCGGTACGAGACTCTCCTTTTACCCACACGGGGGGGCAAAGGGGTTAGGATACAAACCAAGAATTTAATATTTTAAACATCCACAACACATTCAAGAAAGTAGTGTTCATAAAAGCAATCCAAACCAGTTTATTACAACAAAATCCTTTCCAATCCCATCCCCACTGGGGTTACATCAATTCACATAAAAAATAACATAAATGGAAGAGAGTAAAATAAATAAGGTCTTCCACCTTGGTGTGTCCACCTAACGCCTGTAAGTCCCTGGAAAACAAGCAAACATAATAGGAGGGGTGAGCAACCACAGCTCAGTAGGGATCAAGTCTCCCCAACCCTTCCCATGCTCCTAATGGCTACATGCATGTGCACAGGTGTAGTGACGTGACAGTATTAGGAAAAAGAAAATAAAACATTCCACACAAGTGGGCGTAACCCCAGCCCCAGCCACACTGGCTAACAAACCACACCTCAAGCAAGTTGTTTAACCGCCTCTTCAGGCCACTGATTTAACCGCCTCTCAGGCAAAGTAGTTTAACCGCCTCTTCAGGCCACTAGTTTAACCGCCTCTCAGGCAAAGTAATTTAACCGCCTCTTCAGGCCAGATACCACAGTCATGCACACAACATACACCACGGTCACTCAAGCATAAAACCAAACACCTGGTGTGCACCCATTCACAAGTGCACAAACCCAGCCGTTCAGGCAATAGAACAAACACCCAACATGCATACATACACCAAAATCACAAGTCCAGCCACACAGGCATATTATCAAACATGTAATAGGCATATACACACAGCTATATTCACACAGGCATTTCATCGAACATATAGCATGCCACAACAGAATCACACCAAAATGCCACTGAATGCCAACATCCATATAGGAGATCACACCTATATGGATTACATATATATATATATATATATATAAACAGATAGAATCCATAATTTGCCCCAGAACCCTAGGACAGAGGAGGATTTAGGAAGAACAGAACCCCTACCTCAAGTAAAAGGCAACAACACCGCAATACTATTCCCATGCCAAACGCTGTCCGCCCACAAGACACCGATCACCCACGCAAGACGCCCGGCAGCAACCAGGAGCTCTCCTTCCCTCTCTCTCTCTCTCTCTCTCTCTCTCTCTCTCTCTCTCTGCGACGGCTGGTGGAGCAACAAACCCTAAACCTAAAACAGAGGGGCTTCTCCTCCTTATATAGACAACACAACATCAAAACGACGTAGTTTTGATTAAGTGAATCCCAGCATCAAAACGACGTAGTTTTGATGGAACAAGCTATGACCTTCCCACATCCATACACACCAAAATATTCACAATTCCAACATGGTCCTTTGAGAAAAGATGATTAGAATGACAAAACCAAGGTAACCATGCAAAAACATGCCTGCACGCCAATTTGCACGCCAATTCCCCAATTGGCGTGCAGCTCCAAATGCACTCAAACTTCACCACAAGCCTCCTTGCATCTTTTAGAGGCCTGAGAAGCAAAAATATGCTTGCACGTGAAATGGGTGAATTCACGTGCAGCTCCAAATGCTCTGAAATTTTTGTAGTAGATAGAGGACCTCATTCTAAGAAACTTTTGTTCTTGCACGCCAATTGTTTGAGGCCATCTACTAGGTCAAAAGTGAGCTCCAAGATCAGCCAAAACAGCTTAAAACCGCCTGTATATGCATAGCATCTTCCTAGGGCATAAAGGTACGTTATCACTTGTCACATGCACCTCCCAAAAGTCCCCTCTTGGGCTCATCTCTTACCTCAAACTTGTGCACCAACATCCAAGGTGTTTGTGGTTAACTTCTTACACACGGGTTACACACGGGTCATTACAAGTAAGGACCCACTGATGTGGAGCAAGGACTCTGGCGGTCAAACTCGGTCAAATTCGGGCTAAGCCCACTGATGTGGAGTAAGGATTCCGGTGGTCAAACTTGGTTAAATCCGGGCTAAGCCCATTGATGTGGAGTAAGGACCCACTGATGTGGAGTAAGGACTCTGGCGGTCAAACTTTCTCAAATCCGGGCTAAGCCGACTGATGTGGAGTAAGGATTCTGGTGGTCAAACTTGGTCAAATCCGGGCAAAGCCCATTTATGTGGAGTAAGGACTCACTGATGTGGAATAAGCCATTGATGCGAAATAAGGTCAAATCCAGCGGTCAAACTTGGTCAAATCCGGGCTAAGCCCATTGATGTGATGTAAGGACTCACTGATATAGAATATGGACCCATTGATGTGGAAATCATCCTAATGATCCGGAAAAACTCCAGAATAGCTCCTCTACGGGTCTGGCAGTGACTTCAAAGCATCGGGACTCCAAAAATCATTTTTTCAAGTGCATTAATTACAAACAGTGCCTTGGGACTCCATTTTCAAGCATAGGGACTGGAGGCCTCTATAATTAAATGTCATTTTTCTCGGGACATCACAATTGACCCTGGAGACTGCATAACTATTAATTCCCAACGGAGCCAATATACCCGGAAGTACATTCAGCCCTTACTTGCCAAAGCGTCTAGATACAGTGGAATATTAAAATAAATCCCAAGTGATTTATTTATTTTCATACACAGGAACAAGGAGCCATAATGAGGTTCTCAGGACATCGCATTTGACTTATTGGAATTGTAAAGGGTGCAATTAATGCCTAGCCAACGGATACTCCTCTACACGCCTATAAATATACTATCCCAAGAGGCAAACAGAGGAGGGAGGATCAAGTATCAGGAGGGAATTATCAGGTATCAAAGGATATTATTCAGAGAGAGGAAAAATCAGAGAAAGATATACTTATCTTCAAGCACCTAAAGGGAATGTTCCAAGCCAAGGAGGGAGCATTCTGGAAACGTGGAAATTGAAGACTTAAAGCAGGGAAGGGAAGCTGCATTTTTCTTTCTAACCTTTTATTTTCAGGGGGGCTTTTGGAGGAAGATCTCCAAGTTCAGTCACAAAAAGATCACCCAGGTTCTTCTCTTTAATCTCTTTATATTTAAATTGTTAAAACTTCTTTTCTCAAATGTTTTGAAGTGAAACGGTTTCCCTTTTAACTCTCATTCCTTTTTTCTTCAAAAATTAAAAAGGACAAGCAAAGAGTACATTTTCTAGAAAAAATTAAAATAAGGCCTGGGCGGTCATGAGGGTTGAGTCCTAGATGCTCATATCCTAATCTGCCGGGGCCGATATCAATTGTGGCAGTATTCTCATATTTGAATTCAAATGATTTTTGTTTTCTTTTCTAAAAAAGAAAATCACTTTTGTTTTCGAAAAGAAATGCAATACTGTCACATGGGCCTAGATCCCACATTCTTTTTCTAAAATTAGAATGTATTTCTTTTTTATTTGCTGTAAAATCTATTTTTGTTGTTTTAAGGCCTAGATCCTAAAAACTCTCCTTTTTCGAAAATAAAAAAAATATAAAAAAATAACTTCTTTTTGAATAATGCAAGCAAACACCCATAGATCAAGACTAGGTACCAATTGTGGGCGTTGTGGGGGTGCAAGAGTTTTTCTTCCTTCCCCACACGTAACCGACTCCCGAACCTAATTCTCTGGAACTGTAGACCTTTCTTTAGGTGCCCAATCATACCTCTAATTTGTTTGGTGGTGACTCTGTGTTTTTCTTCTCTTTAATGGTTTGTGCGAGCCTTGTGCAGGGATGACTCTAGGATCAACAAAATGAACTAGCATGGAGTCCTTTCACAAAAGCCAATATGAGCCCGGTCAAAAACGGGTGATGACAGCTGGCGACTCTGCTGGGGATCTGTTGTGAGAGTCTAGCCATGGTCTCGATTTATTGGAATGTTTGCTTGCTTGTTTGTTTTTTCTTCTCTGTTTTTTTTCTTTTATTCTATAATTGTTTTAACTGTGCATACATGCTTCTCTCTCTTTCTCCAACCCTATACCCGGGTTTTCTTTAACACAACAGGATTAGAAGAGGCTAGTAAAGGTTTGCCCACGTGGACTTGGTTGTGCTTGTCTATGTGGAATACCCGAAATGTCTCACTCAGGCAGTAGTCCTTTCTTGTTAATGCCCCAAGAGGTACAAGAAGGACCCCCTCCGTCAATGCCCTTTGGGGTACGGGGGCTCCCTCTTAGTTCTTGTTAATGCCCTCGAGGTACAAGGCTAAGTAGGGTTTGCTTGGGAACCAATGAATAAGATAGGCTTAGATTTAGAAGCCCATCGGGGGCATGACCTTCATGTGTTTGAGCCATGTTATGATATTTATTTACTTACCTTGCTTGAACCTTGTATATATTGTCCATGTATTAACCCCTTTGTATATATTATTCATGCTCTCTTTGCTAACCCCTCATTTGCATGCACTGCATATCATGTCATTCCATTTTACATCTTTATCCTATGCATAACATGCATACAAAAAAAGGCCAAAAAAAAATTAAAAAAACTAAAAAACCAAAAATAAATCCTTCTTCATCCAGGTTTGCTAGAAGGCTTCCCGCGGGATTGGGCATTTATACAACTTGAGGTCTCACCGTGATCAACCACCCCCTTCGATGGCTGAGCATATAGAAGACAAACTTACCTGCCTTGAACAAACTCAACGGGAGCAGGGGAAAGCATGCTGCAAATGCAAACTCAGTTGAAGACCATGACGGAAATGTTATCCAAGTTAACAGCCGAAAAGGGAGCCAGCCCTACTAAAGGGGCAAACAGTTTGCCCACACCATCCGCTATTGGGATATCGTCTCAAAAGAATATCAAAGAAGCTGTGGAGTCACTCACCCCTAGAGGAAGTGATCATCCATCAATCTGGAAGCACATTGAGGCCCGACTGAAGGCTGTCGAAGGAGCAGAGGTGTATGGGGCAACTCGCCCCCATGATTTATGCTTGGTGTCGGGGATAGTATTACCTTATAAGTTTAAGGTACCCGATTTCGAGAAGTTCAATGGTACGCAGTGTCCTAGAACACATGTGATTATGTACTGTCGCAAGATGGCAGCCCATGTTGATAATGACAAGCTCCTAATACACTGTTTCCAAGAGAGCTTGACTGGAGGACCACTGCGGTGGTATATTCAACTGGAGGGCAGTTGTGTCCAAACCTGGGATGACCTGGCTACAACTTTCCTAGCACAATATCGGCATGTCACTGAGCTAGCACTGGATAGGCTGACATTACAGTCCTTCGAAAAAGGAAGCACTAAAAGCTTCAAGACTTATGGAGGGAAGCGGCCATGGATGTCCAACCTCCACTAACTGAGCGAGAACTTACCACTCTTTTCATCAGCACTATGAAGGGAGTTTATTACAAGAAGTTAGTTGGGAATGTCTCGAGCAGCTTCGCAGACATTGTCGCCTCCGGGGAAAGAATCTGTCACGCCCCCGAATTCCAGGGAACCCGGAACCGGGTACATGACTTCCCCTTGCCCGCACCCGAAAGGTCAAGGGGTTGGTGACTAGCACCAATAGAGACTACACCGCGGGTGCTGTCTCAAATATGCAACCCTTGTACATCATACATCAAGGGTAATCCTGTACTTTCCCATATATCATCATGCATACAAAGAGTCAAACAATCATACAGACATCACATCATACGGTATGCAAATACAATCGTCCACTGGACCCATGTCCGGGATATCCCATAAAACAATACGAATATAATCGGATCATACATCGAGTAGTGGGCGTCCTCCTGGAAGAAAGTCCTCCACTAGTCTCGGGTCACACCTGAAAAGGGTAAGCAACAAGTAGGGGTGAGCGACAAGCTCAGTAGGTGACCCTAACACTCCACATCATGCAACACATATAAGTCTATACTATATGCTCGGTGTACTCGTGCACCGTGTAGTGTGCACAATCATCAGGACTCACCGCAACAAATATCAGGACAACTTGTCCACGATCCTCCATGGGATCCCAGCTCAGGGCACTCAGCCCTAGCTCCACGAGCTCAACGGCTCAACTCAGGCCTTAGCCTGTCCACAGCGCAATATGCCCGGCCAAAGTCGCCACACAGGCCTGCCATCGGTTCATATGCCTGCCACGTCAACCACATAGCACCATCGGTGCATCACGGTGAGAACCCAAACAAGTCACGGAGTCCATGCCCCAATACCTCACATCAACATACTAACATTAGTATGGCATGTCATTCTCAACATTTCCTTTAGAATTGTAGCAGTCTTCACAAGTAAATCCTCAACCCTTGATTTATGAAGGAAGTACTCATAGCAGCCTATTTTCTTGAAATTAAAAGTCCCGGCATTGGGTTCCCTTATCATAAATAAGATAATCTGATTTTTTGGGGATTTTTCCGAGATGTCTAACCCCACTTTCCAAAAATTCACCACTATGAACTTTTGGGTTTTTCCGAGATTTTACACTAAAACCCAATTTTCACATTTTGAAATAGTGGGAATTAATTTTTCTAGTATTTTTCTTTGAATCCAAATGGGGGGTATTTCGTTATTTACATTGTAACTTAAGTATAATACTTTAATGGTTTACAATGTAAATGTCCAAGGCGATGCGGTTGCACCGCAATGAACACTTGTTTCACTCCTACGGATTTGATCCTGCGGATCGATGTTACGGATCATCGTTTCATTGCTCCGGACTTGATGCTACGATCATTGCTTTCATCGCTACGGATTTGATTACTCCGACTGATACTGATCCTGGACTAACTACTCCTGGACTACTGATCCGGACTAACTCCTCCAGGACTAGTGATCCGGACTAACTCCTCCCGGATCACTCGATCCGGACTAACTCCTCCGGACTACCGATCCGGACTAACTAACTCCTCCTGGACTAACTACTCCGGACTACCGATCCGGACTAACTCCTCCTGGACTACGATCCGGACTAACTAAGTTGCCGACTCCATAGGCTGCTGACTCCACGATTCTTGACTCCATATGCTTGACTCCATAGTCGCTGATCGGTCCGTCGACTCTAAAACTCGCCCAGTGGTATCGTTCATCATCGTTTTTGGCCTGTTCTTCGTCTGGAAGCAACCCAGTGACCCCCAGACACTCATAAACACATGTTTTACGCAATAAACTGCGATATTTACCTCAAAACGCGTCCTAAACGCCTCTAATTCGCACGATAACATCATAAATACACACAAATCATATATTCATCTAGATCTAAATCTAGACCTCCATGGTTGACTTCTCAACCCTCATAAAATACACACTCATACATCCACAGATCACATATTCAGAGATAGGATCGAAATAAGACAGTTAAGGACACCTACTTGGAAGATTCTTTGCGATCCACGAGCTCCAATTGCCCCAAAATCGCCAAGAAAGCTCTACGCTCTTCACCTTCTCTCTCTCTCTCTCTCTCTCTCTCTTGCTCAAACATGCACGTACCAATAATTGGCAATTAAAGATATAAGGCAGTTCTTAATTATATATATACCGTTGCCAATAATTGGCCTCCCAAAGAATAATTGACCCGAACGCAATAATTGACCTCCCGAGGTCACGAACTCCAAATTGAGTCAAATTATCGTCAAAACGCTCGAAATAACGAGCACAACACTGCTCGGATATTATCACACTCAAATGATCGCTCAAACGCAAAGTCAACCAATAAACCCCCAAAAGTCAACAATCGGGTCAAACGGGGCCCCGACTCGGAATCGGGCCCAAGTACAGTCAAAATGCTCACATCGACGGCTACACTACCGTCCAGATAGTTACATTCTCATAGAATGACTATCTCTCAAAACTACCCAAATACGAGTCTTTACATCCTCCCCACCTTAGGACTTTTCGTCCTCGAAAATAAAACACAAGCCCAAAAGACATAGCAAAATCCAAGCTCAAGCACCGCACAACAACAAGACACAAAAAATATGATCATCAACATGATCACCAACCACACAGTGCAATGCAACTCACAACAAGCCAAAAAGGCTCACACGATGCCAAGGATGCCAACCAACAAACAACAAGCTAAACCACATCTCAAACAACATATGCAAAACAAATGCATAAAACATAACTCATACCTCAGGGAAGGTCCTCACATCCGCCCCACCTCAGGACTGATCGTCCTCGAACAACTCAGGATGAAGAACCCGCATCTGGCTCTCTTTTTCCCAAGTCTGCTCCTCCATGCCTCGGTGTCGCCATAACACCCGAACTAGTGGGATTGTCTTGCCTCGCAAGACCTGGTCCCGCCTGTCCAAAATCTGTGCCGGCATCTCAACAACGGCACCATCATCATCCAAGTCTATCTCGCGATAGTCCAACACATGAGAAGGATCTGGGTGATACCGTCGCAACTGAGACACATGGAACACATCATGTACTCGAGCCAACTCCGGTGGCAAAGCTAACCGATAAGCCACTGCGCCCACGGTGGCAACAATCTCAAATGGCCCCACAAAACGAGGGGAAAGTTTGGATCCACGTCCAAACCTCCGATGCCCTCTACGCGGTGAAACCCGCAAAAATACACGGTCACCCACCTCAAACCGCAAAGGTCGACGCCTCGGTCTGCGTAGGACTTCTCGCCTACTCGCGCTGTTAACATGCGCCGCCGAATCAATCGCACTATCTCTCGTGGTCTCTCGAACCATATCGGGACCGAGAACCGCTGTCTCTCTCCGTCTCGTGCCCAAGACAAGGGTGATCGACAAGGCCGCCCATACGGCGCCTCATATGGAGCCATCCCAATCGTGGCCTGATAACCGTTGTTGTAAGAGAACTCCACCAAAGGAAGGTGAGTCTCCCAACAACCTCCAAAATCTAGGACACAGCACGCAACATATCCTCGAGTGTCCGAATTGTCCGCTCCGATCGACCATCCGTCTGCGGGTGAAAGGTCAGACCGAGGTTCACCCTAGTACCCAAGGCTCGCTGCAACTGTCTCCAGAACTGAGATGTGAACCTCGCATCCCGATCAGATACAATAGATAATGGGACTCCATGCAACCACACAATAACATCAATATACCTCTGTCCCAAAGTCCTCACAGGGTCTGTCTCTCGAATCGGAATAAAATGTGCCGATTTGGTCAACCGGTCGACAACTACCCATATCGTGTCGTGTCCCCTGGAACGAGGAAGTCCAGTGACAAAATCCATGGTCACGTGGTCCCATTTCCACTCGCACCGGCAATGATCGCAACTCACCACTGATCTCGGGTGCTGCCTTGACCCGCCGACGAGTCAAACACCTCCTCACAAAATCAGCAATGACCTTCTTCAGGCCTGGCCACCAATATCGCCTCCTCACGGCATGGTACATCTTGGTCCCACCAGGATGTACAGCTAACCTCGACCTGGTGAAATTCCCCGAAGAACCTCCTCCTGAAGAGAAGTGGGAACTATCAGGCGACCCCTATACCTCAACATATGCTCGGCATCCTCGCCCAATCGGAAGATGCCTGCCCCGTCTGAAGCTTGTCTCGATGACCTCACAATCAATGTCCCCCACTGATCCTCTATGATCCTGGGCCGCAACTCAGGGATGCGACAACAACACCGAGGGTCCCTCGCCCCTCACTGGTCACCATTTGCAACCTCATTGCTGCTAACCGACCCATCATCTCCCATTCTTTAATGGCACGATGGGCCACCACGGCCCCGCTCTTCCTACTCGAGCATCCGCCACCACATTACCCTTCCCAGGGGTATACATCATATCAAACCAAATCGTTGCAGTACTCCACCCATCGTCTCGCCTAAGGTCCAGGTCTCGCCGAGAGAAGATATATCGCAAGCTCTTGTGGTCCGTATACACCACAAATTTCTCCCCAAGGAGATAATGCTGCCGACTCTTTAAAGCAAAGATCACCGCAGCCCAACTCCAAATCATGCGTGGGATAGTTTTGCTCATGTGGTCTCAACTGCCTAGATCCATAAGCAATCACCGCCGAGTCCGCATCAACACACAACCAAGACCCACCCTGGAAGCATCACAATACACCTCAAAAGGCACACCCTCCTGTGGGAGAATCAAGATAGGTGCCGAGGTCAATCGTGCCTTCGGCTCCATGAAAGCACTCTCACACGCATCGGACCAAATGAAAGGAACTCCCTTCCTAGTCAAGTGTGTCATAGGAGCCGCCAACCGGGAAAAATCCTCCACGAACCTCCGATAATGCTCGCCAAACCAAGGAAGCTACGAATCTCAAACACATTCGTGGGCCTCTTCCACGACATGACCGCCTCAATCTTCTCAGGGTCCACCGTGATACCCTCCGAAGACACCACATGCCCCAAGAAGTGCACTGTTGCAACCAGGAAGTCACATTTCGTGAACTTCGCGTACAACCGATGCACCCGCAAGGTCCGCAACACAACCTGCAAATGCTCCTCATGCTCCCTCTTGGTCGCTGAATAGACCAAGATATCGTCGATGAACACCACAACGAACATATCTAAATATGGAGCGAACACCTGGTTCATCAATCCCATAAACACCCTGGAGCATTCGTGAGCCCAAACGGCATCACAAGCCACTCATAATGCCCATAGCGACAACCGAATGCGGTCTTTGGGATATCTCGCCTCCCTAACCCTCAATCGATGGTATCCAGACCTCAAGTCTATCTTGGAAAACCATCGTGCACCTCGAAACCGATCAAACAGGTCATCGATCCTCGGCAATGGATACCTGTTCTTCACAATCACCTAGTTCACCTCTGGTAGTCTATACACAACCGAAGTGAACCATCCGCCTTCTTGGCGAACAACACCTGGAGCGCCCACGGTGAGCTACTCCGCCCGATAAAGCCTCGTGCCAATAGATCATCTATCTGTCTCTTGAGCTCTCTAAGCTCGTCGGTGCCATCCTGTAGGCCGCTAACCTGATCGGTGTTGTCCCTGGCAACAACTCGATCGAAAACTCTACCTCCCTCATGGGTGGCAAACCGACCAAGTCCTCGGGAAACACATCCTGGAACCGATCTACAATGGGTGGCAAAACAGCCTTCCCCTCTCTCTCCTCCCGTCAACCAACGTCAAGTGGCTAACCGGTGGGTCACATCACCCCACCCATGCCTCAAAGGTCCCAACCTGCATGCCTCCTCGGTCCACTCACCCACAAAGACACCCCGCGTGCCCTCTAGTGTGAGGAACGTCACACGCCGTCGAAAATAATCAATCTTGGCCTCCACAGACCAACCAGTCCATACCCAGGATAACATCAAAATCATCTAACTCCATGATATACAAATCACACAACAAAGTTAACACCCCCAAGTGTTACCTGGACAAGCACGACGGATACTCTCAAGTATCACAATTCCACCCAAAGGTGAAGCAACCATCGAGACCGACTCATTGTCTCCTGGTCTAACTCCAAGCCAACCACCGTAGCATACGAAATAAAAGAATGGGTAAGACCGGATCAATCAAAACCGAACAAATAGTATGAGAAATGATAATGGTACCTCTCACCACCGAAGGTCCTGCTCCTGCCTCGTCCACCGGTGGAACCTCTGGCTCTCTACCGGTAAGGGCAAAAGTCCTCCCTCGTGGTCCACCGCCACTAGCCTGGCCCATTGGGGCCTTGCCCCGCCGATCAACATGACCCTGTGCCTCCCACCGAGGCCGCTGTACCGCAGTCGCGTCGCGTGCTCGTGCCTGCAAGACCGACCTATGAGACGGAGCCCCACTCCTCTGTCCGTGATCTCTCGGACGAGGGCCTACACCGCCTGGTCGAGCTAAGGGTAACACATTCCCTAGCTCCATGCCCTACTTTCCCGCATCGGAAACAGGTCATCTTTTTCCTTGGGCATCTCTCGAGACATGCCCGGTCAAACCACAACTCCAACAGGTCCCTGGCCTCCTCGTCGTCGAACTCTCCCGGGGCCCACCGCCTGGTCGGAAACCCTCTCGCACCCGCCTCCTCTCTGAGCCGAGGAGCACCGCTCTCCCCACTCTGCCTCTTCTTGCTCGGACCGCCGAACCGCCCGGCCTCCGGGCTCTCGCCCGATCCCTGACCTCGCTCAATAATGATCGCCTTGTCGACCGCCTCCCGATACCTGGTCAATCGCATCGGTCCACTGTCTTTTCAAAGATGGCCTCAAGCCCTGAATGAAGTCCTGCGTCTTCCTGGCCTTCCTTTTCCCAAGACTCCGGAGCAAACCGCCCCAAATCCGTGAAGGCTCGCACATACTCCCCCCACACTCATGCTACCCCCGCACAAGCTCATAATACTCTCTACGTCGAGCATACCGCAACGAGCTGGGAAAATACTCCCCAAAGAAGCGCTCAACAAACTCTCTCCAGCTCATCTCGATCGCCATGGACAGCTCTAGTGGATTCCCACCACCTACGTGGGATACCCAACAAATAGTGCGTCGCCACGCGCACCCGCTCCTCATCCGGCACCCCAATCATCTCAAAGATGTCCTCGTCCATCTAATCCGGTCCTCGGCTACCTCGGCCGCGAACCATCCTCAAAAGTCCTGGGTGCGTGTTTCAAAATCGCGCAGCCCAGTCCACTCCTCGTCGTGTCGGCTCTACCACGACCTCCTGGCCGGTGCACATCCCGCACCACCCTCGCCTTCTTCGTTGAGGCCGTGGTGGCCGCCGTTGCCTCTTCACTCATCCACCTCTCTAGCCATATCCCTCATCGAGCCCTTGCATACCCCGCATGGCCTCCTGCAATCGAATCAACACTGCGTCAAATCAGGTCCCACAACGGGAGCCGATGACTTCGGCTCGCTGCCCCTTGGTGCCCCGACTCTATCGTGGGTTCCTCTGGCGGACCCTGGCCTCGGACAACCCTCCTCGGTGGTGCCATCACACCGGCTACAACAACAAACAACAAACAACAAACAATCAATACTAGCACTGCAACACAAACGACCATCAAAGGCACAACCGACTTGTAGGTTCTCACCACACGACCCGTAGGTCCATACCATGCATATAGCATCGTGTCCCCCATCAGGTACACCACAATCAAGTCCTGGCTCTCACGGCCATGTGCCATCCCTGGCACCACATACAAGCACATCACACACAAAGACAAGCTAGTGCCCTATATGCACACAATCATACCACTAGCAATGCACCCCCATCCCCATGTATGCTCCTAGGATGATTTAACCGACACCAAAATAACCTAGAATACATGTAAGGACTGCGTTGATCAGGCGCCCTCCCTACGCTTTTCCAAGTCACATGGAATCAATTAACCACCCTTCACTAACCTAGGTCCACTAGACCATGCTCGATACCAACTTGTCACGCCCCGAATTCCAGGGAACCCGGAACCGGGTACATGACTTCCCCTTGCCCGCACCCGAAAGGTCAAGGGGTTGGTGACTAGCACCAATAGAGACTACACCGCGGGTCTTGTCTCAAATATGCAACCCCGTACGATCATACATCAAGGGTAATCCTGTACTTTCCCATATATCATCATGCATACAAAGAGTCAAACAATCATACAGACATCACATCATACAGGATGCAAATACAATCGTCCACGGACCCATGTCCGGGATATCCCATAAAACAATACGAATATAATCAGATCATACATCGAGTAGTGGGCGTCCTCCTGGAAGAAAGTCCTCCACTAGTCTCGGGTCACACCTGAAAAGGGTAAGCAACAAGTAGGGGTGAGCGACAAGCTCAGTAGGTGACCCTAACACTCCACATCATGCAACACATATAAGTCTATACTATATGCTCGGTGTACTCGTGCACCGTGTAGTGTGCACAATCATCGAGACTCACCGCAACAAATATCAGGACAACTTGTCCACGATCCTCCATGGGATCCCAGCTCAGGGCACTCACCCCTAGCTCCATGAGCTCAACGGCTCAACTCAGGCCTTAGCTCTGTCCACACGCAATATGCCCGGCCACGTCGCCACACAGGCCTGCCATCGGTTCATATGCCTCGCCACGTCAACCACATAGCACCATCGGTGCATCACGGTGAGAACCCAAACAAGTCACGGAGTCCATGCCCCAATACCTCACATCAACATACTAACATTAGTATGGCATGTCATTCTCAACATTTCCTTTAGAATTGTAGCCAGTCTTCACAAGTAAATCCTCAACCCTTGATTTATGAAGGAAGTACTCATAGCAAGCCTATTTTCTTGAAATTAAAAGTCCCGGCATTGGGTTCCCTTATCATAAATAAGATAATCTGATTTTTTGGGGATTTTTCCGAGATGTCTAACCCCACTTTCCAAAAATTCACCACTACGAACTTTTGGGTTTTTCCGAGATTTTACACTAAAACCCAATTTTCACATTTTGAAATAGTGGGAATTAATTTTTCTAGTATTTTTCTTTGAATCCAAATGGGGGGTATTTCGTTATTTACATTGTAATTTAAGTATAATTAAATGTGGAGAGGCATAATGGTTTACAATGTAAATGTCCAGTGCAGTGCGGTTAGCTAGACCGTGACCGAACACTGTTTCACTCCTACGGATTTGATGCTGCGGACTGATGCTACGGATCACTGTTTCACTGCTCCGGACTTGATGCTACGGATCACTGTTTCACTGCTACGGATTTGATTACTCCGGACTACTGATCCGGACTAACTCCTCCGGACTAACTACTCCGGACTACTGATCCGGACTAACTCCTCCGGACTACTGATCCGGACTAACTCCTCCGGACTACTGATCCGGACTAACTCCTCCGAACTACTGATCCGGACTAACTCCTCCGGACTAACTACTCCGGACTACTGATCCGGACTAACTCCTCCGGACTACTGATCCGGACTAACTAAGTTGCCGACTCCATACTGCCGACTCCACATTCTTGCGACTCCATACCGCTGACTCCATAGCTGCTGATCGGTCCGTCGACTCTAAAACTCGCCCGTGGTACTGTTTCATCATCGTTTTTGGCCTGTTCTTCGTCTGGAAGCAACCCAGTGACCCCCAGACACTCATAAACACATGTTTTACGCAATAAACTGCGATATTTACCTCAAAACGCGTCCTAAACGCCTCTAATTCGCACGATAACATCATAAATACACACAAATCATATATTCATCTAGATCTAAATCTAGACCTCCATGGTTGACTTCTCAACCCTCATAAAATACACACTCATACATCCACAGATCACATATTCAGAGATAGGATCGAAATAAGACAGTTAAGGACACCTACCTGGAAGATTCTTTGCGATCCACGAGCTCCAATTGCCCCAAAATCGCCAAGAAAGCTCTACGCTCTTCACCTTCTCTCTCTCTCTCTCTCTCTCTCTTGCTCAAACATGCACGTACCAATAATTGGCAATTAAAGATATAAGGCAGTTCTTAATTATATATATACCGTTGCCAATAATTGGCCTCCCAAAGAATAATTGACCCGAACGCAATAATTGACCTCCGGAGGTCACGAACTCCAAATTGAGTCAAATTATCACAAAACGCTCGAAATAACGAGCACAACACTGTTCAGATATTATCACACTCAAATAACTGCTCAAACGCAAAGTCAACCAATAAACCCCAAAAAGTCAACAATCGGGTCAAACGGGGCCCCGACTCGGAATCGGGCCCAAGTACAGTCAAAATGCTCACATCGACGGCTACACTACCGTCCAGATAGTTACATTCTCATAGAATGACTATCTCTCAAAACTACCCAAATACGAGTCTTTACAGAATCGAAGGTGGCATCAAAGAAGGAAATATCAATGAGGGGAAAGCTGAAGTACCTGAGCTCGAGTGATACTATGGGAAACCCTTCGGTGTAAAGCAATTCATAAAAACTTTCAATAAATGGTTTTGCTTGTATTTTCCTTTCTTTTATTTGACTAAATTATTTTTCAATAAAAGATTTCATTATTATCATATATTTGTAAACTCTCATGGCATGGGCAAAAAGCCTCACTAAAGCAAGTTTAGCAAAGAAATTCTGAACTGATCTAAGGTTAGCCTAAGCCTAAAGCAAATCAAAAGGATGCACAACTCCATCCCCGCCTGGGGGGCACTAATGGAAGATTTGATTGATGGCCACAGTTGGTTACTTCTGTCATAGGAAATAAAAAGACTTTTGAACCTCTTTTGAGCAAATTGAGAAAGACTTTGATCATTTAAAATGAAGAGAGGCCATCATCTTGTGCTATCTCGTAACAATACCATTGTCAGCCCTCTTGAGCCTGCAGTAAAATTTTCTTTCATATAACCCGATCCATGGTTCACCCCACACTGGGGCAGTTATTAGGAAATCAAATTTTTCTGGAGGACCCCTCAAATGGGGCAACCTTTACAATAAGATCCCACACTGGGGCAATTTTTGTCAGAGACAACTGGTCATCTTATTCCTCCACACTGGGGCAGTGTTCGTAATAGAGTCCTCACATTGGGTCTATCCTAGTATCCCATTGGGGCAATTCTTTTCAAAAAAATAATAAAGCACTTTAAAAAGACCCTATATTGGGGCAATATTGGACAAAGAAAAAGGCATTTCCATACCTTGAGACATTTTTGTATCCTGCTTCCATGTCAAAACATGAGAGCACAAAGAAAGGTAGTTCCAATTTCAAAAATTCCAATTTGAACAATGGATCAAGTCTAGCCTAGAATAGATTTGAGCCTCTTATATCATTCCTTTGACAAACCCAAAACCTTAAGCCTACATTACTGTCCTAACAAAGTCCTCTCAGATTAGATAACAAAGTTATTTCTCAAATGCTCAAACGAGGGTGAGGATGAAAACAAAGTGGACTTGATGTCAGCCCAAGAGTGCATCAAGGGTAAAATACAAAGCTAGCTACAAGGCAGAAAGAACATTGAAAGAGTCAGAGGCAAGCCCAACAAAATCAAAAGGGCAAGCATGAATGAAGACCAAGGCCAAGGCCTTAATATCATCCAGACTAATTGCAAAATCATCAGGCCTTCCAAAAGGTGCAAGATCCCTAAAGTAACCAAGGCTTCCCCAAGAAGGAAATCAAGCAAACTAGTCGACCCCTGTAACCACAAGGCAGGCTAAGGCTAAATCTTAGATATGTTCAGACGACCATGTAAAAGCATGCTCCTAGAAGCTCTTGCCTTTGCCATGAGAGGGAAACAAGTTGTGATTATATTACAAATCAGTTTTCAAAATCAAAGTTATCTTTTTTGAAAATCTTTTTCTAAAAAAATGATTTTAATAAACCTTTTTGAATTGCTACCCCCAATAGGGTCTACCATCGGTATTTCTCAGAAAAGGTACTGTATTCTCTAAAGAAGTTGTCACCAAATCAGCAGAGGAGCTCCTCAAGTTAGGGCAAAAGAGCCTCATCATTTCCCCCAAGAGGTACCCTGGAAGCATCTATGCCCAAGAAGCAGCTAGCCAGCTACACCAAAGCGATTGCACCTTAAGAGCCTCTTTTCAGAAAATCAACCATGAGGGTCAAGTCACCAATCCTGTGATACTGGAAGGTAACCTTGTAGAGTGAGCTCGTAAAGGGAGCCTGGATCAAGCTACCAATTTTGACCCTAGAAGTCAATTCCTTTCAACCCTAGAAGTCATCTCCTCAATGTCCATCCACTTTGACCGTCAACGTCACTTTCCATCGGCCCTAGATGCCATATCCAAATATTCACTGTCACGCCCCGGTTTTCCAACCCGAGGAGACCGGAACGTGACCCTCCCTTTACCCGGGTTTGAATAAAGGGGTGGAACACAACATACACTTCAGAAACCAAAATTACACAATTATTTAATTGAAACCATATGCCTTTATTATCTTTCAAACTTCATTACAATATCTCCCCGCTGGGGTTACAATGCCTCAATAAAATTACATAATGCAAATAGCATAAAACGAAGCCACAAAGTAGAACTCTTCCACCTTGGTGTTCCCACCTAACGCCTGTAGTTTCCTGCAAGAAAACACACCATAGTAGGAGGGGTGAGCATCCACAGCTCAGTAGGGATCATGTCTCCCCAACCCATCCCATGCTCCTAGCATCTACATGCCATGTGTACAAGTGCAGTGTCGTGTTACAATAATTCCAACAAACAATAACAAACCACATCAGTAGTCACAATTATCCACCACACAAACCACAAGTGATTTAAACGCCTCTTCAGGCCAATGATTTAACCGCCTCTCAGGCATAGCTTCCAAGGTCTCACCGACATTAATTCACCTCTCAGGCTCCACGGTCGGTCTCACACCAACCTCTCAGGCTCCACGGAGCACAAGCATTGCCTCGGCCTCTCAGGCTTCTTAGGCTCCACAGACAATAACAAACATTTAACACATATCTCAGTTATTCAGGCATAACAACAAACACTTAACATGCATGTCCACCCTGGTATAACATCAAACACCTAGCATGCATATCTTCACAGACATTACATCAAACACCATTCAGGCATAACCACGCTGGCATAACATCAATCGCATAACATGCATGGCCTCACAGGCATAATATCAAACACTTAGTGTGCAGTGCCACACAGGCCTAATCTCAACCCATACTTGCCACTGAAGGCCAACATTCATATAGGAGGTCACACCTATATGAATTTACATATATATAGTATAACAATAAGTAGAAGCTCTATAAACCCTCTACACAGGGCCTAACCCCAGAACAGATCAGGTGAGACAGAACCCCTACCTTAAAGCAGATCTTCCTTGCTCTCGTGCCAAACGCCGTCCTCCCCACGTAAGATGCTCCGGCAGCAACCAGCAACTCCCCTTCCTTCTCTCTCTCTAGCTCTCTCTCTCCGATCTGCGCAGTCGGTTAAGAGAACCCTAAACCTAAAACAGAGGGCTTCTCCTCCTTATATAGACAACACAACATCAAAATGACGTAGTTTTGATTAAGTGAATCCCAGCATCAAAACGACGTAGTTTTGATGGAACAAGCTATGACCTTCCCACATCCATACACACCAAAATATTCACAATTCCAACATGGTCCTTTCGGAAAAGATGATTAGAACGACAAAATCAAGGTAACCATGCAAAAACATGCCTGCACGCCAATTTGAACGCTAATTCCCCAATTGGTGTGCAGCTCCAAATGCACTTAAACTTCACCCCAAGCCTCCTAGCATCTTGTAGAGGTCTGAGAAGCAAAAATATGCTTGCACGTGAAATGGGTGAATTCACGTGCAGCTCCAAATGCTCTGAAATTTCTGTGGTAGGTAGAGGACCTCATTTTAAGAAACTTTTGTTCTTGCACGCCAATTGTTTGAGGCCATCTACCCTATCAAAAGTGAGCTCCAAGATCAGCCAAAACAGCTTAAAACCGCCTGTATACGCATAGCATCTTCCTAGGGCATAAATGTACGTTATCACTTGTCACATGCACCTCCCAAAAGTCCCCTCTTAGGCTCATCTCTTACCTCAAACTTGTGCACCAACATCCAAGGTGTTTGTGGTTAACTTCTTACACACGGTTTACACACGGGTCATTACATTCACAGAAGAAAATCAGTTCACTTTTGGGGGTGCCAACACAAAGTGATACCAAAGTCCCAATCTCTTGTAGCGAAGAGAACAAAAGGCACCCACTGGCCTCATTCCCAAATAAAAAAGGCTTCAAAACTTAATCACAAATTCACATGCATTCATACATCATTCTCAAAAGAATCAACATATTCATGCATCATTAGCATACATCCTAGCATGTTTGCTCTTCTTACTTACAGGATTGCCTACATATTAGAATGGCATGAGGATTCATCTTATAATCCACCAACAGTTAAGCTTCAAAGACCGTCTTTAAAGACCGATGAGGACTCACCCTCAATAAGTAGAATTCCCTTTCAGAATCAAAGAACTAAAACTCGGCAGACCTAGATCGTAAGTCTAAATGAAAAAATTTAACCCCCCCCCCCCCACCCACTCAAACCTCCCCCCACCTCCACCCAATCACTTTTAAATAAA
This sequence comes from Taxillus chinensis, assembly GCA_023512835.1. Taxonomy (NCBI): domain Eukaryota; kingdom Viridiplantae; phylum Streptophyta; class Magnoliopsida; order Santalales; family Loranthaceae; genus Taxillus; species Taxillus chinensis. The sequence goes on along the minus strand of CM042089.1, from coordinate 14,350,335 downwards.
TCTTCCCCCCCCCCCCCCCCCCCCCCCCCCCCCCCCCCCCCCCCCCCCCCCCCCCCCCCCCCCCCCCCCCCCCCCCCCCCCCCCCCCCCCCCCCCCCCCCCCCCCCCTCCCGGCCCCCCCCCCCCCCCCCCCCCCCCCCCCCCCCCCCCCCCCCCCCCCCCCCCTCCCCCCCCCCCCCCCCCCCCCCCCCCCCCCCCCCCCCCCCCCCCCCCCCCTCCCCCCCCCCCCCCCCCCCCCCCCCCCCCCCCCCCCCCCCCCCCCCCCCCCCCCCCCCCCCCCCCCCCCCCCCCCCCCCCCCCCCCCCCCCCCCCCCCCCCCCCCCCCCCCCCCCCCCCCCCCCCCCCCCCCCCCCCCCCCCCCCCCCCCCCCCCCCCCCCCCCCCCCCCCCCCCCCCAACCCCACCCCCCCTAACAACCACTCCCCCCCCCCCCCCCCCCCCCCCCCCCTTTACCCAAAAAAAAACACCACCCCCCATCCCCCCCCCCCCCCAACCCCCCCCCCCCCCCAAAAAAAAAAACCCCCTCCCAAAAAAAAAAACCACCCCCCCCCCCCCCCCCCCCCCCCAGAACCCACCGCGGCCCCACGCACCCCCCCCCCCCCCCCCCCCCCCCCCCCCCCCCAACCCCCCCCCCCCCCCCCCCCCCCCCCCCCCCCCCCCCCCCCCCCCCCCCCCCCCCCCCCCCCCCCCCCCCCCCACCTCTCCCCCCCCAACCCCCCAAATGCCCCCAAACACCCAAAAGGCACCAACCCACAAAAAACCCAAAAAAACCCAAAAAAAAAAAAACAACTTTCCCCGCCCGCCACCAAAAAAAAAACCCCAACCCCCCACCCCCCCCCCCCCCAGACCCCACCCCCCCCCCCCCCCCCCCCCCCCCCCCCCCCCCCCCCCCCCCCCAACAAACCAAACCCCACCCCCCCCCCCCCCCCCCCCCCCCCCCCCCCCCCCCCCCCCCCCCCCCCCCCATTTTAACCATAAAAACACACACAACAAAAAAAACATTTCCAACCCCAACCCCCACGTCTCCACTACCCCCATACAACACCACAACCCCCCCCCCCCCCCCCCCCCCCCCCCCCCCCCCCCCCCCCCCCCCCCCCCCCCCCCCCCCCCCCCCACCTTTTCCCCAAAAGCCCAAGCATGACTCTTGAGTGGTAATCTCGTAGAGCGATCTCTTAGAGTGAACTCGTAGAGGGAGCCATGATAGAGTCACCTATCCATAGCCCAAGATTCTACTATTTGGCCCAAGAAGCCACCTTTATAGCCCAAAAAGCTATTCGGCCCAAGAAGCCACCCTCATAGCCCAAGAAGCTAATCGACCCAAGATGTCACTCATTTTCGACCCAAGATGTCGTGTCATAGCCCAAAAATCTATTTGGCCCAAGAAGCCATCCTCATAGCCCAAGAAGCTAATCGACCCAAGATATCACTCATTTTCGACCCAAGATGTCGTGTCATAGCCCAAAAAGCTATTCGGCCCAAGAAGCCACCCTCATAGCCCAAGAAGCTAATCGACCCAAGATGTCGTGTCATAGCCCAAAAAGCTATTTGGTCCAAGAAGCCATCCTCATAGCCCAAGAAGCTAATCGACCCAAGATGTCACTCATTTTTGACCCAAGTTGTCGTGTCATAGCCCAAAAAGCTATTTGGCCCAAGAAGCCATCCTCATAGCCCAAGAAGCTAATCAACCCAAGATGTCACTCATTTTTGACCCAAGATTTCGTATCATAGCCCAAGAAGCTATTCGGCCCAAGAAGCCATCCTCATAGCCCAAGAAGTTAATCAACCCAAGATGTCATATCATAGCCCAAGAAGCTGTTCGGCCCAAGAAGCCACCCTCATAACCAAAAATGCCGCATCAATCTCACAGCAATGCCAAACTCCAAGGATATCTAACCATTCAAAATGGGTATTTGGTTATCTTTGTACATCATTTGTATACAAACAATGCACAAAGAGGGGCAGCTGTTGTACCCCATTTTGATCGGGTTAGATCGCAACCGTACTTGGCAAAGGACCACTAAGTGATAGAGGATGACATTCGGAGAACAACGCACTTGACCACACTTGATTCCAAGGAGAAATGAAATGATTATGACAAAAGTACCAAGTTGAATTGGACAACCGGTGGGCAGCCCGCTATTTTATTAATAACTTCCCCGATACTTGTCGTAATCCAACAAAGTCAATTGCGTTGATTAGACAACATCTTTATCTATCATTTCCAATTGGTTTGAGAATATTCTGGGTTGTATTCAATTAGTTATGATTTTTCAAAGTTGGCAACCAAACCTTGTACAAATTTGGGGGAGAGTGCCAGTGCGCAACGCACTATTTTGCCAATAACTTTCTCAATACTCATTGGATCTGAATAAAGTCAATTGAATTAGTTAGATAACATATTTATCTATCATCTCCAACTGGTTTGAGGGTAATCCGAGTTCTATACAATTAACTATGAATTTTTGAATTGGACGGGCAGAATGCTCACTTTATCATGTACCACTGTGCGGTATTTCCCACTTTTCTCCTAAATGGATGATCCTTTTGGAGTGATTCCACTTTCAAAAGATAGATAACAGAATTTTGAGCATAACAATACCAATTTGGCCCTAATCCGAGCTCTATGGAGAAAGTTATGAATTTTTGAAGTAGCCCCAGAAATCTGCCAATTTTCCACGAATTTTGGTTCTTCATATGCATGTTTGTCCCACATTGCCAGTTTTGCTTCTCCTTCGCCCAGTATATATACAAAGGCACTCTCTTTACACGGCAAGTGAGAACAAGGGAGGCCCAAGGAAACCCATGTAAAGGTGCCACGTGGCAACCAAGTCCACACACAAAAATTTTTGGGGAAACCCAAATCCGGTGGTCAAACTTGGTCAAATCTGGACTAAGCCCAAATCTGGCGGTCAAACTTGGTCAAATCCGGGCTAAGCCCGTGGATGCGGACTAGGCTCAAATTCAGTGGTCAAACATGGTCAAATCCGGACTAAGCCCAAATCCGGCGGTCAAACTTGGTCAAATCCGGGCTAAGCCCACTGATGTGGAGTAAGGATTCCGGCGGTCAAACTTGGTCAAATCCGGGCTAAGCCCACTGATGTGGAGTAAGGATTCCGGCGGTCAAACTTGGTCAAATCTGGGCTAAGCCCACTGATGTGGAGTAAGGATTCCGGTGGTCAAACTTGGTTAAATCTGAGCTAAGCCCATTGATGTGGAGTAAGGACCCATTGATGTGGAATAAGCCATTGATGCGGAATAAGGTCAAATCCAGCGGTCAAACTTGGTCAAATCCGGGCTAAGCCCATTGATGTGAAGTAAGGACTCACTAATATGGAATATGGACCCATTGATGTGGAAATCATCCTAATGATCCGGAAAAACTCCAGAATAGCTCCTCTACGAGTCTGGCAGTGACTTCAAAGCATCGGGACTCAAAAATCATTTTTTCAAGTGCATTAATTACAAACAGTGCCTTGGGACTCCATTTTCAAGCATAGGGACTGGAGGCCTCTATAATTAAATGTCATTTTTCTCGGGACATCACAATTGACCCTGGAGATTGCATAACTATTAATTCCCAACAGAGCCAATATACCCGAAAGTACATTCAGCTCTTACTCGCCAAAGCGTCTAGATACAGTGGAATATTAAAATAAATCCCAAGTGATTTATTTATTTTCAGACACAGGAACAAGGAGCCATAATGAGGTTCTCAGGACATCGCATTTGACTTATTGGAATTGTAAAGGGTGCAATTAATGCCTAGCCAGCGGATACTCCTCTACACGCCTATAAATATACTGTCCCAAGAGGCAAACAGAGGAGGGAGGATCAAGTATCAGGAGGGAATTATCACGCATCAAAGGATATTATTCAGAGAGAGGAAAAATCAGAGAAAGATATACTTATCTTCAAGCACCTAAAGGGAACGTTCCAGGCCAAGGAGGGAGCATTCTGGAAACGTGAAAATTAAAGACTTAAAGCAGGGAAGGGAAGCTGCATTTTTCTTTCTAACCTTTTATTTTCAGGGAGACTTTTGGAGGAAGATCTCCAAGTTCAGTCACAAAAAGATCACCCAGGTTCTTCTCTTTAATCTCTTTATATTTAAATTGTTAAAACTTCTTTTCTCAAATGTTTTAAAGTGAAACGGTTTCTCTTTTAACTCTCATTCCTTTTTTCTTCAAAAATTAAAAAGGACAAGCAAAGAGTACATTTTCTAGAAAAAATTAAAATAAGGCCTGGGCGGTCATAAGGGTTAAGTCCTAGATGCTCATATCCTAGTCTGCCTGAGCCGATATCAATTGTGGCAGTATTCTCATATTTGAATTCAAATGATTTTTGTTTTCTTTTCTAAAAAAGAAAATCACTTTTGTTTTCTAAAAGAAATGCAATACTATCACATGGGCCTAGATCCTATATTCTTTTTCTAAAATTAGAATGTATTTCTTTTTTATTTGCTGTAAAATCTTTTTTTGTTGTTTTAAGGCCTAGATCCTAAAAACTCTCCTTTTTCGAAAATAAAAAAATAACTTCTTTTTGAATAATGAAGCAAACACGTAACCGACTCCCGAACCTAATTCTCTGGAACCGTAGACCTTTCTTTAGGTGCCCAATCACACCTCTAATTTGTTTGGTGGCGACTCTGTGTTTTTCTTCTCTTTAATAGTTTGTGCGAGCCTTGTGCAGGGATGACTCTAGGATCAACAAAATGAACTAGCATGGAGTCCTTTCACAAATGCCATTACGAGCCCGGTCAAAAACGGGTGATGACAGTGGCATTTGATTAAGGCTTGTGCCACATCAACGGTGTGTCATCTAATGACATACCATCATATCAACTAATAATACATAGGACTTATGTGGTAGGACT
>CM042089.1:14164533-14344964 GCA_023512835.1 Taxillus chinensis | reverse complement strand
CCAGGCACCACATACAAGCACATCACACACAAAGATAATCTAATACGCTATATGCACACAATCACACCACTAGAGATGCATCCATTCCTACATATGCTCCTAGGATGATCTAACTGACACCAACATAACCTTAAATACATGTAAGGACTGCGTTGATTAGGCGCCCTCCCTACAGTTTTCCAAGGCACATGGAATTAATTAACCACCCCTCACTAACCTAGGTCCGCTAGACCATGCTCTGATACCAACTTGTCACGCCCCCAAATTTCAGGGAACCCGGAACTAGGAACATGACTTCCCCTTACCCGCACCCGAAAGGTCAAGGGGTTAGTGACTAGCACCAATAGAGACTACACCGCAGGTGCTGTCGCAATCATGCAACCCTGTACAGTCATACATCAAGGGTAATCCTGTACTTTCCCATAAATCATCATTCCTTGACTAAGGAAGGGGATACCCACAGGAGTTGTTTTCTTGAAATAAAAAGTCCCAGCATTGGGTCTCCATATCATAACTATGATAATCTGATTTTTGGGGATTTTTCCGAAATATCTAACCCCGCTTTCCAAAAATTCACCTCCACGAAAAACCGGATTTTTCAAATTTTACACTAAATCCCAATTTTCACATTTTGAAGGAGTGGGAATTTATTTTTATACTATTTTTCTTTGAATCTAGATGGGGGTTATTTCGTTATTTACATTATAACTGCTTAAATGTGGAGAGGCATAATGGTTACAATGTAAATGGGTCCAAGCACCCTGGCAACATACACTGGCAACTGCACTGTCTAACTGCTCGAGACACCTTGCTCGACGCTCTGCTCAATGCTACTCGATACTCTAGGCTCGAGCATAATGCTTGAGGCTCCTGCTCGATACTCTTCTCAAGGCTAGCCTCGAGCAGTTCCCCAGTCGTGAACTGTCGACTGTGTTCTTCCCGATTTCGTCCCAAAACCCAATTATACTCATTAAATCTCCATTTTTAAGAAACAATTCATCCCTATTAAGGGTTTCTAACATCATCTAGCCATATTAGGCTACCAAACAACCTAAATCATATAGGTTTCAGACTCAATTTCCATTTTCCTCAATTCCTAGGGTTCATCACGAATTTGCATGATTTCATCTAATTCTTACATGTTAATCCAATAAAATAACAAAAAAGGGTGAAGAATCAATGGAACACCTACCTGGAATGATTCTTGATGATTGAACGAGCTCAAAATACCCCAAATCGAAGGCTCCAAGCTTCCTTCTCTTTCTCTCTCTCTCTCTCTCTCTCTCTCTAAGCTCTCCAACGCAGTAAAGCTTGAAACATAACGTGGAAGCTCTCTTTCCCCCTATTTATATTTCTGCATTTTCTTTTATTAATAAATTTCAAAAAATATTAATTGACCTCCCAAGGTTACGAACTCCAAATTGAGCCCAAGTACGATCAAACGCTCAAAATGATGAGCACATCACTATCCAGGATATTTTCCAACCCAATTGATTGCTCAATCGTAAGGTCAACCAATAAATTCCGAGAAAGTCAACAATCGGGCCACTCAGGATCCCGACCCGGAATTAGGCCCAATTACAGTCAAAATGCTCATATTGACGAACACAATATTGTCCCAATGTTTTTAGCAACAGAGAAAGACTATCTCTCAGTCCTACCCAAATACGAGTCTTTACAGACCCGCACCTATGTGGTCTTAGCGTGAGCGTTTTGAGTTATTATTATTATTAATAAGGTGATGATTTTAATATTTTGAGCTACTATTATTATGATATTAATATCATTAATATGATTATTTAAGTAATTGAATTATTATTATAATAATTAATGTTATGACTATTATTATTATTGATGCGATTATTGAATTTATTATTATTATGTTATTATTATAAAAGTATTTTAATATTTTAAGTATATTATTATTATCATTATTATTATTATGTTAATTATCATTACTAATATAATTATTATAATATTCGGGTTATTATTATTGTAATGTTATTATTATGATTATTATAATTATTTTAAGGTTATTATTATTATTAGTAAATTTAATAATATATATATTGATAACTATAAAAGGAAAACCTAGGTAGAAACCCTACGTTTCATTTATTGTGTGTTGTGCCCGGAGCTTGGTGAGAGAGGAGCTATAGATTTGAAGTCACATTCGTTATTAATCCTTTAAGACTAAAATCGATAGGTAGTCCTTAATTCCTCGTTATTCTATTACACGAACACGGATTGTTAAAGAGGATTTCATGCTTGATTTTAATAGTATGCATATATATATATATATATATATATATATATATATATATGCAATCGACTCCCCACCTATTTCTTCGTTTCCCGCAAATATGTGTACCAGGCTGTGGTGCGCCTGCACTTTTCTTTCCTAGCCGTTTTCCGCCACTCGTATGCCTGCATATCTTTTTTATTTACGTTCCTCCCTCAATATCTTATCTCAACCTATTTATTATTATTATTAGCCTTGCCTCTCTCTCTCTCTCTCTCTCTCTCTCTCTCTCTCTCTCTCTCTCTCTCTCCATAAGATGCTCCAACCTGTATAACCCAAATGCCATGCAAGGCATCTTTTCGCAGTAAAGGACATGCACAAATCGTGCATATCAAGTTCGTATATATATGCCTTGATATTATATATATAATATAATGTATATGTTATATATATATGTGTGTGTGTGTGTGTGTGTGTGTGTTTTGATTTATTGTATTGGAATTGCCGAGATAGATAAATCAGATTTAATTCGGTTTAATAGTAAAGCAATATATTAATTGATACCATTCCAAATATTATTAATTTGACATTAAAAATATTATTGGAAGCTTGATATTAATAGTTTAACATTAAAAATATTGTTGGAGGCTTAATATTAATAGTTTGGTATAAAAATATTGTCTGTGGCTTGATATTTATAGTCTGACACTATAAATATTGTTTGTGGTACATTTTATTGGTTTAGTGATTTAAATATTTTGTTAAGTTGTTGTATTAAATACTGACTATTGGAAAATTCTGTTTATTGAATTTATGTGTGGAATTGATGGTAAAGTTGGTTGGGTTAACCACGGGTCTCATATATAGCTGGCATGAGGCCGCAGGTTCCCTATGTGGTTTAGTTAAACCAGACCCCATATGTGGCCGATTGTCGTTAGGGAGACCACAGATCCCACATATGGTTGTCTGGTAATGCTTAGGATTATTAATGTTGGTAGTGGGGATCCTATGGATGTTTGGTTTACCAGTGTGAACCATTAATGACTAAAATGTGATGTGATGTCTTAGTCTTACTTTGTGATTTAATGTAATCTAATTGTGATAGATTATGACACTACACTGGCACAAGTATACACTATTAATGTAGACTTAGGTTCTCATGTTAGGATAGTGGTGTTAGAGATCACTTACTAGGCATTCGTGCTCATCCTACTTTATTTTCATTTCCTACAGGTTGTAGGGAGTAGCTGGTGCAGGTCGGGACATCCTTGGTGTAGGATTTATTCTATAAATTCTGTTTGTTTTACTATTTTATTATTTTATTTCCCGGACTTGGGTCCGTGGCAGTTGTGGTGGAACTTATATGTGTTATTTTGGGTGTTGGATATTTATGAAAATTGAATTCATTATAAAGTACAATTGTACCCTTGTTGTAGTATTGTATAAGATTGAGTCAGATACTAACCCCTGGAATGTGGGCATGGGGAAAACGCGTTCCTAGTTCTGTTGTTTTCAAAATTTGGGAGCGTGACATAGCAAAAGAGCAAAGAGAGGCGGTAATGGATGGAGAGAACTAAGAGCACCGATAATGGGGGGAGAGGAAGGTGAGCATGGAGGGAGAGAGATCAGAGGGAGTCAAGCGCCGAACTTTGAAGAGATTAAAGTGAGGTGAGCGTTGAAGGATGTTAGCAATTCCGCAAGCGTACGGATCGTTACAAGTAATAAAGTGGACTCAAAGTCCGGATGTCGAACCCACAAGGAAGGTGATCAAGTAAAAAGCTCATTTTGTAAATCCATGATGTATTTGAAGTTGGTTTTGTATCATTAGCAATTTGAATATTGTAATTTAAATAAACAAAGCAATGTAAATGATTTTATGGGAGAAAATAGGGATTTGGATTTCAATTAATGTAATTAATTAATCTCTTGTTCTTAAGGCATATTAATTCAAACTTTCCCTTGTTGTTTAAAACCCAACACCTTTGCATGTACTAGCCTCTTTCAAGTGATCTAGCCGTGTGTATACCCTATCTTGGGGGGACGGGCAACCCATTAAGAGCTCAAGTTGTTTGAGTGTAGATTGGCATCACACCAACCCTAACTAGGTTACAAGTAAGATTACTGGCTTTCGCAAATTATAATCTTTACAAGTCAAATCTCTTAACTATCCGGTTATCAATGTCTTCTTTCGATCCATAATTGAATAACCTTAAACAAGAATTAAGATGGTCAAACCTAATTCTCACATGTAAATTCAAGAGACTTGATAAACACAAAAGGGAATTTAAATTAACATACCAAAAGGAAAGAAATCAAAGGCTTACATCAATATCCATCCTCCTCCCATGGAGGTTTTAAGCTACCATAGTGATAAACAAAATAATTGTTCTTGCCATGAGAACCCAAACGATTCCTCCCTCTCTTAATAATTCAACGATCTTCAGTGACCCATTAATTACAAATTTTCCCCAATATATTTCCTAATTCCCTGTATAACTGCTGGAAACCGTTAGGAACCGTTCCCTCCATTAATTTGAAGTTGTTTCCCTCTCAAAATGGTTGATGGAAGGTCGTCAGATCCTTTGATGAAGGATTACAGGCTGTACACGTGGCATCTATGAGAGTTCGTTGATCAGCAGGGTACGTTGTGCAGAAACTGCCCGCGGTCAATTCATTTGGTCAACTCAATTTCAAATGACCGTTTCAAATGACCAAGCTCTCGGGAGCTTCTGGTCAACTCATTTGGTTCCGTCATTTCTTTTTGGTCATTTCAAATTTGAAATGACCATGGTCTGATTATTCCTTGCTCCTTCATTCTTTCTTTGGACCTTGTACTTGGCCTTGTTTTCCATTCAAAGACAACAAAAACACCACAAAGGATCTACTAATGCTATGTTAGGGGGTTAGTTCATTAATCATTCAAATTCATCAAAATGAAGTTAAAGATGTGATCTTTTATCATAAAATCCCCTTCATTTGACACTAAAATGTGTTAGAAAAACCCTCTAACAACAACTCCACACTTAGAACTTGCTCGTCCGAGGCAATTAGAATTATGAGGCATAGCAAAAGTAAGATAATGAATTGATATAAGAGCATGTGAAAGAATAAAACATCCATAAAACATATGGTTTAACTCTTAATATCATGTATGAAGTTTTGTATTCTTAGTCCAACAATCATATGTTCTCTTTGCGAGAAGACTAAGAAGCAATTGAACCACCAACATTCTAAACAAATTTCCTAATTCCTTGTAATCTCACAATGAGCAAAGCAACCTCACTCATAGGGTAATGTCACCTCACTCTCTCTCAATATTTCATGGAATTAAAACTAAAACAAGTGCCTTCCTAATCCTTTTTGGTGATTCAAGCATCATTCCATTACCCAATTAGTTTTTGTCATAGACCACAATAATGGTAAAAGTAACAATGCCCAACACACTTCTTATCTATTTTTAATGTACAAGTAAGTTCTATGTACAATGCACTCTGAAAATATACAACTGTAATAATTGTTTTTTTTTTTTCAAGGATTATGCTTGCAATAGTCTATATAACCTCACAAGTTTTTTCCCTGATGGATTATACATCTCCACAATCCATAACCTTCTCTTTCTTTCTTTCTTTTCCAAGGCTTATGCTACGATAGCCTATATAACCTTACAAAGTTTTCCTTGATAGATTATATATCTCCACAATTCATAACCTTCTCTTTTTTTAAGTATACACACTTTATACAACACTTTATACAACTTGGAACATTGTACTTATTCTAAACAAAGTGGGTTATGACTCTACTCCACCATTCCAACTATCCAATCACCAATGTAGAACTATAGAAGAACTTATTGAAGTTTAATTTCCATGAAGTGAACACTCATCAAAATATATAGCTCTCAATAAAGTTATGTTCTCACTCATTCAAGGAATCAAGTTATTTATTCAAAAGTTGTCAATTCATTATGGATCCAAGTCTTTGTTCAAACACATGATGATATCATTCCAAGTACATGAGTTTCATGCATGGGATTAATGAGTAACCATTGGTTCCAAAAGTATTTCATTCTTAAACATCTTGTATATAAACATTTCAAAGTTTTCACGGTTGCCTTCATTTCATATTCATTCTACTCTTCTCACATCATGAGGAAATTAATCCATATTGCAATGCCACAAGCAACTCCACACTTGGAATTTTGCATATCTTTCAAGCAATTGCAACAAGAAGAGGGAAGAGTGTTCAAACCTTTTTTCTTTAACGAGGGGGAGCTGGCTCATTATAAAAATATATCATTTGATCAACCCGTTCACGAAGAAGCGATTCCAGGATAAGGGTTTGAAGTTGGGGCTGTCCAAACACCTCCATGAGCTTGCATGCAAGTCGTCATATTGTAACAGATAAAAGGCCCATAGCTTGCACTAACCCATGGATTCTCTGCACACAATTAAATTCAAACAAAACAAAACAAGTATTCACAAAACATGTTCGGGTTGCCTCCCGGAAGCGCTGATTAATGTCGGTAGCTTGACATTCTCCTTTTGTTAACTTGAAATTGGAGCAAGGTAAAGAACCTCCTTGACTCCTGCAAGTTCTATAAAGGCCTTCTTTCTTTTTCTCCAAACCTTCAACAAGTGGTCTAGTTGCTCTCCTTGTAGCTCGGCTAGCTATAATAACTAGTCACTCTCCTTCTTCTCCCAAGAATACATACTTTAGATGTCTTTGGTAGAATCTTCAACTCAACCTTTGGTGCCTTTTCCACCGATGGGACTGGTTTACAATTTCTTTCAATATCTTCAAATCCTTTCTTTGATTGAAAATGAATAACTGATGTGGCTTCTAAAGCATTTTTCACCTCTCGGATGTCTTCATTAACAGTTGAAGAAACATTCCCCAAACATAACCCTAAGGGATCACGAAATCCCTTAGCATGATCTTCAATCGCATATTTAATATCTCCACAAGACAACCTTGCTCATGTTCAACCTCCTGAGGATTCTTCATACTCTTATATAAGTTGAACTCCACTTTGTCTTCACCAATGTGTAATTCCAATTTCCCACCTTTGACATCTATGATTGCCCCTGTTGTTGCTAAAAATGGTCTGTCAAGAATAAGTGGCAAAGAACCACCTTATTCCATATCCAAAGCTATCAAATCAATTGGGACAATAAAATTCTGAATTTGTAATGGTGCATTCTCAATAATGCCAGCCGCATACTTAATGGATTTATCAGCAAGCTGCAAGGTCACTGACGTGGGCTGCAATTTTCCAAGACCTAGCTTGTCGCATACTAAAGATGGAATCAAACTCACACTAGCTCCCAAGTCACAGAGAGTCAATCAAAAGTAACGTTCCCTATAGTGCAGGGTATGGAAAAACTTCCTGGGTCTCCCATCTTCTGAGGTAGTTTTCTCTGAATAATTGCACTGCATTCTTCTGTGAGTGCAATTGTTCCATTCTCTTCAATTTTCTTTTTGTTACTCAACATCTCTTTCAACATCTTGGAGTAGGAAGGCATTTGAGCCAAAGCTTCCAAAATGGAATGGTAAGCTTTAATTCCTTAAGATGTTCAATGAATCTTCTGTATTGTTCATCTTTCTTTCTTTGTCTCAATCTCCGAGGAAGCGTATTGGTGGAGCATAATTCTTCACCACCTTAGGAACTTCAGGATGTTTCTCTTTCTTTTCTTCCCTTTTTTCCTCAGATTTAGGTTCACCTTCATCCTTCTTGACATGAGTTGTTTCCTCCACTTGAGGAACTTCCCTCTCTGGTAACTCTCTTCCACTTCTTAGCATAACAGCCTGCACATATTCCTTTAGGTTTGGCTCAGTCTTACTAGGAAGCTCTCCTGGGTTCCTAATAGTAAGAGCGTTTGCTATTTGTGCAATTTGAGTCTTTAACTTCTTGTTATGAGTCTCAAGTCTGCCAAACCTGTTACCAATATCAGTCTCAAACTTATTCAATCTCTGTTCAGTTCCTGCTGCCATATTCTCAATTGCAAACTCCCAATCGGCCTTCTGCTTCTCACCATAACCAGCTCCTTGCGGTTTAGGTTGGAACTGTCTATTGAATTGCTGATTGTTCTGATTATTCGGCCCTTGAGTTGCATTATTTCCACCTTGATTACTTTGCTAATTGTTCTGTCCTCCCCATGAAAAATTTGGATGATTCCTCCATCTAGGGTTATAAGTATTGGAAAAAGGGTTATTCGTTTGCCTATTTTGGTTAGCTATATAGCTAACCTCTTCAATCATGTTGGTGAATACCCTTCCACTATCTCTCCATAGGCCTTTAATGGACACTCATTCGGTTGGTGCATACCCCCACACTCATGACAAGCAGAGTTAACCTTTGCTACTCTCTGAACATTTAACTTTTCCACCTGTTTTGTTAGAGCTTCCAACTTAGCATTCAGCATTGTGGAATTATCCACCTCAATTAAACCAGGTTTCTTCACAATTACTCTCCTAGAAGGCCACCGAGCTTGCTCTTTTGTCGGTTCCTCTATAATCTCTTTAGTTTCTTCTGCAGTCTTGGGCGTCGAGCACCTCCTACTTGCAAAGATTTACCATGTATTGCTCCTCACTGTAAGGCCTCCATAAAACACTTCAATAAGTAACCAATCTTCTAAGCCATGATTGGGACATTTTCTCTCGCAATTCCCTGAATCTATTCCATGCTTCACCAAGTGTTTCTCTAGTGGTTTGGGTAAAAGCGGTGATGTTGTTTCTCAACTTCACCGTTCTTCCTCTTGGGAAATATTTAGTGAGAAATTCTTGGGCACGATCGCCCATCCAGGTGAAATGTCCCTCGAAAAAGAATTGAACCAGATCAAAGCATCCTCCTTTAAAGACCAAGGGAATAATTCTAATCGGATAAAATCCTCCGCACTCCTTGTCTTCTCATTGTTCGCATATCTGCACAAATCGGCTAAATGGTGGTGAGGATCCTCTAAAGGTGTGTAAGGACCCGTACCTTGAGTTAGTCGGTTTTGCCTCCTGAGTAGAGTTTTTCTAGATTTTGACCTAGTAAATGGACTCCAATGAATTCACGTGCAAAAGGAAAGATGCTTAGAATAGTGTCCTCTATCTACCACGAAGTTTCAGGCCAAATAGACATGTATGTGAGGTGCACGTGATATGGGTCCAATTCACGTGCAAGTGTGGTTGTCTTCTAAATGATGCAAGGAGGCTAGGGGTGAAGTTTGAGAGCATTTGGAGTGCATATGGAGTTGCACGTGAATTGGGGAATTCACGTGCAAATTGGCGTGCGAGCATATTTTTGCATGGTTCCCTTGGTTTTGACATTCTAAGGAACTTTCTCCAAAGGACCATGTTGAAATTCCGAATATTTTGGCCTATATGGGTGCGAAAGGTGCTAACTTGTGTGATCAAAACTACGTCGTTTTGATGCTGGATTCACTTAATCAAAACTACGTCGTTTTGATGTTGTGTTGTCTATATAAGGAGGAGAAGCTCTGTTTTAGGTTTAGGGTTCTCTTCACTGCTGCTGGCCGTCGTAGAGAGAGAGAGAGCTAGAGAGAGAGAAGGAAGGGGAGTTCTTTGGTTCTTCTGGAGAGCATCTTGCGTGGGGAGGACGACGTTTAGCGCGGGAGCAAGGAAGATCTGTTTTAAGGTAGGGATTCTGTTCTTCCTAAATCCTCCTCTCGTCCTAGGGTCCTAGGGCAGAATATGAGTTATATCTGTTATATTATTTATATGTAAATTCATATAGGTGTGACCTCCTATATGAATGTTGGCCTTCAATGGCGATTTTGGTGTTTCTGGTGTTTGTGTGATGCATGAAAAGTGTTTGATAAAATGCCTGTACGACATGCCTGGCTACATGTTTGATGAAATGCCTGTGTGAACTTAGGCGTGTGTATATGCCCATTAAGTGTTTGGTAATATGTCCGTGTGACTGGACTTGTGGTTTAGTGTATGTATGTATCTTGGATGTTTGCTCTATGGCCTGAATGGTTGGGTTTGTGCGCTTGTGAACGGGTGCACACCAAGTGTTTGGTTGTATGCTTGAGTGACCATGTGTGTTGTGTGTTTGATCGTGGTATCTGGCCTGAAGAGGCGGTTAAAGAACTTTGCCGAGAGGCGGTTAAACCAAGGGCTTTGAAGAGGCGGTTAAATCACTTGGCTGAAGAGGCGGTTAAATAACTTGGCCTGAAGAGGCGGTTAAATCACTTGTGGTTAAAGTGTTAGCTGTGTGGCGGTGGAAGATTGTAAATTGTTGATGTGGTTGTTATTATGTCTGTTGAAATTATTGTATCATGACACTGCACTTGTACACATGGCATGTAGATGCTAGGAACATGGGATGGGTTGGGGAGACATGATCCCTACGGAGTGTGGTTGCTCACCCCTCCTCTTGTGTTTGTTTGTTTTCCAGGGACTTACGGGCGTTAGGTGGATACACCAAGGTGGAAGACCCTCTCCACTTTATTGTTCATTTCGGTAATGTACTTTTATGATTTATGCAACCCCGGGGAGGGAATGTACTAAGGGATTGAATTGTAATCAGGGATTTGGTTGTTTTGTGAACCTTTGATGTTTTGGAATTAAATAAAGATGTGGCTTATTTGATTTATTGTAATTGTTAGACTTGCTTGTGTGGCATCCGGTAATCCAACCCCATTGCCCTCCGTGTGGGTGAATGGGGAGTCACGTACCGGTTTCCTCGGGTTGGAAATCCGGGCGTGACAATATGGTATCGAGCATGGTCTAGTTGGCCTAGGGTAGTGGGCGGACTTGGTTATCTTGAGTCCTTTGGAGGAGCCTGGAGGGACATGCCTGATCAACATGGTCCTCTTTGAGCCTCCAAGGTGTACTTAGGGTAGTCCAGGTCTTGTGGTAGGATTTGCATGCATTGGCATTAGGGCACTAGTTGCATTTGTTGTCATGTGTGAAGGATGTGCATAACATGACTATGTGTGAACTGTGCAACTCGAATATTCCAATGTGGATGTCTTGTGTGCAATATTGGTTGATGCAATGGTTAAAATGTGTGTAATGCCATGTACGGCTTGACTTGATAATGAGGTAGAGGTAGTCAACTTGTTAGTAGTCAAACGCGTTCGACGTTTGTGCATCTTACTTCATGTAGTAAGAATGCCACCAGGAGAGTGACACGTGCATCCGGGGCGATGGTCGATGAGTCATCTGCCCATGAGGGTCCGGGTGCGGGACCATCCGTTGGAGGGCATGCGTTATTCTTGCACGGCCTACAAGAAGGCATCCGGGTGGAGGTACGAGAGCTACGGGAGGGACTCCGGCAGGACGTTCGGGAGGAGGTGCGCCGTGAGATGGCAAAGACGACGGTGGTGCCACCACCACCACCACCAGTGGGAGAGCCGCCTCGTGAGCGTGAGAGTTCGCCGGGTGGTGTACCGGCCCGTGCAGAGGATGACGTGGTGACACGGTTCCGAAAGGAACAACCTCCGCGATTTAAGGGGGGAGAAGATCCTGTGGTAGCTGACGGTGGTTGAGGCGGATTGAGCATGTGTTCTCCTTTCTCCTGGCCCAGGGAGGAGGATAAGGTGCGACCGGCAATACGGCACGGGAGGGGGATGCTTTGGAGTGGTGGACGAGTGTTGCGGGGAGCCATGCGGTGCAACTCATGTTTTGGGAGGAATTCTTGCAACTCTTCCATGATGAGTTCTTCCGGAATCGGTGAGATGGCGAAGAGAGAGGAATTTGGCGACTGAAGCAAGGATCAAAGACGGTGCCCGAGTATGAGCGGGAGTTCCGGGTTTGAGTAGGTTTGCCCCCGAGACAATGGCAAAGGAGGACCTGAAGGCCCACAAGTTCACTCGGGTCTTAGGCCAGCCCTTAGGGAGAGGGTGGCGATTCTACGCTTGAGGACCTATGCTGAGGCCGTGGAGACGGCCCGTATAGGCGAGAGAGAGCCGGAAGGTGGGAGGCAGGCCCATCGGGGGGCGCCAGTTCTGAAATGGGCCTGATCGAGATGCGGGGTCCAAGAGGCTCAAGACGGAGGAGAGGGATAGCAGTTCTTTTCGCGATCGAGGTCGGACATCCGTGAACCCTGGGAGGTTCACCTTTGGCGGCGGAAGACAGGGTGGTCCATCCGGGAGTCTACCGAGCGGATGCCACCGTTGTGGAGAGCAGGGTCACTTCAAAGGGGAGTGCCCCAAGAAGGGTCGGCGATGCAACAACCGTGGACGAGAGGGTCATTTGCGCCGGGTTTGCAGGAGTGGCAACAGGGGAACAGGGGCGCGGCATCCGGCGTGAGGAGTGATGCTAGCTTCCGTGCACCAGGAGAGAGACCAGCTCGTCGGTGGCCGGCTAGTCGGGCAGGATCGAATCGGACCCGACCTCGGGGAGGCCGGAGCGGCAGCAGATCAGGCCGGAGGCGGCCTTGGCGAAACGCCCAGTGAGTGAGCCGACCAAAGGGCACGGGCCAAGGGAGGGTGTTCTGCGCCGGGAGGCGACGTACCCAGGAGGAGGCCGAGCTACCACCCCCACCAGGCGAGGGTGGAGCAGGACCATCGGTGGTTAGAGGTACCCTCTTGATCTCCCGTACATTAGCTTCTCGTTCTTTTCGATACGGGTGCGTCATGTTCATTTGTTGCCGAGCTTGTAATAGACGGCTTGGGGTTAGCTTGTGTGGAAGCCGCAAGGCCCCTAGTTGTGGAGTCTCCTGGTGGGAGGCATGATTGAGGTATGGAGAGTGTGTCGTGATCGTGTGTTAACCATAGGCGAGGTGGAGCCGAGTTTTGACTTGCATGTAATGCCTTTGAGGACGTTTGACCTGATCTTGGGTATGGATTGGCTTATGGCTTTCCAGGCCAAGATAGATTGTTATCGGCGGCGTGTGACCTTCGTGACACCTGCAGGGACCTCTTGCACCCTGCAGGGGGAGTGGGATTGTGAGGCGAGTCGGGCCGGGCCGGTGTTGGACCAGGTGGGGTGCCATTACCCACAAGTTAGCGGCCATGACCTTTCGAGGAGGGTAAGGTGGGAAGGAGGGTGTGGCCCATTGTTGTGGACCAATTTCAGGATGTCTTTCCTGAGCGGTTGAGGAGTTTGCCACCCAAGAGGAGTGTGGAGTTCACCATTGAGTTAGTGCCAGGGACGGGTCCGATTTCCCAAGTAGCGTATCGTATGGGACCGGCCGAGCCGAGGGAGCCTGCAGAGGCAAATCGAGGAGTTGGGGGACCAAGGGTATATCGGACCAAGTACCTCACCTTGGGGTGCCCCGGTGCTCTTTGCTAAGAAGGGCGATGGCACGCTTCATCTCTCGCATCGACTACGGAAGCCGAATTCGATGATCGTGAAGAACAAGTACCCATTGCCTCGGATAGATGACTTGTTTGACCAATTGAGTGGGGCCCGTGGT
The DNA here is from genome assembly GCA_023512835.1 of Taxillus chinensis. NCBI lineage: Eukaryota > Viridiplantae > Streptophyta > Magnoliopsida > Santalales > Loranthaceae > Taxillus > Taxillus chinensis. The sequence goes on along the minus strand of CM042089.1, from coordinate 14,331,351 downwards.
TTTCCAAAATAGATTTACGGTCGGGGTATCACCAAGCTCAGGATTAGGGAGGAGGACATCCCTAAGACGGCTTTTCGGTGCGGTATGGGCATTATGAGTGGGTAGTGATGCCTTTCGGGCTCACTAATGCGCCACAGTTGTTCATGCATTTGATGAACCAAGTCTTTGCCCCATACTTAGACTCGTTCGTGGTGGTGTTTATCGACGATATCTTGGTGTATTCCAAGACCGAGAAGGAACATGTGGAGCACTTGGCAACGGTGTTGCAAACCTTGAGGGACCAGGCATTTGCTAAGTTTAGCAAGTGTGAGTTTTGGTCACAGGAGGTTCACTTTCTTGGCCATGTGGTGTCACTGAGGGAGTTAGGGTGGACCCGGCCAAGATTAAGGCCGTGGCATTGTGGGCGAGGCCAACCAACGTTTTGAGATCCGTAGTTTTCTTGGTTTGGCGAGGTACTATCGTCGTTTTGTAGAGGGGTTCTCCCGTTTGGCGGCTCCTATGACGGCGTTGACTAGGAAAGGAGTGAAATTTGAGTGGACGGACAAGTGCCAGCGGGCGTTTGAGACTCTCAAAACTCGTTTGACCACCGCACCGTGTTGAGGTTGCTAGGGAGGATATTCCGTATGAGGTGTATTGTGATGCGTCCAGGGTTGGTTTGGGGTGTGTGCTTATGCGAGCACACTGTGGTAGCTTATGGGTCAAGGCGGCTAAAGCCTCATGAGCAGAATTATCCTACTCATGACCTTGAGTTAGCGGTCGTTATCTTCACCCCGAAGAGTTGGCGCACTACCTCTTGGGGGGAAAAGTTTGTGGTGTTCTCGGATCACAAGAGCCTTCGGTACATCTTTACTCGAAGGACTTGAATTTGAGGCAAAGGAGATGGGTGGAGTATTTGCGGACCTTTGATTTTACTCTTGCCTATACCCCTGGCAAGGGTAATGTTGTGGCGATGCATTGAGCAAAAAAGGGAAAGCCGAGGTGGCCGTGAGGGAGTGGAAGGCGATGGAGCGGTTAGGCGACGTTACACTGCGGCACTGTTGCTCATGATGGTGGGACAATCCTGAGTCCTTTGGTGGTTGTGCTCGAGTTGTACCCGGCGCGTCCGGGAGGGACAATGGGTGACATTGAGTGTGAGGTTCTCCGTGCCCGTATTGAGGCCGGGGAGCTATCTCGGGGACTGGACGAGAGGGTCCTGAGCATGAGTTGTCATTTCAGGGGCGGTTGGTAGTGGCTTCTTCCCTCCGGGATGAGGTGATGAGGGCGTTTCACCAATCTAGAGTTGCTTTGTGCATCCAGGGGGTACGAAGATGTACCATGCGCTTCGCGGACATTTTTGGTGGCCTGGGATGAAACGCGATGTAGCCGCCTTTGTTTCGCGGTGCCTCACGTGTCGGCAGGTGAAGGCCGAGCATCGGCGGCCGGCGGGCATGTTACGACCCTTGCCCATAGCAAAATGGAAGTGGGACCATATCGCGATGGATTTTGTGGATCGGTCTTCCACCCACCACCTGGGAGGAAGGATATGATTTGGGTAATTGTGGATCGACTCACAAAGTCGGCCCATTTCCTGGCTGTTCGCGAGCGGGACTCTATTGGGACCTTGAGTCGCTGTACATGAACGAGATTGTGAGACCGCATGGCGTACCCTCATCGGTTGTCTCGGACCGGGATTCGAGGTTCACTTCCCGTTTCTGGGCAGGTTTGCGGGAGGCTATGGGGACCAAGCTTCACTTGAGTCTGCCTTTCACCCTGAGACCGACGGTCCGACCGAGCGGACGAATCGGACCATGGAGGACATGTTGAGGGCTTGTGTGCTAGATTTTGGGGGTTCGTGGGCAACTCACCTTCCTTTGGTGGAGTTTGCCTACAACAACGATTATCAGGCATCCATTGGGATGGCTCCTTTTGAGGCGTTGTATGGACGGCCGTGTCGATCCCCTTTGTGTTGGACCGAGGTGGGGGGAGACGGCTCTCTTGGGACCGCAGCTTGGTTCAAGAGGCTACCGAGAAGGTCAAGTTGATTCGTCGGCGTTTGTTGTCGGCTCGAGTCGGCAGATCTTATGCGGATCAGCGACGGCGACCTTTGGAGTTTTCCCTGGTGATCATGTGTTCCTTCGTGTCTCTCCACGTCGTGGACATCGACGGTTTGGGCGAGGTTCCAAGCTATCTCCGCGGTTTATTGGTCCTTTTGAGATTCTCGGATCGTGTAGAGCCTGTGGCCTACCTGGTTAGCGTTACCACCGCGGGCCGAGTCGAGTGCACAACGTGTTTCACGTGTCCCGGTTCGGAAGTATCACCCGACCCCACTCATGTGATTGATTGGGGGACGTTGGACATTGAGGATGACATGTCCGTCATTGAGGCCCCTATCCGTATCCTAGATCGGCGAGAGAAGCTATTGCGTGGTCGTCTTATTCCTTTGATTCGCGTGGCTTTGGCAACACCGTGGTATTGAGGAGGAGACATGGGAACGTGAGTCCGTGATGCGTGAGCGGCACCGGACTTGTTCGAGGACGAACAATCTTAAGCGTGGGGGTGGTCGGTGGTCATTGGCCAAGGGATAGTGTTGTGTTTTCTTGTGATGTGTTTTCTTGTATTAGTTGATGTATTTGTATTGTCTTTTAAAGACATGTGCTTAATTGTGATGTGCTTTGAGATGTGTATTCGTGCCATGCGGACATGTGTTATGTGCATTATTGTGGTTATGGATTATGGTGGTGCTTGTTATGTCTTGTTGTCTTGTGTGTGGTGTATGACCCATTTGGGTGTTGTGGCTCGCCGTGTGGCAAATGGGTAGCTTGTGTTTGTTTTCCTCTTATATCATTTCTTTTCGAGGACGAAAAGTCTTAAGGGGGAGAGGATGTAAGGACCCGTACCTTGAGTTAGTCGGTTTGCCTCCTGAGTAGAGTTTTTCTAGATTTTGACCTAGTAAATGGACTCCAATGAATTCACGTGCAAAAGGAAAGATGCTTAGAATGGTGTCCTCTATCTACCACAAGTTTCAGGCCAAATGGACATGTATGTGAGGTGCACGTGATATGGGTCCAATTCACGTGCAAGTGTGGTTGTCTTCTAAATGATGCAAGGAGGCTAGGGGTGAAGTTTGAGAGCATTTGGAGTGCATATGGAGTTGCACGTGAATTGGGGAATTCACGTGCAAATTGGCGTCTGAGCATATTTTTGCATGGTTCCCTTGGTTTTGACATTCCAAGGAACTTTCTCCAAAGGACCATGTTGAAATTCGAATATTTTGGCTTATATGGGTGCAGAAGGTGCTAACTTGTGTGATCAAAACTACGTCGTTTTGATCTTGGGATTCACTTAATCAAAACTACGTCGTTTTGATGTTGTGTTGTCTATATAAGGAGGAGAAGCTCTCTGTTTTAGGTTTAGGGTTCTCTTGGTCATTGCCGGCTCGTAGAGAGAGAGAGCTAGAGAGAGAGAAGGAAGGGGAGTTCTTTGTTCTTCTTGGAGCATCTTGCGTGGGGAGGACGACGTTTAGCCGGGAGCAAGGAAGATCTGTTTTAAGGTAGGGATTCTGTTCTTCCTAAATCCTCCTCTCGTCCTAGGGTCCTAGGCAGAATATGAGTTATATCTCGTTATATTATTTATATGTAAATTCATATAGGTGTGACCTCCTATATGAATGTTGGCCTTCAATGGCGATTTTGGTGTTTCTGGTGTTTGTGTGATGCATGAAAAGTGTTTGATAAAATGCCTGTGCGACATGCCTGCTACATGTTTGATGAAATGCCTGTGTGAACTTAGGCGTGTGTATATGCCCATTAAGTGTTTGGTAATATGTCCGTGTGACTGGACTTGTGGTTTAGTGTATGTATGTATGCTTGGATGTTTGCTCTATGGCCTGAATGGTTGGGTTTGTGCGCTTGTGAACGGGTGCACACCAAGTGTTTGGTTGTATGCTTGAGTGACCATGTGTGTTGTGTGTTTGATCGTGGTATCGCCTGAAGAGGCGGTTAAAGAACTTTGCCTGAGAGGCGGTTAAACCAGTGGCCTGAAGAGGCGGTTAAATCACTTGGCCTGAAGAGGCGGTTAAATAACTTGGCCTGAAGAGGCGGTTAAATCACTTGTGGTTAAAGTGTTAGCCTTGTGTGGCAGTGGAAGATTGTAAATTGTTGATGTGGTTGTTATTATGTCCATTGAAATTATTGTATCACGACACCGCACTTGTACACATGGCATGTAGATGCTAGGAACATGGGATGGGTTGGGAGACATGATCCTTACCGAGCCGTGGTTGCTCACCCCCTCCTACTTGTGTTTGTTTGTTTTTCAGGGACTTACGGGCGTTAGGTGGATACACCAAGGTGGAAGACCCTCTCCACTTTATTGTTCATTTCGGTAATGTACTTTTATGATTTATGCAACCCCAGGGAGGGGAATGTACTAAGGGATTGAACTGTAATCGGGGATTTGGTTGTTTTGTGAACCTTTGATGTTTTGGAATTAAATAAAGATGTGGCTTATTTGATTTATTGTAATTGTTAGACTTGCTTGTGTGGCATCCGGTAATCCAACCCCATTGCCCTCCGTGTGGGTGAATGGGGAGTCACGTCACCGGTTTCCTCGGGTTGGAAATCCGGGGCGTGACAAGGTGTTCCCCCAAAACGTTTCGCACCACTAAATTAATGAGCCGTGGAGAGAAATCAAAGTTTTCTCTCAAGAGAGGTGGTGGATAGATAGGATTTTTGATATCGAAACGTCGGGAGTATGATGCTCCATAACCGGCCTGAGATCTGACCCATTATCTTCTTGCTTGTTCTTTGTTGTTCCTCCATAACTGAACGAGATTCAACACTTTCTTGTTCCCACAACAAATTCTGCAAATCAAACTTTGGATTACTCCAAAATCCAAGAGCAAAATTTGATTCTTCAATGCTTGCTGACTGTACACTCCTTTGCTTTCTCAATCTAGCAAAGAATGTACGCTCTGGCTCAGGATCAAACAAACCTTCAAACGTTGATGAACGCTTGCTCATTCATTCACACCTGTAGAAACAATAATGAACACATACCTAGCATAATACCGCACACGGAGTTTGGTAATTACAACAAGTATGCTTCCACACTCAATCACAAAATGTACTTTCAACTTTGTTATCTTCCCCAAAGAACGGCGCCAAAAACTTGTTAGCAATTCCACAAGCGTATGGATCGTTACAAGTAATAAAGTGGACTCAAAGTCCGGATGTCGAACCCACAAGGAAGGTGATCAAGTAAAAAGCTCATTTTGTAAATTCATGATGTATTTAAAGTTGGTTTTGTATCATTAGCAATTTGAATATTGTAATTTGAATAAACAAAGCAATGTAAATGATTTTATGGGAGAAAATAGGGATTTAGATTTCAATCAATGTAATTAATTAATCTCTTGTTCTTAAGGCATATTAATTCAAACTTTCCCTTGTTGTTTAAAACCCAACACCTTTGCATGTACTAGCCTCTTTCGAGTGATCTAGCCGTGTGTATACCCTATCTTGGGGGACGGGCAACCCATTAAGAGCTCAAGTTGTTTGAGTGTAGATTGGCATCACACCAACCCTAACTAGGTTACAAGTAAGATTCTTGCTTTCGCAAATTATAATCTTTACAAGTCAAATCTCTTAACTATCCAGGTTATCAACGTCTTCTTTCGATCCATAATTGAATAACCTTAAACAAGAATTAAGATGGCCAAACCTAATTCTCACATGTAAATTCAAGAGACTTGATAAACACAAAAGGGAATTTAAATTAACATACCAAAAGGAAAGAAATCAAAGGCTTACATCAATATCTATCCTCCTCCCATGGAGGTTTTAAGCTACCATAGTGATAAACAAAATAATTGTTCTTGTCATGAGAACCCAAACGATTCCTCCCTCTCTTAATAATTCAACGATCTTCGGTGACCCATTAATTACAAATTTTCCCCAATATATTTCCTAATTCCCTGGTATAACTCTTTGAAACCGTTAGGAACCGTTCCCTCCATTAATTTGAAGTTGTTTCCCTCTCAAAATGGTTGATGGAAGGTCGTGATCCTTTGATGAAGGATTACAGTCAGACATGGCATCTATGAGAGTTCGTTGATCAGCATGGTACGTTGTGCGAAAACCGCCCATGGTCAATTCATTTGGTCAACTCAATTTCAAATGACCGTTTCAAATAACCAAGCTCTCGGGAGCTTCTGGTCAACTCATTTGGTTCCGTCATTTCTTTTTGGTCATTTCAAATTTGAAATGACCGCAGTACAGATTATTCCTTGCTCCTTCATTTTTTCTTTGGACCTTGTACTTGGCCTGTTTTCCATTCAAAGACAACAAAAAACACCACAAAGGATCTACTAATGCTATGTTAGGGGGTTAGTTCATTAATCATTCAAATTCATCAAAATGAAGTTAAAGATGTGATCTTTTATCATAAAATCCCCTTCATTTGACACTAAAATGTGTTAGAAAAACCCCCTAACAAAGGAGAGAGAGTCTTTTTTTTATTTTAATCAGGCCTTTGCATTTTCTTAATCAGACAATATATAACAAAGATCGAAGGTTAAAGGATGAGACCCTAGGGTTTCATCCAAGCATAACTCTCTCTCTCTCTCTCTCTCTCTCTCTCTATATATATATATATATATATATAAAATTCCTTTGGTTGCAAAATAACCAATGAGATTCGATTAATGATTTAATTATTTAAATTTGATTAATGGAATATTAATATTTCAAAAGAAAAGTCTTCTTGAAGTCTTATTGCACAAGTCGTGTGCACTACCGATTGATGTGATGTAAGTCTCAATTATATGCCACCACATCGGCCGATAGTATGCATATTATTATATATATGCAAGATTTTCGTAGTAGAATTGCATATAATAATACTTTATCCCAAATTGTATAATTTTTTTATAAAATAAATTTATATTTTACTCTTGACATAACATAAAATTAAATTACCTCAAGCATTATTCTCATATCATTATGACTATTAGTGAAATTCCAAATGTTATTCCAATACAAATCAAACACGTTAATTTTAAATGATATAATTAATAATATTAGATTTATTAATAATTTCTTTTTATTCTATATCAAATCCAAACATAGTTGATTTCTTATATTTCATATACGATTGATGAAAATATGGCATTAGTTTAGGAATTATTTAAAGAGCTCTAAATATAAGGAAAACATTTTAAAAATAATTTAGACCAATAAAAATGAATTATCAACAATACTTTTGAAACAAGTATTCATAACTCTCTCTCCATTTTTTTTAAATTCCCAAATACTATTTCTTACCGTTTGTGTGTCAAAATAGTTGGTAGAACTCAATTTAATTATTTTGTTTTTTGTTTTATCATTCTAAATGAAATTAATGGCTTTGCAGCATGCTAATTCACCTTGTACGATTTACGTTTCATCGACGGTCATATAATTTTTTTTAAATATTTAAAGTAATTTCGATTTTAACAAATGAAAATAATATGGCAAGGTGATATCATTAATATATAACAAAAAATCTTGCCCACTCGGTCAAATTAATAATTGGTGGATTTTTTTTATTTAGTTTTGGTCTACCCTTTTTTTAATGCTTTTTATTTACCTCGTCAGGTCTTCTCGTTAATTAGTCATTGAGTAAATAATGAGAGTACGATGGGCCCCAAACGAGTATATAGAATATTAAATTTTTAACAATTATTCAAATCAAATAATTTTAGATCCAAAACACTCAAAAATATATTAATAGAATCAATATTTAATATTATATTTTGATTGTTTAAAATAATAATTCGATCAAATCATAAAATTTCAATTGTTCGTTTTTTACAAATATTACTGGATATGAATAATTAAGTGTGGAGTACGTTGATACTGATAGATTGTAATATTATATGTTTAATTATTATTTATTGTTTCCCATAATAAATCATTCATTTTTATAAAACAAATAAATAAAACAATACATGGGTGGCGTAAAACAAGGAGCCAGTCCAAGTAATGGACCCACTGTTTTTTTTTTTTTTTTTGTTTTTGGTTTATCTCTTTCATTAAATGCACTCCATTATGCGTGCATAGAAAAACATGCCATCCATTAAATGCGTTTTACCTTAAATGCAATAAAAGACCCACGCAAATGAATTATATCTTAAATGCATTAAAAGACCCAAAAACCGCAAAGACGAACATGGGATGGGAGTCGTAGTAGTGGGGAGCAAGCTGTTTTTGAGCTGTTTTGCAACCTCTCGTGGAATGAGGACACGAGCAAGCTTTGAAACGGACATTTCCACGGGCTTCACCGTTGTATTTTTGTTTTTTTTTTTATTATCCTAATTTGGTAAAAACCATTCATCTAATATATTTATTTGAGCTCCACATATTTAATTGGATTCACAGCACCCGAGGAGCAGAAAAGTATAAAATATGTATTTTTTTTTTTCAAACTTTACACAAGAATCACGATTTTTAATAAAATATTACAGACAGCCCCATGAAAAGAAATCAGTTTAGATGTTTTTTAATGTGAAATTTCACTCACTCTCATTGCTAGTTAAAACGTAGCTGCTACATACCTTAATGTATTATTATATCTCGATTCACTCTTTAATCAAAAGTAAGTAAAGATTATCCAAAATGTTTGTTTGAGTAATTAATATGAGATCGTAGTTGGAATTTTATGTGTACATACAACACTCACTCTCTTATCCCGTGTTTGATAAGTATCAAAAGGATGAAAAGCTGAGTCAGTATAATGGAAATTAATTTTTCTTGTGTTTGACAATGCGAGAAAAGAAACAGTAAAATAAAAAATACATACGGTAACGGTTAGTTTTTTTCATCTACTCAATGATATAATTTTCTATGAAAAAGTGTAGGAAAAAGTTTTTTTTCCCCGTAGACACAGGAATCCCCACAAGAGTCTCCTGTGCCGACGCAAGAACCCCACATTGATTTTTTTTTATTTTCCAATCATATAATAAAAAATAATTTTTTATAACTTTTCTATATCTTTTCTATACCAACCAAACAATCCCAAAAAAAACTAATTTTCAACTTTTTTCTTTCTAACTCTTTTTTTTTCCATCATTTTTCTACCTAAATTTTTCTACCTATTTTCGATATGTTACCAAACAAAGTTAGGCTGGTGCATAAATTAAAACTTTTATTGTTTTGTCATATACATTGAACTTTTAAAAAAGTGCTACGCTCAATTAAAATTAGGCATGATTGTACTATTATTTAAGAATTTAAAACACAATATATAATCTAACCTTTAAACCCTAAATTGTCAATATATATTTGCATGGCTTGTATAATATAACACATTAATCATTGTAATTTAACTTCATATCATTGTGGCCAATGCCACATATTTCTAACACAAAGAACAAATAACAAATGAGAAAAAACACCAAGTGAAGTTTATATCTTGACGAATAAAATTAGTCTATAAAATATTCTCAGGCTCCACAACATTGTTTGCTCTAATATATTAATATGACATGCTAATATTAACAACTTTTCTCACTAAACATGTCATGTCAAGTTCAAAATATTAGTTTATTTTAAAGCATGCATTGTACTATACCTTTAATTACCATCATAAAAGTCCTACAATCTTGACGATGTTTATGAGATAAATTTTATTTATTTGTTTCCAATATTAGTCATTCTTGTGTTCTGTATACACAAAGGTTTGCCACAATAATGTTATTAAAAACGAAACAAATATGATGATACGTGTGATGAGAAATAAAATAAAATTTGTCAACCATGCATACATTAATCAATTTTATTTATTTAATATTTAAATCAATTAAAATGATCAAAGTGCACAATTTGATGGTGTAAACATATATACTTAAAATTATCATATGTGCTCTCTTTTCAAATTATTTCAGAACACGATGATGATAAAACCTGACACATGCAACACCTTTTATTTATACTCCTTGTCAACATTTTGAAAAGGTGGACAAAATTATGTGCATATAGTAATTTTCCTATTAATATACAATATAGAATTTAGATTAATGTAATAAATAATGATCTCAGGCACTCGTCATATATAATTTATTTGACTATTGCTAATAGGTTTAGACCCTCATTATGTCTAATCAAAAGTTTCAATTCGGCAACAAGCGTTAACTTGAAAATTAAATTAAATTTCCCTTCTAAGGGGTATTTACTATACTTTTTTTTCTTTTCAACAGAACTAAATCATTTTTTAGTTGCCATCCATAATGATGTGGCGTCTAGACCACTTTTATAATTTTTTTTCTTCCAAAAGGCCATTTAGGAAAAGGAAAAAAAGGTTGAAAATTCTTATCTCACGGTAAAAAAAAAAAAAAAGACTGACGGGTTAAGGATTTATGGATTAAAAAAAGTTGGTGGAACTATAAAAACAAAGCGAAAAAACCAGAGAAAATGACAGGATTGAAACGCGTCAGATCCACGGCGCGAGTATGGGGATCTCTGTACATCCACGAGTGGGGTTTGGGTTTTGCCAATGAAAAGTAAATGTGAGACGGTGTCTGCACAGCACTATTAGCTCCCTCTTCTCTTCTCTTCTGCTTCTGCTGCTCCTTCTGCCTCTTCCTCGTCTCCCTCCTTCCTCGTTCTTTCTAGGCAAGCTCTGCTTTTGTCCCGTGGATTTTAGGTACGCATTTGATACGGTGTTGCAGTCACATTGATTCTGTCCCCGGTTTCTGTGTATTCTTCTTCTTCTGGGTTTTGTTTTGGTTTTCGTTTCGATTCGTTCCTGTCTTGTTTGGGTTTAGCTGACATGTTTTTTGGGTGTTGCATGTGTTGGTCCGATGACGACTCTGATATGGGTTTTGATATTTTTAGATTCTGATGCTCTTGCCTTTTGTGTTCTTTAAAAGATGGATCAGAAAAAAGGTACGGAGTCTGGGAAAGGAAACGAACTTTTGACTTTTTCCACCTTTTTTTCTGTAATCGATGTTTTAAGGCTCTGTTTTGTTGATGAGCTGGTAAATGAATTGAAAAATCGTAGATGTTCTGTTCTTTGTTCTTTGTTTTTTGTTTTTTTGGTTTTGTTTTGTTCGCGAAGTTGTTTCAGTGAGTTCAAAATTTTGATTTTATTTCCTCCTGGTTTTCCTACATTTCCTCAATGCTCGTGTAGTTGGAGATTGAGCTCGGTCAATTGTTGAAAGTTTGTTGGTCCGAGAGGATTGCGGATTGATGTTTCTTTTTTTAATAAAAAAAATATTTTATTTTTGTTATCTTAATTGTTGTCGCGTGTGTGCGTGTGCTGTTTCTGATGAAGGAATTTAGGCGTTGAAGTAGTAAAACTTTTCTTTGTCCACATTTGTTACCTCAAAATTGGTAACCAGCAACGTTGTTATTTTGTAGGGCTTTGGATTTATCATCGCATGAAATTCTGGGGAGAAGTGGAGACTAGAATAGCTGAACGCAAGGAGAGGCTAGAACAGTTTTCTTCTTCTAGTAGGGTGTTTTTACGATTGGTAAGACGAGATGGTGGTGGGTCCGAATTTCACCGGAATTGTAGGAGGCAACAATGGTCACAATGGTAACAATTTCTATGACCCTTCAGGGTATTACAGACAACTTGGTGAGGGTTCAACCATGTCCATTGATAGCATGCAGACTAGCAATGCTGGTGGGTCTGTTGCAATGTCCATGGACAATAGTAGCGTTGGGTCAAATGATTCTCTTACTCATATCTTGGGTCACCCAGGCTTAAGGCCCATGGTACATGACAATTCAAATTCTATGGGACACAGTGTCCTTCGCCCAGGAAAGGGGAAGGTAGGTCATGCTTTAAATGACGATGCATTGGCTCAAGCACTGATGGATAGCAGGTACCCAACTGAGGGACTTCAGGATTATGATGAGTGGACACTTGATTTGAGGAAACTTAGAATGGGGGCTGCATTTGCACAGGGTTCTTTTGGGAAACTGTATCGAGGGACGTATAATGGCGAGGAAGTGGCAATCAAGTTACTGGAGACACCCGAAAATTCTCTTGAGAATGCACAGGCAATGGAGCAGCAGTTCCAGCAGGAGGTGATGATGTTGGCAACCCTGAAGCATCCCAACATTGTTCGGTTCATTGGGGCATGCCGCAAGCCAATGGTTTGGTGCATTGTTACTGAGTATGCAAAGGGAGGTTCAGTTCGGCAATTTCTGATGAGGAGACAGAACCAGTCAGTGCCATTGAAGCTAGCAGTTAAGCAAGCCTTGGATGTTGCAAAGGGAATGGAATATGTTCATGGGCTTGGATTCATTCATAGAGATTTGAAGTCTGATAATCTTTTGATTTCTGCTGATAAGTCAATAAAGATAGCTGATTTTGGGGTTGCCCGAATTGAGGTGCAGACTGAGGGAATGACACCAGAGACGGGAACATATCGCTGGATGGCTCCGTAAGCATTTTTTTATTATAATTATAAATCTGATTGTCATTTATGTTTATGTAATTATTTTGTGCAGCTTTTCAGATTTGGAATTCTATTTTACAATCTCATTTGATTTGTTATTATGGCATCAGCCATTTAACACAATTTGAAATTACAGGGATGAGATATTATGTGATATACTTGAAGAGAGGCTTTTACATTTTTCTTCTTTGTCCTTATGAGTATGCAAACAGCTTGGCCTGATTTTGATATGAATATGATTCTTCTTCTCGATAGCCTTATAGTTTTTTTCCCCTGTATTTCAAGATATCTTTTAGAACAATTTGTGTACTTTTAACTTATGGTGTTTATGAAAATGGTTTGTCCTAATGAATGCAATAAAGGGTAAGTTGTGTTGTGCACATGACGGGAAAAGATTGTGTTGTATTGGCCTGATTGGTGAGCTTCTCTCTGAGAGAGATGGAAACGATTTCTTTTCATTATTTCCTGAAGAAAGTGAGCGTTTTTGCATGAAAAATTTCTTCTAAATTGTCCTTAAAGGGGTTGACTTAAACCAGCGAGCTTATTGGTGTTTATATTCATCTGAGGAGTGTCAGTTCAGGGATTCTTCAATTCCCCAACCAAACCCATATAAAATGCTGAAAACAGTTTTGGGAATTCATGATTTTTTAAAACTGGGTTTAGAATATTATTATCCCACTTAAGAACCATGGAATGGTTCTGGGATAATATTAAATTCACATTCCGAAGAAGATATCACAATTGCCTTCACGCTTGGGAATGGAAAAGGAGATATCATGCTCTTTTTTGTTATGCTTTGTTTTGTTTTTTGCATGTATTTGACCAGTTCCCAAACTTTTCCTTGTTAGAATAGCTTCCCAAATTACCCATTATACTAAAACAAGACGTTTTTGTAAGGAAAAAAAACTTTTCTAGGATGTGCGTGGTTGATTTTTAATATTTTTATTTCTATTAAAACAGATTACTGGTTGTGTAATGTATACATGTCAATGAAGACCCCGTCAGATTCACCTCCTAATGTTAAAGTGTCTTACAGAATTTAGCACTGCACCCAACCTTAGTATCATACAATAAATTTTTTAGGGTACCATCCCTAACATTCACATTATCATTTTGGAGATCTTTGGATTTAGTGTCTTTTTGCTGAACCATTGCAACAAATGGTTGAAACTAAACACCATCCCAAGGGCTAAGGTTGGCTGCATGAATTCAAAAAAAAGTCACTTGGGCAGTTGGTGTCAATCCTTGTATGATATTGTTTGCTCTTTTCAAAATTTGTCCTCTAAGTTAATCATTTTTATATTCTTTTATTGCTGCTTTTTTCTGAACTTTTTGTGCCCATTCAATATTTCTTCTGAAATGAATCTCTCACTCCTTGTTAGCGCATCAATAGGTCTATGTTGCACTGAGCCACTTAGAAACCAAAACTTGACACTTTACCATTTCCCACCAAGAAGTTATAAATTTTAAGGTATTATCTCCTGTAGAAATGTCGGTAACCTCACTCCATTGGTGCATCTAACCATCACAGGACTGTCAGCCTCTCTTTCTATGAAATCTGGTGAAGTGGCATATATACATATAATCTCCTATCATATTGCAATTTTACTTGAATCTTCAACTCGAGATTTGTCCCTACTTGTATAAATCCTGCCGAAAATTCTAATTAAAAATGGTTTCAATGGTGATTTTTATCACCTACCACATCTGCAGAACACTGCAAGTTAATAAATCCTGAGCTTCAATCTAAACTAGAAAGTTTACAACGTTATGAAGCTCCCAAAATATCTAAAGAAAGAATAGTCAGGTAAATAGGCATGCATTTTAATGTCGTGAAACCTTTGGTATCAGAGTGTTTGAGACTATGGCCTTTCTCCCGGTTAGTTGCAGACATGAAGGGTTTTGTTTGATGGGCTTTCTTTGGCTTGTTCTTAGAGACTTTGTTGTCTGGCTTGTCCAATTTGGGTAGGCTTCAGTTTCATAGAATCCTGGGTCTGGGTCAGTTGGTTTATCTCTGGTTTTCCTTAGACTTGAGGCCCCAACATTGTTTGTTTGTGTTGAGTTGGGTCATGGAGGTCCAATTCCAGTTATTAAAGTCTGATTCTTCTAAAAAAAGGGTAATAATATTAATAATCAGAACCAAAGGGATGCTACTGTTCTTACGTTACAATTTTTAATGGTCTTGTTTATTTTGACTCAATTTATATGATTACCTTTGTTATTTAATGCCATGTTTGCCCTTTCTCTTTTTATAGTCATCATAATTTTGAATTAATCTAGAGTTTTTTTCAAGCTTGAAAATTGATACAACATTTAGTTTATTTAGGTATTTAGTCTCATCCATGCTTTTGGCTTGAAACTGATATTTCAAAAGTGACGGGGGTCTCTAATGTGATAAGATCCCTCGTGACCCAAAAATAAGATGCTGCTTGGCAGCTTGAGTAGTAATTTGAGGCACTCGTTAAAAGGTAAAATATATGAGTTCTCTAATCAGTAAAGTCTTCTTCTAATTATGATCAAAATGCAATATCCTTATCATGATACAATGATAATGGTTACCATTTCTTATTGGGATTTCATCTGTCAAATTAGTCCTTAAAAACATTCAACAACTTGTTGAAAACAAAAACAAAGATAGAATTAGATTTTAATCTAATAAAGAGGTGGGTCCTGCAAATATTTAATTCCATGCTAAGCACATGTCTGTAGCAAAGCCACCTTGCCTGGACCTATGAATGCATGCCCTTAATGGAGTGACCTGTTCTGGACGGCTGGACCCAAGTTATACGCCTTAGAACACCCAAGTGGCTAGAGAGCAAAGGTCCAAGAAAATTGTTTAAAATGTGTTGAAGACGTATACCTGGTACTTGGCTTTTAGACTTGCAAAATGGAGAATGCAATTCGTGTTGGTTTTGATTTGTTAAAAAACTTAAATGCTCCCTGTGCTCCGATGGTTTTGCACTTGCTTTAGTATTTTAGGTCCTACAATTTGTTAAGTTGAGATTCTATGCAAGAGTATAAACAGAGGTGCAGCATCAATTTGATATTTCAAGGGGCTCAAGTAACTAAAGAAAATGAAAATTTAAAAGAAATATATTATATTACATAAGCAAAAAAAATATTTGGTGTATTATGTGCATTAATGTGAAACAAGTACATAAATAAATGGGCCTGACTCTAGGGGTGGAGTTTAGCGTGAAATTAGTTTGGGGTCTACTCTAATGCAGAAACAAATAGTTGGATTTAAATCTCAGTATCTGGAAAAATAGCTATATTCAAAATTAGTTCTTGCTAGTGTTGGCTTGGACCCAAGCCCACCTCCCTTTGTCTCCTCCCATTGGTGCTAGATAAAGTAGTAAATAATTGATGCTTTGTACAACTTGTTGTGCCTTTGTAATGAGTAATGAATTGGTTGAGGGCATAAAACCATGATTATTTGATTTGGGATCCATGGATGCGAAGATGGCTCAGTAGGGCACTAGATCCGAAGACGAAAATCAGATGGCAGCTGGTCATGATTCATTAGAAAAATTTGCAAAAATGGAAATAGATAATTGGCACATTGGCACTATAAATGAGGAAATCATCAACATCTAGTGAGGAAGGAGGCGAGATAGAGGACCATGTGTTGTTTGAAGTAAACTCTAAAAATGTAACATAAAAAAAGAGTAATTAGAAATTCCATGAGTTCATGAGGGAAAAACGATATCCTTTTTTGTTCGAGAATATTCAAATTAGGGACTGAGACTTAACTTCGAGTTATCGCTTGAAATAAAAAATTACAAACAAAACAAATTCAGCAAAAGATTGTAAGAAGCACATGTAAAATTCTATTATTCACATTTTAAAACGTAAATATTTTTGACTTTTTTTCCCTTTCGAGTTAAAAAATGCAAGCCAATCCCTTTAAATGATAAATACAACCATTATGTTCCTTTAACTTCCTTTCTCCTAGGAGGAAATATTAGGTAGCCTTGGAGTTCCACCCGGGACATACGGTCTCATTTAAAGGTTGATACTCCATCTATACTATTGTTGGAAAATGTGTGCTTTCAAAATTTGCATTTAAAGAACTATAAAAATACATTAAGTTAATATTAGGTGTGTCAACTTTTGATTGATCGGAATATATCCTAATACGTCTTCTTCTCCATCAACTCTATCCCCTAATGCGGTCTTGTTTTCTGACTTTATTTTTTCTTTTTGACTTCTATTTTGACATATTACCTTGCTTCCCAAACTAAATATTTCCGATCCCGTGATATATTGGAAAATGCGGGAATCCACCGAAGTGATGAAACTGCCTATTTAAGGCAGTTCTGTTCTGTCTCATTAAACTTTTAGTGTATATAGAATTATTGTTATTAGTTATGCGCATGTTATTATGCAACTACTAGATTAGATGAACTATACCAGGGCATTCACTAGTGGAATTTACAAGTTTCATCTCTATAATTAATAATCATACATTTAATTCATAACAGAAAAACTCTACAAGCAGTTTCTACACTTTTTTACTAAAATTTGCCTTTTACTTTCCTTTAATGTGTGCCTCATCCTAAACTTCAAGTCATCCCTGTATTTTTAATAGAATATATTATCTTGTTTGAATATAATTGGCTGATATATTACTTTTTATGAATCGTAGGAAGAGGATGCAGTGTATTACATGGGTTATGAGGAATTATACTAGTGTTCAATAGAAATTTCTATTTTTATTTTCTTAATATTTCTTTGTTTAATTTATTGGTGAGGATTCTCTGATTTGTTTTAAAGTAATAAACCACTTGATAACAACAACTTATATATTTTCGTGTTCTCATTTATGTAGCTCTTCCCCTTGTATAAAAGGCCTTGCAGTCTTGGTTTCAGGAAGTGCAGGTTGCCTTGAGTCTTCCAGCTCTCATTTTGGAACCTTCTACTAACCACCTATGCTTGGTTGAGTTTATAGGTTTTCATCAATTATTGAGCCCAGTTTAAATTTGATCAACCTTGATCTACCTCCACTTTACTTTATTTAGGAATGCTTGGAGCTGCCTAATTCCCGATATCTAGGCAGGCCCTTGATCTATTGACAGTTTCTGATTTTTAATTTAATTTAATTTTACTTATAAAAATAAACACTTGATATGATTTTATGGTATATAAATCTTTACTCATAAGAGAAATGATTCACACACACTTAATGCCTTCTAATGATGAAATTTACTTCTTTGGAATCGTTGGAACCCATTAGTTTCTAATTCTAATTCATTTAATTGCTATTTGAGTTGTCTGTATGGTTTAGATTTTGTAGATAGCTCTAGTTCCTCTAGGTTGATACAATTTTCTTTCCATATATGTTTATACATCATTCATGGCAGTTGAAGTTCTAGTTTCTAATTCAAATGAGATCAGTTGATCTGAAATCAGTTTGTGAGTGTACATATTGAGATCTACATGCTCGCACATATAAAGTCTTGATACAATATCATTTCAAAACTTATCATGTCAATATTGATTTGCTTCTCTCTCTGTGTGTATTATTTTATAGTTATAATTTATAAGGAAAGTTAGATACAGTCAGTGTTTCATCATCTTTGTATTATCATGCAGACGTGTTGTGTTGTGATTGATAAAAAATTAGTGACATGTTATTTTTTATCAATCATAACGTGGCACGTTTGCATGATAACGCAAAGATAACGCGATACCGATTGCAAAAAATATTTGTTATAATTCATTGCTATTTGAGTAGGCTGTATGGCTTAATTTTTGTAGGTAGCCCTATTCCTTCTAGGGTTGGTACAGTTTTTCCATATATGCTTATATCTTTTTATGATAGTTCTTAATTGTAGTTTCTAATTTTAAATGAGACTTTCCTATCAGAAATCAGCTTGTGATTGTTTTTATAAAGATATACATGCTCATAAATTTTCCATATATGCCTGTATATCTTTTATGGTAGTATTTAGTTTTAGTTTCTAATTTCAAATGAGACCCTGTGATCTGAAATCAACCAGTGGTTGTATATATAAAGATATACTTGGAAATACTTATTCCTGTGCGCGCATGCATTCTTGATACAATATTATATGGGAATTTATCTTTTATGTACTGATTTGCTTCACTTGTGATTCAAGTTTAATACTACTTTAGTTTGTTTTTTCTTTTCCTTTATATTATTTACGAGTGGGAGAATGAGCATTGTATCCTATTGGTACTGCAACCTTTATTTTATAGTGAATAGCATTTTAATTACCAGAAAACGTGACGGGAATTTCATATTTGTCTTCTGCAGTAAATTATTTATTCTTTTCGTTACATTGCTGGCAAATATGATTCTTCTCAAGTGAGTTATGTCCACCACTTTACTCGTGTTTTTCTTCATTGTGGTTGCAGTGAGATGATCCAGCACAGGCCCTACACACAAAAGGTGGATGTGTACAGCTTTGGGATTGTCCTGTGGGAGTTGATCACGGGCAAGCTTCCATTCCAGAACATGACTGCGGTGCAGGCGGCATTTGCAGTGGTGAACAAGGCTGCGAGGCCAGCCATCCCAAGTGATTGCCTTCCCATACTTAGTGATATCATGACCCGCTGCTGGGATGGCAACCCTGAGGTTCGCCCGCCCTTCAACGAGGTTGTTGTGATGCTTGAGCGTGCAGAGACGGAGATTTTGACCACCGTGCGCAAGGCTCGCTTCAGGTGCTGTGTGCGGCCTATGACAATCGATTGAATGGTAGGAGTAGAAGTCTGAGGAAGAACTAAGAAGTATCTGAAAGCATTAGAATGCTGCTAAAAAGAGGCCTGTAATTATAATCCATATTTCCATTCCCTGGGAAGAAATTTCATAGGTGACAACTGCTGGTTTTTTTTGGTTTTTTTTTAAAATTTTGTGTTGGAGCTTGAACGTACACGTTGCTCAGTGCATGCAGCATTGGTATGGAGCTCAGTGTTGTTGTAGTAGGGGTGCCAGTTTTTGCTTTGAATGTTGGACAATTTACATAAACCTTTTTAAATATATTTATATATATTTTGCTGCTCGGTTGTAGGTGCCTTCGGTCAGCATAAAACACTATTATTATTGGACTCGTCCACGCTAGCATCAGCTTTTGCCCAAGCTTATATTATTGACTTGTTAGCGTTGCGAACGCCTCCAATATTTTCTACGATTGGAACGAAGTCAAAATAACTGCTTCCAGGCTCCCTGCTCCTGTTTTCTTTGTACCTAAAGGGGGGCAGCTAATATATATATATATATCAAATAACAATATGCCTTTTGATGTGTTGTTTGCTATTTGTACTGTGAGTTACAATTTTTATATTTTAGCTCATTCATTCTGTATCTATCAGATAGACCATGATTAATGGAATGTATCGAATAAAGTAGTATTATATATTGATCATTGTCATTATATGTTTACTTAAGAGTAGGGGAAAAAAACTATAAACATATACAAATAGCTCTTTCAATTTTATGTAATTTTTTTTATTAATTGAATACATATTTTTAATAATATGCAGGAAAAAATATATATAAGAATACAAAAATGAGAGTTACATGTCATAAACAGGAATGAAACATATAAGAGCATCTTTGACACTATTGTTTATTTTTTTTGACAAGTTAAGATTTTTTTCTATAGAGAGTTATTTTATAAATTTAATTTTAATATTAGTTTTTTTTATTTTTATTAAATAAATTTATTTTATTTTATTTTTTTACTCCCCTTATTATCTCATGTGAGGAGAAAATAAGTGTAATAAGAGAGAAATAATAATATTATATAACATAAAAAGTAAATTGTTACTCTTTACGAATAAAGAATGACTATAGCATTCTTTAAACGTGGAGAGTGTATGAAAAGTGTATTGAAATAATATTTTGAAACTTAACTTTTTATTTGTATAAAATAAAAAGCCATTAAAAATACTCTAACATAACAGTAACACTTTAATTTAATATTTTCTTAAGTTTTTCTAATTACATTCTAATAAATATTTTTAAAAAAACAATGATATAAACATATTTTTATGTGAGAGGTTATATTTCATTTTTTTTTCTCGTGTGTTAATTTTAGAATCGTGATATAAAAATTAAAATTTCTAATAACTCACCAAATATCTTATCTTCTAAAAATTGTATACAAACAAATGAAGGTCTCACCAATCAAAACCTTGAAAGCATTAGAATATTCAAATATTTATGTAAATTTATAATTTCAAAAAAAAATTCACTCATTTGTGAATTTTGTACACTAACAAGATTAAAAGTGTGTGTGTATATATATATATATGTGTGTGTGTGTTGCAACTAAAGATTAAATTTTTATTAAATTGTCAATAGACTATAGTGATTAACCATAGTGAAACTATAATTAAATAAAAGTTTCATATTAACTATTGAAATGATAATTTAATAGTTCAAATTAAAAGTTTTATGATAAGAACTTTCTCACATTTAACATTTAACATGACTCATATAATTTAATACATTGTAATATCAAAAGTAATTAATTTTAAAAGTATATTAAAAATATTATTATTATTAAAATGATAAAATTTAAAATTATTACAAAAAAAAATGATTAGTTTGGATGTTACCCAAATTTAAAAGTAAAAATAAAAAGACAAAACTCACTGCTTACCTGAGTTCAATACATTCATACAGGAAATGACAAAAATGGCTATGGACACTTGTCCGACAGAAAGCGCGAGTAACAAGAGCATCCATAACGCCGCCCGTGGAGATACTCTCATCCTCACAATGAAACGGGGGTCTGAAAGTAAATGCGGAAACAAAGACTACACGACTCACTACTTCTTCGTCATCGTCGTCGTCTTCTTCTGCTTCTTCTCCTTGGTTTCTTGGCCTAATCGTGGCCTTGTTCGAGAGGTGATATCCAAGTAAGCTTTTGATTGTGAAGATCAATTTTGTTATACCCTTTTGTTCCATTGGCAGTTTTCTTGTTTTTATTGTCTCAATTTATTTTCCTTGTCATATTGTTTTTGGGGTTTGATTATTCCATGGTATCAAAAGGTTCAAAGCTGATCAGGGCTTTGGATTTCATATTATTTATCTTAATCGGATAACGAATCATGAAATTTGGTCCTGGGTTTTGAGTTTTGGATCAATTTGCTTAGTGGGTGAATTGGGGAGGAAAAGTTTGAGAATTCTAATGAATTTGTTATTTTGGTTTTTTTTCCTTGCTGATCTTTTTAAAATTCAATCTGGGATTTTTCTCCCTCCTGCATTTCCTAAGCATCCATTACGGATTTAGGAATTTGACTTTTTGTTTGGTTTGAATTTGTAGGAAAATTTTGTGGGTTTAGGGTGGAAATGTTGAAGGGACTGTGGCTTCGGAGGAGATAATTGTGTTTTACTGCTTGTACTGGAATGGTTGTTTATCTAGGGCTTTGTTTATTGCAAATTCATTGAAGATTTGTTTTTTTGTGTCGGTTCAGCCTGGAATTTAGATCTTCAGGTATGTCAATTGCTGATGTTATTTTGGTTTTGGTCGCAGATTGTGAGCTACTGTTCTCTTTTTGAACCCAAAATTGCTGTCATGTCACTTCATGCAGTTTATTGTGGATTTGGATTTTGGTTTGTTGATTTGGCTTATGACATGAAATGTTGGGAAGGGGAGACTAAACTAATTAGGGAGTGGAAAATAGAATAAGTTTGCTTATATATACATGAGGTTTTCCTTTTTTTTCTTGGCAGTGTGGGAAAAGATGGTGGTGGGACCAAATTTCACCGGAATGGGAGGAGGCAATCATATGAACAACGATAACAATTTCTATGCTCTAACTCAAGGGTTTTATCAAAAGCTCGGTGAGGGTTCAAATATGTCCATAGATAGTTTACAGACTAGCAATGCTGGAGGGTCTGTTTCAATGTCTGTGGACAACAGTAGCGTCGGATCAAACGACTCTCTTACTCATATATTGAGTCACCCAGGCTTAAAACATGGCCATGACAATTTTGTAGGACACAGTGTCCTTCGTCCAGGGAAGGGAAAGGAAGGACATGGTTTAAATGATGATTTATTGGCTCAAGCATTGATGGATAACAGGTACCCAACTGGGGGCCTTGCAAATTATGATGAGTGGACACTTGATTTGCGAAGGCTTAAAATGGGGACAGCATTTGCTCAGGGTTCGTTTGGTAAACTTTATCGAGGGACATATAATGGTGAGGAGGTGGCAATTAAGTTACTGGAGACACCTGAAAATTGTCCTGAGAAGGCACAGGCAATGGAGCAGCAATTCCAGCAGGAGGTTATGATGCTGGCAACACTGAAGCATCCCAATATTGTCCGGTTCATTGGTGCATGCCGTAAGCCAATGGTTTGGTGCATTGTTACAGAGTATGCAAAGGGAGGCTCAGTTCGGGAATTCTTGACGAGGAGACAGAACCAGTCAGTTCCATTGAAGCTTGCAGTTAAGCAGGCTTTGGATGTGGCCAGGGGAATGGAATATGTGCATGGGCTTGGATTTATTCACAGGGATTTGAAGTCTGACAATCTTTTGATTTCTGCTGATAAGGCAATAAAGATAGCTGATTTTGGAGTTGCTCGAATTGAAGTGCAGACTGAGGGGATGACTCCAGAGACGGGAACATATCGCTGGATGGCTCCGTAAGATTTTTTTTACTTTATCATAGTTTCATTTTCTATTTATAATTTGTTTGTGTAACTTTTCAATTATAGAGTTCTATTGTTATGATTTTGTTTGATCAGTGATCTAGCGTTGCACATATTATGTTATCTTATGTTATATACTTGTAAGTAATTAGATCATTGCCTTCACTTCTTCCTCCCTAATTAACAATTCAAACAGTTTGGCCTGTAGTGCTCCAAAGAGCATGAAACCCGTCTGATTAATGTGTTTTGTACTGTTTGCTTTCAACTCTGCATACGGCATCCAATCCGTACCGAACCGCATTATGTATTTTTGAATCTTGTATAAACCTAATGTCTCTACATTTCTAATAATGTTAGTACTTTCTATCACTTACAAGTTACATCCAAATTTATGTTCTCTATCCATAGCCTTTTAACCTCATTCCAAAATTGTTCCTGTCAATTTTCCTTGCTGGTGGTTATCATACTTCAACCACCTTAGAAACCAAAATCCTTCGACATTTCATTCCCCTGTCAACCTGACCTATTTTAAAATTTCACTTCCCAAATTCGAAAGGCCCTAGTCAAATCTTACACCATTGGCGTATCCAACCATCCAAAGACCATGAATCCTTTGAGCATTCAGATTTGGGAGAAGTGACATTTTCCTTACAATCTCAACTTATATGGCCAGCTTGTGTTACGCATTTACTATAGGGTAGTCACTATGTGAGTCGCAACAGATCCTTTTGTCCCATTGCATTTGCATGTGCATGCACATGGTACCCTCTTGATTGATACTTGTATTTTAGACTACTATGTACATGTTAAATCTCTAGAATGCCTTGTTTTGGAAAACTGATGAATCTCTATATTTTTGTTCCTGTCTGGCAAGCATGCATTGTTTAAATTGACAGGATGAAGCTTTCAATATTCCCCTTAGGGATAATTTAACATGCTGCTCTTTGAAGTCATAATAATGGAGTTGATTACTATTATGTTACATTATTTTATGTTGCTATTATCTTGATGTTAGCTTTAGCAATTAGTAGTAATGCTATGTTTACCCCTTTTGGTCTTTTCTGAGTTTTACCATGTCTTATAAGAAGCAATATGGGATTTTGATCGCGTGAAAGTTTGATTTAATGGTTCCGGATTTAGTTGATTTTGGTATTGGCTTCATAAATGTCTTTCACTTCAGGTCAATATTGTCAAATTTTGTAATATGGGCCTTTGTAGTTTTAAAAGTTGAAAATCTGCTGCTTGTGTAAGAATTGAGGTGCTAGTTAATAACATAATATATATTGTACAAATTTAGTAATTTACTGGTCTGGTTTAGCGCTTTATTGAATTTTCAGATCTACAGTTGTCCTGATAGTTGCACATTTTAACAGAATAAGATGACCAGGTGCAAGGATGGCATCTAATTGTTGACCACGCCAAATTTATTGCAAGCTTCATACGTATTAACATTGCAAACTGTACACCTGCCCCAAAGCACATTGGTTTCTAAATTATTAATGCTTTAATATGGTTCTTTTAATAAAGTTAGTTATCACTTTTCAAAACACAGCCAACACCAGGGCCAGTCACCAGTGTTCGGGTAGCCTCAGGCAACATGAACTGTTCAAGTTTGTGCTTGGGCAATGGCAGGTGTAGAAAATGCATGCTAGCTGGTTTCCACGCGTCAAAAAGTTTGTATGCAAATTGACAATAAGACTTAAATAATTAAATATAAGAACTGTAATATAAAGTTTCCTAGATATAAAGTCGGAATTAGGGGAAAGAT
The DNA here is from genome assembly GCA_023512835.1 of Taxillus chinensis. Classification (NCBI taxonomy): domain Eukaryota; kingdom Viridiplantae; phylum Streptophyta; class Magnoliopsida; order Santalales; family Loranthaceae; genus Taxillus; species Taxillus chinensis. Next base: position 14,306,531 of record CM042089.1, on the reverse strand, counting down.
AGTGATCTGCTGCAACCAGCATTTTGAGGAGTTGTCCAATTTGAGTTCTTCTTTGAAGAGCGAATGTGGAAGGTATCAAGACTTTGGAATCTATGTTGGTTTTAAAACAGTAATAACATGTTACATGAGGATATGCTCAGCAGAAAATCACATTTTTTGTGTTCTGATTGTTTTTTAAACAGTTCATTTAAATGAGATAGAGCAAAATGATTATTTGGATTTGTTGATTGACAAGTTCCTCAATATTTTGAAGTGCTAAAATTAGTCCACAATGTAAATTTTCCCTTGCTATTTTCAACTAAGAAATAAAATAAGGCTTTATGTTATGTGTGGCAATTGATTTACAATGATGTGATCGGTATTGTAGGGTTCATGTGCATCAGTTCTAGAAATAATCATCTTTATTTGGTATCGAGACATCATAAATCAAATGTCATGTCATGTTACCGTCCAGTGCACTTGGGCCTTTCCAGATCTTGTTCCTGAACCACCTATAGTTGATTGAGTTTTAACAAGTGGTTGGTTTAATTGACTCTTTTTATAAATCATAGGCCCTGTTTGGATTTTGATAATGCTTTGATGCTACCTCACTATCTTATGTATGCATCAAAGCTATTCAATTCGCTATTTTTACTGGGCTCCATGGATATGTTTGTTCTGATATGCACTTTTATCTTAGAGATTGTGTAGTTCTTCACTGGATGAATAACAGTCACATGATGCTGCTGTTTATGGCAAATTTACTTTTCCTGACGCCTTACTTTTCACTGGGTTTGAAAATTTTTGCTTGTTGCATAGCCTGAGATGATGTTTTGTTTTTGTTTGTTCTTATTTTATTATAGGTTGGTATCCGTTTCTAGTTTCTACAATACAACCCCAATCCAAGAATAAATTGTGATTATTTTAATAAAGTTCTACATTCGCTCACCCACCTGAAGATGCTACACAGCGTGAGAACACTTTTTTATAAGTGAGAGTTTTTTCCTTTTTTAGGATTATGTTGATTGCTACCTTAGCTGATGGTAGTGGTATGTTTTGTTTTATCTACTTCGTACTATTCGGGTCTTTTAGCATTGACCTCTTGGCTATTGGTAACCAGTAACTAGATCCTATAGTGATTAAAATTCAATTTTTGAAAAGGCAAGAATGAAAATCAATTATCTGCAGTAGATTTTAGTTTAGTCGGGTGAGGTTATCTTGAGTGTATTGTCATGGCTACTGTCGCAGGGAGATGATCCAGCACAGACCGTACACGCAAAAGGTGGACGTGTACAGCTTTGGAATTGTCCTGTGGGAGTTGATCACTGGCAAGCTACCATTCCAGAACATGACGGCAGTGCAGGCTGCATTTGCAGTTGTGAACAAGGGTGCCAGGCCGATCATCCCAAATGATTGCCTTACCATACTGAGTGATATCATGACCCAGTGTTGGGATGCTAACCCTGATGTTCGACCCACCTTCATCAACATTGTTGCCATGCTCGAGCATGCTCAGACGGAGATCTTGACTACAGTGCGAAAGGCTCGCTTCAGGTGTTGTGTCCAACCCAGAACCATGGAATGATCTGCAGAAAGGGAAGTTAGAGGAGAGAAATCTCTGAAAGCATTAAGGATGTTGCTAAAGGAAGCCTGTAATTATTATCAATGTTTCCATTTCTTGTCGATGGAAATTAATAGGTGACAACTGCTTGTTTTTGTGTTCTGTTATATACTCGTGCTGCTGGAGCTGGGGGTAGACAATATGGTGGTCCTGGATGTAGCAGTGGTTGGAAGTGTCAAAGTTTTTGCTTTGGCAAATGGGCATTTACATGTAGCACATTTTTATATAGCAGTGCCTTAGTGTCTGTCTTGGGTGACCTCTGCCCCGGATTTGCTGTTTTTGTTTAATGTTTTCTGGTCAACAGGAAACATCTAATTAAATATTGAAGATTTTCAGTTTGAAACTTATAGTTTATTATTAAATAAAAGTGGGCATAAATTTCAAGTATGAGGTTGACCTTTCTATTTGTATTTTATGTAATGAGAAGTATAGTACTTTTTTTTAAGTGCCCAATTGAAAATTATTTCTAAGTTTACGTTCTGTTCAAAAGATCAGCGAGAAAGTTTTACTCTATCATTAAGACAATAAAGTATGCTCCTAGGGCATCAATTTTAATCCAACATTTTTTTAAACAATAAAATTACGTTCAGCATTTATTTTGTTTCCCAAAAAAAGAAAGAAACTTTCAAAATTCTTTAAAAAGTAAGTTTAGGCATTTTAAATATTGGAGCTTTTAATAAAATTTAGTGTGACAATTGATTTAATCGATTTTAATGTGTAATGCCTATTTTAATACAAGAAAGGCACCAAATGAATTTTATATGAATGAATTCCAATTTCTCCTCACTTTTTTAAAAAATCATTTTCGAATATCTTTTTTACTAGGAAAAAACAAATGTCAATTTAAAGATTTTTTTTTTTTTGGAGACTCTCCTAATAGCCAATTGAAATCTGAATATTTCAACAATTCATTTTGAAAGGATGATTGATAATTTTTTAAACATAAATCGATTAAAAACCGCCCTTTTAACCATCTATTTTTAAATGAATGATGAAATATTTCGACTATACAATAATTTTCATGGGAAATATTACTATTGTTTTGGGTGAACTTAACTTCACCCAATTCTCTAATTGGTTACTATTGTTTTCTTCTCATGCTCCCATATGAGTTATCTAAGATTTTTGACATTTTTTGCCTCCACAGAGTAGAAATAAAAACAAAATCCAACTAAGCTACACATTTTCTCTTGAAGCAAGGATAAATACACCCACTAAATAGATAAATACACTCATAAATTATTTTTAATTTCATGTGAAATTATAAAAATATCATTAAAAAAATCGGTTTTTATGATGTTCGAATATTTAAATTAGAATATAAATTAAATGTTCAAATAACATTTTTTGAACAATATATTTATGTTTTAAAAATATTCTTCTTGCACTAATTTAAATTTCTTATCATGATAACAAGTATTCAAACATAAATATAACATTTTTATTTTTTTGAATTATGTTTAAATAATACAGTCTAATATTTATATTTAAATATTATTTTTTAAATATTATATTAGTGTTTGATTTATATTTTTTAAAAGGATATTTTAATTATTTCACGTGAAAGATAGGTATATTTATAAATTTGGTGGGTGTGAACATTGGGTGAAAAAAATGAAGTTAAATGAAAAAAAAAAAAAAAAAACCTTAACCGGGCGGCCAGGCTCCAGCATTGAGCCCCCCAACTTGAATGGGGTAGCAGTGGCAAACTGGCAAATCAGAGGCCCAAGCCCAAAAGTGGCAGTAATCAGGTACATCGCTTTCTACCGACTCGATCGTCGGCTGAGATTTATTATCACTCTTTGGGACCCGGATGACACATCACTGTAGCTTCGCGCTGAGGGAGAGAGAGAGAGAGAGATGGAGACATTCTCGAAGAATCCAAAATCGATGAAGATCGATCACAAGTCGAAGCTTGCCGCCGTCCTCAAGTCCTCCGTCTCCGACAAGCTCGTAGACTTCCTCGGCGATGCCGCCGACGACGGCGTCCTCGCCGTACGTTTCCGCCTTCCTCTTCTTCTTTGTCGTGTCCTTTCTTTTAACTCACCGGCCTGTTTTGGTTCACGAGAAACCTGGAATGAAGAAGAAGAAGAAAAAAAACAAACTCCAGTAAAAAAAATTAAATTAAATGGTCGCATCGTACATTTTTGAATCGACGGGCGTGTTTTTACACGTGTTTGCTTTGCTTTGTTTCGTCGTTTGCTGTGATTATTTTGATGTTCTTGTACTGACTGGCGTGTTTGGTAGCCGAGAAACCTGGGGAAAAAACATGAGGAAAATGGCGGGATATTAAATTTTCTAGGCACTCAAATGTGGCAAATATATACAATGTTGTTGGGTCTGCTATGTCGTTGTATTTGTTTTCCAGGATTATATTACTGTGCTAATCTGTAATGGGAAGAACCAATACCAGGCGAAAAATGATCTGGAGGACTTTTTAGGCAAAAGGACTGAGGAATTTGTATCCTGGTAATGCTTCCCTTTAAATCCTCTTTAAATAAGTCTATTTTATATTACACTTTGTGTGTGTGTAGAATGTGGGCATTTTAATCTACACAATGCTAAGTTTGTTTACTTATATGTATTTTATTGTGATATAGGCTATGGGATTTTATCTCCAATAATTTTCAAGAACACACTATCCCAAATGCAGATGGAGAGGGCTCAAAAGAGTCCACTGGTACTAGCTGCCATAAAAGTGAGGCAGACAAAGATGCGGGAGCCGAATTGAAGGAAGTTCAGAATCATGTGAATGTTGGTGCTGCTGCACCTCCGGTAGTAGTGGCAACACTCCAGCATTTCTTTTTGCATGGCGCTAGACTCGTCTATGAGTGAACTTTTTAATTTAGTTCATCCTTGCAGTTTGATGATGTGGACAGTAATAATCCCTTTCCTTCCAAGGATAGAGAATTGCCCAAAGGCAGTAAATTCTGTATGGGTTTCGCTACCTCTGTAAATGAAGCCAATGCCGAGAATGTACCGGCACAGAGATACGAAAATGAAACTTCTAGAAGTGGTGATTCACTATTCTGTTTAATTCATTTGCAGTGACTAGTGAGTGATACCTTAACATTCTTGTTTCCTGATACCAATGGTTTTTCTGTGTTTACAGGATATCAAGCAGGTGGAGAACAAATGATTCAATATGTGGGTAAATGTGAGAAGGTCCGCTCTTGGAAGACCAAACATTTATAACAGCTTTCTCTTTTTGATATAAATTTAATTAATGTCTAACTTTAGAACACTGTTCATTGTTAAAGCAGATTGTCGGTGGTAAATCCAATAGCCTGAGTAAACGAATTTTGCATGCACCAAAAAAAGAACCAATTTCTAGAAATTGGAAATCTTATATCTTGGGTATTATTACATTCCTTGGCTTTTAACTTCATGTATTTCTTACGATGTTGTAGGCTGTGTGAATTTAAATATATCATGCTAAATTTGGAGTGAATATGGGCTGACAACGTTCTTTTGTGTACCCTATGCAGAAGACTCCCATTCCAAACATATGCCACCTATCAATGATTCAGGAAGAAGTTTTTTCCCAAAAGCAGTAAATGAAGTATCCCACCAGAATAACATGCCACGGCGTAGTGTTTGGGATAGATTGGGTAAACCCAGTGAAAACACACCTGAAAACAATCTGACTGAAGCAGATAAAGTCTTTGACCAGCATTCATTACCACTTTCTGCACTTAATATACAACACAAAAGTATGAGTGGAGAAGCTCCCGTGCTAGGTAACTTCCAGTCTGGCCTGTATAGGAAGTCAAAGTACAGCGTGAATGCAGTGGATAAAAATCAAGTTGCAAATATCAGGAGAAAGAGGCACTTCTGTGAAATTAATTCTGGCCGTCATCCTGGTTTAACTCGTATGATGAGGGGCAGAAATATGGACTCACTACACGAAGGAAGATCACAATATTTTAAAAAAACAAACACTGTAGCTCCTGGACCTGTTACTCCATCTCCAGTTTCAGCATCTCATGTGGACATAATAAAAAATGGACAAAGTGTGGTATGCAATCTATAAGAATACATCTGATAAAAGAATTAATTTGGAGCATATGTGGTTTATAGTATTCAAGTCTTACTATAACTTAATATAATGCAGCAAATGCTAAATGTGAAACAAAAATTGGGTCAGATTGAAATGGAGCTGTTTAAGATCAGGTGTAAACAGACAGAGATTCAAAAGGTCGCGAAACCCAGTTCAGTGTCAAACTATGGTAAGCAATGCCTTAAAGTGGAGCAACTATAGATGGTTCTTATGTAGCTTCAATAGAAACTGGTTCTACTTTGAGGGTGCTAATTTCTTTCAGATTTGGTAATTGATTCACTTGTTTGCTGTCTCTGTTGTGATTGACTCCTGTCTGTGCACTCATCTGTGTTTTTTTTACTGCCCCTCGTCTTCTCAGCAAGGATGTCACATGTTCATTAGGAAATCTGTACGTTGTGTGCCAGATATATTTTTCATAGTAAATCTGTATGTTGTTACAGGTGACCTGAAGCAGTTTGAGGTAGATGCCAAGTCAAGAACTGTTTTGGTGACAAATGTAAATTCCCTAAGGCATTTATTATTTATCTATTTCCAGGTTCCTTGTAACCTTGAATGTCTAATACTTTAGAAACTGTAATGTCTTATATTATAATAACTATGCCATTTCTTGTTGGGTTTCATATAATATGTTGATGGTCACATAATATTAGATGAACTAATACTCTAGCACTCATCATGTTTGCTAAAAATCAACTCAGTTAGATAGCGTCAGCCACCAGCCTTTTAGTTGTCATACTGCAAATAAAATACTGTAAGAGCTATGTGCGTGACTATTTTCTGCCTGGGACCAATGACCAATCAATCTGATAGTGTTGAAAAAGAAGAAAAAGGAGGAGACAATGATTAGCTGATCCATTGAGAGAAGTGTTGAAAAATGTATTCTGAAGTAATTGTAGTGTAAATATAGCCACGTTTTACACTAGAGGCACACATCTCATGCTTTATAAGAATCTACTTACTATATTAGATTTTGTGTTTCATTTGGAGAACCAAATTTATTCTATCTGGTGAACTACTCCATAAGGTAAGCATCATAAATTGAAAACCTCCATGTACGAAGCTTTGAGTGAAAATTCCAACCACAGATCATAGGATTGCTCACCGTCTTCATCATAAATGGTATTGGAAACTTTTTTTGATCTTCTATGATACTGAGCTTTAATTTTTGACATCTTGTTATGCTCTAAATACAAAGCTTAATGTCTTTGTTTTTGTGTAAAATATCAGGTGCATTTTGCAGCGACAACTGAGGCTCTGTCAAAGTTCTTTTCCAAGTGTGGAGTGGTTCTGAAAGTTGCTGCTTTGACTGGCCAATCAACTTCCCAACCAATAGGGTAACTTTGATATGTATATCTTTTCAAGCTATATTTCATTATGTGTGCTACTGGTTGTGTCACATTTGTTTGTGGTATTGATTGGTCACTTAGCTAATGCTCCTTGTCAGGTCTGCCTATGTTACTTTTGCCAGTAAAGAGTCTGTGGAAAAAGCAGTGGCATTGAGTGGTACCTCATTTTTCTCAAGAACTATAAAGGTAGGTCTATATTATCTCACGGATGATTGATTGCACTACCAATTTGAAACTATATGGAGATAACGTGATGAATATTGAGTGCCCAGTGGATGCTTAGACTCAGTCAATGGTGCCTTCTTCCAGTTAAACCTGCTCGGTAGAATGCCAGTGCATCATTATGTAGTGTATAAACTAATTCCTATAGTTCATCAGGCCATCTCTTATCTGAACTCTGAACAAAGGAAATTGACAGAATGGTATTTTTCAATTTGTCCAAAATGATGCCTTGAGTGCTCTTATCAAGAAAGCAAAATTGTTTATGTTGCAAGAGTAATTAAAGGATCAGACAAATGTGATGGATTGAATGATGCCTCCATGATGTTTGTATGTTTGTCTTCTTGACCCTCCACTTCATCTAATGTTCATTAAATTATATGCTGTGTGTGAAGGTCGACACTTCTTGAATTATGTTTGAACATATACGCAAGGGTTCTAAACATATAACAGATATGCATGTGTCGTCTTCAGATACAAGTCAGATTAGGATGCAACATCTTCCCTTCTTTTGTGTTCTCTTTCCTCTTTATTAGAAGTTTTCTTATTGAATCTTCTTTTTCATTTTTTAGATTACGCCTGAGGCACAGGTAGCAGCCGCAACATCAGCACCAGCCCAGACTTCTGGAAGCCTGGGACCACACACGCAGAATTTTTGCATTGACAGAAAACCTGCTTTTGAGAGACCATATCCCTTCGGTTCTCGTTTACAGTGGCGGCGTGATGCTGTCTCCACTGCAACAGAACGGTGTGTTTCCGTCTCCACTGCATCAGAACCATCATTTCCATCCAATACCCCCAGCTATTGTGACCGCGCCAATAAGGATGAACTGAAATGAACTCCTCTAGGATGGGTGAGGGTGGCTTGTTTTGCGTGAATCAACCTGCAGTCTGTTCCTCTCGTACTTAGTTTAGATTCCTAAGTGAAAATATTAGGGTTGCTTAAAAATCTGTAAATAGTACAATCAAGGTTAGGGTTATGGATGCTGAGTTTCAAATATAGCCCTAGCTGGAAGATATCAATATCACATTTTGAAATCGAAAGTACAAGTGTTGATTGCTTTTAGAAACAATGGTGTTAGCCTGTTTGACCATGTTGCTGTTTAGTGATTTGATTGTGAAATTATTAGAGCGCCTGAAATTATAACTAGAGGAAAAGGTAATTGTGCAATCGTTACATTGTCAGTGCTTGATATGTAAACTTTATATTAACTTTCATAATATTATGGTCCATATTTGCTGTGACTTCATTTTGGCTATGGGGAAGCAAGCTCCTGAAGACTAATATAAGATTAATCTTATCAGACGAGAAAAAAATGGTCTATGACCTTTTTTACGCAATTGGGAAATGTGACATTGATGATGGGCTTTCATGAACAAAATCCAATTTTGCCTATTCCCTCAACAAAAAATGATACATGTATAAATTAAAAGGTTTCAGCTAAATCATCTTCATCTTCACTACTGACAGATCCCATTAGTTCACTGTCATCATCATCATCGCTTTCATCCACTATCTCCAAGATTGCACCTCCATCATCCATATCATCATCGGTCATGCTATCTTCATCATTGCTTGTATCATCTTCACCGTCATCACTATCACCATCATCAAAATCACTGCCAAGTAAAGAATCCCCAACATCTTCTTCCTCTTCCTCCTCACTCTCAACATCATCAGGATCAGAGTCATCATCAGTCGGTCTTCGCCGACCAATCTCATAAACCCTGGCTGAAGAAAACATATCCTCTTGATCATCCATTGTAACCAATCCAACAAAGGAATCAGTTGGTTCAGTAGCAAAATCAAGGACACATCGGTCTACAGGAGTAGTGGCAATGTCTGAATAGTTAACAGCATCTATTGTGCGAAATGCAGCAAAAAGCGGATGCTTGAAGCGACGCGTATTAACTGCCGAAGTGATGTCCTCTAAATTTCTCCTTAAAATCGCGTATATGACATCCCCATGAGGGTTAAATGTTATAACAGTTTGGTCAAGGGAAGGTACACTCCGGAGCAACCTGAACTTTCGAAGATCCCAGACCTCAGAATTTATAATCACCTGGTGCAAAAACATATTTTCAAGTTAAAATTCCAAACAGCAAAAGCCCAAGTCAAGCCTGTACTGATTTTTCATGAGGAAACACCTTGAAGATGAGCAAAATAATGCTTAGGATGCACATTTGAACCACAGGGAATATGAACAAAAAGCAGGCCAAGGTAACTTTTTTCTCTAAAGTGGGCACTGTAACACTTAGTTTACATAATTTTCAAACAAATTTAAAGAAAGTAAATAATATGTAACCTAAAAGTTGATGGAACAAAGCTTGACTAATTAATTAGTTTCTGTTATCAATATACTGTCATGCAATTGTTACCATTGAATAGTTTGTTTTCACAAAACGAATTATCCAAAATTCTTGGCCGCATTTTTCATTACAATAAAACACCAGCTTACAATTTTTGAAATAATGGAAAAGTTCAGTTTACCTCATTTCCAGCAGGATGAAAGCCACCACCTCCGTAATCTGTGAACTGATCAAATCGATGAACAGAACCAGGGCTTCGCGGATCCCATAAGACACCATTCCAAAGCAGCATTGTGTCTAAAGGACTGAAGTGCACTAGGGAATATGCATGACCACGTCCCAGTCCTGACAAAGTAGAAGATGTGTCTGATAATGTTGATTCTAAATGAAAGGTCTGTGTATCATATAATAAAACTTCTCTGCGCAGTTGCTCTGACGGTAGAGCTGCAAATATGGTCCCAGAATTGCTAAAGCTTGCAGATTTGCATCCCTGAAATGAATGCATAGGCCCAGCTGAAACTGAAGATGCATCCCATAGTCGTACATCATGGGAGCTTGAAGAGAGCAACAGCTGCGCCTCACCAACAAGGCATGACTGGACACGAGTTAATGGTGACTGGTGGCTTGTGCAGCTCTCCACCACATTATTACTGTCAGAATCAAAAACCTTGAGCTCTCCAGAATGGCTACCAGCTGCAATATGGGAAGAGTTTCCCAAAAAAGTTAGGCATGTCAAAAGTGCAGCTTCGTGTCTGCATGTTCTCCACGGCCTGAATCTGCTGTAGACAAGTTGACGATCCCTCTGATTCCCCTGCATCCCACCATGCTTACCTTTGAATTCACTCATAAAAATGCGGGCTGTGACATTTGATGGGGCATCAAGACTTCGTCTTGGTTCAGGACAATTGTGTGGATGTAATAAAGAAAGAGGTGGCAATGTCGTTATTGGAGCTGTGCACTGGCGATGCTGGTGTTTTAGGTACTGAACAACAAGAGAATCTAGGGTTAACCGGTCTATATTGCTGGGATGTGGATCATTTTGGAACCCAAATTGGTTTGCACGGGTGATGCCACATTGGTTACCGATCAAACTATCAGTTGGAACACTGACATGCATTGACTGCCCACATTGCTCTCTAGGAGTAGATCTTGGAGTTGAGAATCCAATTGAATCTGCTGCTATACTGCTTTTACGTATGGTGTTTGAAATCCGACAGCCTGAAGACTGCAGTCCAAACTCCCCAGTATCAAGTCGCTTCGCTGATGATCCTAAACAGACATCCTTTGATTCTGTTAACTTTCTTTTCAATGGTAGCAAAATAGGAGTCTTACATTGGGACTCCACATCTAAATTAGGTCTTGATAGGGAAGAGATCGGAACTTCTGGACACCTAGCAAGTGTAGAAGGCTTGTTTGAAGAGCTTAAGACTCCACTGATAGTAGGTGAAAGGACTTCTTGGAATTGAGGCTGATTCCGAGACTGAAAACTGTGACTAGATGAAAATACAAGCGGGTTTTTCATTAAAGATGACACAGCTGAATCACACTTAATTAAGCTGGAATCCTCATCTTGCGATGTCACTTTTAATTTATTGGAGAGAAATCCAGGGCACCGACCACAAGGCCAACGAAGTTGTAAAGGTGGATTTTCTTGCACAGAGGCATGCTGTGCAAGAGCTGACGGACCTGTCAATGACGGCAGTGGCGTCAATTGGGCCTCTTTCAGAAGGGTAACAGCAGTTTTGGCTAAACCAGATGCCTGTAGGTGTTCATGGATAAGGAGTAAAAGTTCCCTGATATTCAAACAAAAAGAACACAAAAAACAAGGAGTAATATTTAGCTTAAGAGGGAAATAACTGTAAAAAAAACATGGCAACAGTGAAGAAATATACACCTGGCGTGGTAAGCAATAGGTGTGGCAGCAGCTATAGCTGCTCTTTCTATACGCCTCAAGGTTGGAGTAGCAGCATCAGTGGCCGCTAATGTAGTTGTACGACCTAAATTTGTTACAATCTGCAGAATCAAAAGGTAAAGCAATGTTAGTGTATTTGTTGTAGGCGCAAGTCTAAAAAGTAATAAGTCCATTCAGCTGATGAAATTTTATTTGGTTGCTAGTTCAGTAAATCAGCAATAGCTCGCATTTGAAATTCATTTTGAGTTATTTAATTGCAAAATTTATAAAGAAATTCCAGATTATAAGGGACGCAGCAGAGCTTGTGCCAATAAACAGTAATTCCATCCAATAAGAAAAAATGAAACTAAAGGGACGGTGAAGTATTCCTGAAGTACTGTCAATAAGATCACACGTCTTCCATCATATCTAGTGTTTGATGTGCTTGTTGTACTTCTGTGTCATCTTCTTGATTGCTTTAATAAAGTTACTCCTTTTAGAATAGAAGACAACTTAATAACAAATGATAACAGTAATGTAGCAGCAAATATAATAAAACATGGTAGAAATATCAATTCCACGGATTTCGGATTTTAACTTGGACACAATCCCTCAAAAACACGAGTGGTTAAGCTCTGGAGCAATCTGTTAGTGTCATGAATGTCAGTGTCATGTGAGGACTCTGGTGTGCAATGCACGTGGGTAAATTTTAAGGAAAGTATTTTCACTAGTCCAATTGCTGTAATGCACCGATGCAGAAAGGATTTCCATATATGCATTACTGACGGCAACCTTCTGACAATGTTTAAAATGCTATGGTGTAACTAATGCCAGCAATTTAACATATATTTTTTTTCAAAAGGTCTTCTTTCTACTGCATGCTCTTGCGAGTGTACAGGATATAAGATAATGATGCTTACTGCAATCAGCTCTATTGCCACTTGCATAAGTTCAGCTTGCCATCGACCTTGCTCAGTTCCAGCTATCTGGTTATCTGAATCGTGTATTAATTCTGACAGCCTTTTTCCCACCTGAAACCCCAATAGAAGCAAAGTAAAGGAATACCACAGGAAACTAGTGAAAATGTGAGTGGAGAGGAGGGGGGGGGGGGGGGGGGTGATATGACATTTCTTATATAGTCAGTCAATAATAATAGCAGGGAATCACTCCAACATGCTAGAGCAATTGCCAACTAGCAAAGTTTACTCCATTGAGAAGGCAACTCAAAAATCAAAATTAGAAAAGCATAGAATCATTGGACATTGGAAAAACTAAAAAACATGATAAAAATGAATCCAAAAGCAAATTCACTTGTTTTAAATTATCTTTGCATTTCCTGCTAAATTTTAACATTCAATTTGGTCAAGCTGAACCATGAATCAAATTAAACAAAGTCAAATGCAAGCCATCGGTTGGGTTGGGGGGGGGGGGGGGGGGGTGTTGGTTCTGCCCCTGTGAGCCATATAAAATTATGTCCATTTGTGGCACATTTTATTATGTCCATGCATGCCTACAAGTGCACTTACATTCTTGTGCATAAACATGATTTTTAAACGATATTTTCCTTTAAAAATTGTACATGTACATGAAATGAGCACACATATATGCTTGTGCATGTATGCACGCTTGTTAATGCATGCATATCCACCTGCAGACCTGCAAGCAAAATGCAGGTTCTGTCTTGCAACTAAATACAAAATAAAAATGAGGAAAAAAAATCCTTTCAATCGGTTCCCCATTACAAGATAAGTAGCATTACACACAATACATCCTTGGACAGACCAAGCCGAGCGTGAGAGTGACATGCTCAACTTGTATACTAAGGATATCATAGTTTTAACATTAGCTATGGTAAAAACATGATAAGCTCAACTTGATTACCTGATGAGCTCAATGTTTTAACATTGAATAAAGAAAAATACGAAAGAAAAAAAGCTCAAAACAAGCATTTTATTAAAAGAGGCCTTGGTCAAGTTTTTGGCAGCCACATTTGCATTATTTTTTTAGGAAAAAAAAATAGAGTCCAGGCAGGTATTTACAGAAGTCATGGTTCTGTAAATAGCTCTGCCAAGTTCAATAAATATTAGCAGGTATTTCCATGTGTTAAAAATAACAGCAATCCACACCAGAATATAAGCAAAAGCAACATATAAAATAACACGGGCAGTTGACCTGAAGTTTTGTCAATATCTGTGCAATTGTATCATCCCTAGCAAGCCCAAGCAACACTCTACAGGCAAGAGCACGAAGACAGTCAAGAGTAGCCGGTGGTGAAGCTATTCGCGGTTGGAGAAGATGTAAAAGAACCTTAATACCATTATTAGCACGAACTGCCTCTCTGGCGTGGTGATATCCTTGCTCTAACTGGGCAGCAAGGCCAGCAGAACCAGCTCCAATACCTAAAGATATTCTACGATCTCCAACTAATCTCGATGGGACAGCAGGCACATGAGTTTGTGAACCACTAATGATGGGCAGTTGACCATGGACTATGGTACAGCCTCGATCTGACAAACTGGACTCCCCACTTCGTTCCCTTGGTTCACTCTGACCAGAACCTAATACTCGATCTGGAATATTTCGTTCAGCATTTCTCTCTCTACTCTCAACAATAGGCAGATTTGAGGTTTGTACAGTAACAGATTGCTGAGTCTGAGGTAGAGGTGGTGGTTTATTGCTTATTGAAGGTGGAGGGCAAACAAGATTCACTAACACATTTAATGCTGGCTGAATAATCTGCCAAGATAAAGATCATGGTAAACAATGACATCAGTAGCAATCAAAGAGTGCAAAATTTTAATAATGTCGAAAAAGTATCTAAAGGAAAAAAAAATTAAAAAGTGTGAAATCAATCTGAAAGGAAGATAAATGAATACATCAGGCTCTATGCATCCAGCAGAGTTAACCGCATCCAAAATCACTGCTATCCCTACACGGTTATTGCTTAATATGCAATTCACAATTAGCTTGCGGCTGTAAGGTACCAATGTAACAATGTGCAGAACACCCAATGCATATTGAAGCAAGTCACCTAAGTAACGCTCAACTGGTGGGGCCTACAGAAGCAATGAAACTGTCATTCAAATGCTCAGAAGGAAACAAATTATAAAAAATATATATTTAAAAAAACCCTTAAAAGCACCATACCTGACACAACTCTAACATGGTAATATGTCCATTAGAGGCTAAAAACTTGTCGACAGCTGGCCAATGGGCCCTCACAAACACAGGACCAAGCTTCCGATCCTTTTGCAACTGAAGCAATACTGCATCTATAGCTTCATTACTGATGTCAAATGGCTTGTAGGCTGCCCTTACACTTGGAATATTCCGACATGCACTTCGACTGCTTTTACTAGGACGAATGGAATCTACCAGCAAAAGAAGATGAGCTCTAAAATACTGTCTCAAGGCTACACAGTTGTGATAAGCTATCTGCTTTTCTGATGATGTTAATATTTCAGAAGGTGACCGATCTCTAAGTGATCCTAATGTAGACAGGCCTACTGCACCAGAATTAACTCCAGATCTTACTGAGGCAGCAGCATGTAAAAGGCTCAATACTTTCAGTAAACCATCCTGAACATCAAATGAATCAATAACAGCTCTAAAGACAAATGAAGTAGCAAAAAATAAGGCTGCATTTTTCCTGGCTTGATCCTGAGGGCACTCCAGCAACTGAAGCGCCAACCCAACAAAATGATGAACAACATCTGAAGGAAGAGCGCAAACATGTTCCATAATCCCCTGAAAGAATATTCTGCGAACTGAAAACTTATCGAAAACACATAGAAAAATAGAATAATTAGAAACGGTATCAACAAGTCACCATTAAGAGTAACTACCTGAAGAGAGCCAATAGTATACAAGCAAGAAGATAGCCCAAAGAACGTCTGGGCTACTCTTGGAACAGCAATTAGTTTTTGTACACCACCCCTGTCCACAAATAAAGCTGCAAATTTTCGGTGAGCAGCCAAGACACAAATTAGCTTCAGCACATCAGGCAAGAGCATTACAACCTCAGATCCATTTTGAGGTTTGGATGTCTGTTGCAGTAGTGCAAGACAGACATCTACCCCCTTTTCATGCAGTATAGGGCCAAGAACTTCTACATATTCACCAAGTATCTCGAGGCACTGAATACAATATTTTTCTTTCATATGTACAAGGGACTTTCTATCGGGGAGGATGTAGTCTTCATTCTCCTCACCAATTTTGGGTTCCACCGCCTTTGAGTTCATCGCAATAATGCTATTAGAGCTCCTGTGAGCAACACATGATAGAAATGAGATGTGAGTCCAGCAACCACTAATGTTAAATATCAGTTGTAGGTGGCACATGTAATTTATACAATCAAATATATGCCTTGAATGCAATGATGAACAATTACCACCTTGCCATTTCTACAGCAGTTGCAGCATCAATGACTGTCAATGCAGCTTTTGAAGCAGCCAGAAATGCTGCATCTTCATCACTTGTAGCTTGGAACTCCTATGGAGAAAGAATAGCAAACAATATATAGTTATATGTTTAAACAAAATGAAGTTGCACTATAGGAATAAAATTTACATTAATAAAAAAATTCCCCACCTCTACAGCAGCACCTTTGACAAGTTCAGCAGCAGCATCTCCAGCTGCTTTGATTGCTTCTGAGGGTGCACTGACAACTCTAGCTTCAGCTTCAGCAGCTAATACAGCTTTTTTTATCACTTTAGAGATATCCTTGCTGCCAACTATGAACTCTTCGAGTAAGTTATCAATATGATCTCCATCAACAGCAGAGCCATCAGCTTCCCTCCCCCCCCCAAAGATTTCTTTACATCTAATACTTTCCTGCCATCAGAGTTTTTTAACAGACTCCTATCTTTGGTAATCCGACCATGAAGTAATTGACCTCCAGGGCCAGGAAAGTTTAGAGCCTGTTCATTCCCCCCAAACTCTTCATTAATCCATCCCTTCCCTTTCGTTCGTGCCCATCCTCGACTTACTCTACTCCTTGAGTCGTCTCTTACATTCTCATCACATTCTCCAAATTTTGTCTTTCCAACATGTAAATCTCCACCACGCCATAAACTCTCTCCATCAGCATCTACATCATCTGCATGAACCCCCGTGCACAATCCATCAAATTGTTGCCCCCCAGCCAACCAGCACTCCTCCCCACGAGCATGGCTGTCAATGCTCTTTCCATGATCTCTTTCAAAAATTTGATCGGGTACAGATTCTCCTGCTGGTAACTTTCCATCCTGCATATGGGTTGTTTCTGAAACCTGTCGGACCCTGGTCCGATTTTCTCCTTTTCCCCTGAAGGAAGAAACACTACTTAATTTCTCCCCCATATAGCTACTGCCTTTATGACTAGTGCTTTTCTCACCCAAGACACATGACCGAAGATGATGCATAAGCTTAGCAGACAACCCAGAAGTGAGTGCATCTTCAACTGTTATGTCACCACTGAAAAATCATGACATTATTTAGTTATACCTAAACTTACAACAAAAGTGTACGAAGCAATTAAATAGGTGAGAAACCATGTTTTGAAAAAGCATACCCATACAGACAAACAACAAGGAGTCCAGTAGAATAGGTCCATAACAATTCAGAATCGGACGACTTCTCATCCTCAGAATCATGCTTCAATTTGCAATAACCACCAGGACATACAGTATCATCCATAACCCATTTCTTTATGTTGTCCAAAACAGTTTCCTCAAAAATATGCGGATACTGCATTAAATTTAAAGCCCACGGAGGATTCAAAAGACATGACAGGTAAGCATGAAAAACATAAAGTGCATATAAATTAATGTTCTCACCGTCCAAGTTAGAGAACAGCTAAGAAGTAACCTAGCTGCAGCTGCTTGAACTGTAATTGAGTATCTAATTTCAGAAAGAAACTTTGTTGATATTAAGTCAAAGAATTCATCATTCTCCTGCAAAGGTAAGAAAGGCAGCCATTTCAGGCCAAAGAAGACCATTAGCCACATCTCAACCAAATCTAAATAGATTCACCATACAAGACTACCAGAAAGAACAAGGTCAGTTTCAGTACCCTGATCAAGTTTCCTAGTTGTCCAATGCCATGAGAAGCTCGTTCATTATTTAAGGAAGAATAACCTGTCTCTTCCATATATCTGTACTCAAAATCAAATGCTAAACGTTAGAACAAGCATCTAGAACCAATACAAGGAAAAAAGCACGGGTACAACTGAAAATTCAGCACCAAAACACAATAAGTGATCTTTTCTGTTCAGCGAGAAGACCAAATTGAGGTAATGTAATAATGCCACAAAAAAAACTTTAAAAAAATCAGCATCATACTACAATAGGCTTCTGATGATGATGTCTAATAGATTTTATTAACCCTTCAGTATTGCATTATACTTAATATAAGTAAATTCATGAAGAGTTACCTCAAAAGAGGCTCAGCATGAAAGCATTTAATTCAGAACGAATTCATCTTGAGTAGAGCCTTTGCTTGAATTACACCTTCCAGTGATGCTCAAGAGAATTTCCTTTTCATTAACACAATGACACTAAAAATGCATTTATACTGTGTAAGGACAGTAGGATGTGTTGTGGAGGTGCATCAAGGTAGATTGTTCTCTATTAGAAGCTACTTCAGGTAGAAATGTTCACGGGTAGGTTGAGGCGGGTCAATACTTTCCCATCCCTTACCCAAAAGCCAAACTCATCCCCAACCCCATCTTCATCCCAATGAGTACAAATTTTTTAGCTGGCCTACTCATGAGGTAATCAGGACCCAAATTGGTAACTTTACCTGACAAAATAATTTGTACAATATATATACTAAATATTGATTTATCTAAAGAGTTTATTAAATATGTTTATCATATCCCAAACAAATCCTATCAAATTTCACAGTGGTTGATGTTCAATGGAGAAATAAAACACTCAAACTCTAAGCATATTTAGATTATCCAAAATAAAACTCATGAAACTTCAAAGTGCATAAAGTTTACGTAAAAATAAAAATAAAACATTGACATCCTAATCACAAGGGTAAATTTTTAAGTGTAATTGAAAAGAATATTTTAAAAGCTTACTGATTGTAAAACAGAAATATATATACACACACACATGGCGATAGATCAAGTAATGGGATGAAGTTTCGCCTCATTTTCATATCTAAATGGTCTTAGTTTGAGTAATCACTTGCCCACCCCAAGCCCAAAAAAATCAAGTATTTCCCATAAATTTTGGGGCAGGTGAGGCTGAATTCCTATTGAATTGAGTAAAATAAACATGCCTGCCAACAAATAGTTTCCAACTAGGACCAAAACTCACAGAAAGTCGAGGAGTGGTGGAATGTCATTTGGAAGGCTAAAGTCCCACTCGAGCTGGCTTTTTCTCATGAGAAGCCGCTTGGGGAAGAAGCCATGGTTACCTTATATTCGACTAGCTTCAGAAGTGAGGCATCCCTTGTGCAAGAATGCAAGGGGGCAGATAAATCAAAATTTTCTCCACCGTTGTTGGGCCAATCAACTTTGAAGTATGATTTATGCATTTTTACGCATCATGTGGATCCAATAGTAGAGTGGGAATAGAGCTTGAGGCTTAGAATTGGCTTTGAGGTCCTAACCGAGTGAAATGGTTTTGAAAGCTATTCTCATGGCAATCATTTGGGTGATATGGAAAGAGAGGAATTGCTATTGTTTAATTTGTTTTTAACAACTCTAAGAGCTTTTCATTGCAAGTGAAAGGAGAGTTATGGACCATGTTTTTAGATATTATAACATTCCTCGACAATCTCTTTGAAAACCCTTCTGCTGTACTTTGTAATTCCATCACTACCTTCATGGCTTTTTAATAAAAAAAAAATTCTCGATTAAAAATACATTTATCTTAAGCAGGAACATGTACACAATTATACAATTGTTATTATGTTTTATACAGAGCCAACTCTAAACACATTCTCATTGATATAATGGAAAATCAAATCAATAATCATGATTTCAACATCAAAGAAGAGTGAATAAGTGCTTTTGTAGAATAAACACACAAACCTAACCCTATGGTTGGAAAGTCACTAGAGTAATATAAATAAATTAACTATAAATTATACAATTATAAGAAATTTTGAATTTAAAGGTAGACTATTACGGACAAAATAAAAAATGAGCATCTTAAAGCCAATCAATGTAAACATTTTTTTAAACAATAAAGACATTTTATTTAGTTCAAAATTGTGAAATTTAAAATGTGTATTACAATTTACATCATTAGAATAACAAAACAAGAACATGGCATTAAAATAATAAAACAATTCTTTCCCCTCCTCATCTGCAGTCCCTTTCTTCATCAGTATAATTGTTGACATTGCTTTCACTCCAAATGCTGTCTGACATCATTAGCTTGTCCACATGATATGTGGTTTACAAGCCTTTGTCCAACAACAGGAATTTTGGTGTCTTTTCACGGGACAATAGATTGTGTAAAATCAATTTGCCTTTCATGGCACCTCTAAATATTCTGCACAACATCAATGAAATCTTATTTCTTGGAAAACACGCCCACCCATTTAGTGTGATCTACACTGTGATGAGCATTGAAGAAAAATATCTTTTAAGGCATAAGACTAATGTCAAAGTACTCATATCCAGAAAGAGAGCTCTTCATTCGACAAAATCTCTTGTATACGATGTGCACACACTTGACATGTTACCTGGCGGATTGTGTTGCTTACGGAAAGAAAGGGCAGAAACACAGAATGGGAGGACTACTCTATCTCTATGTCACGATGAACTCGGGCGGCACATCGGATCAATGACAAGCACATTCTGCTAAGGTAACCCTCCGGGGTACGTATTAAGAGATAGGCAACTCTGAGACAGAATGCGCTACATAAACTTGAATGTACTGAATCATCCTCTACTAATGCTAGAGTCAAGAACTCAAGAGAGTTCCTGCATGGACCTTCAAAGGATACCATCAAGGTGGAGGCAAACAGAATCAAAAGTGCGACCGAAGTGAAGAACGAGGACTTTGTTAATGGTGTCTTTGATGATGTTGTCTGCCTCTCTCTTCTTGGTTAGTATCTTCACCATAAACCCACAGTTCACCATCATCCCTCCCTCCCCTTAGTGTCAATATAAACATAGAATGAAAGTCCAAATTATATTATATTCAAGAAAGTGAAACCTTGTGTTCTCATTTCTAACTCTCACACAGACACACCAGTTTGCGTTTCTTTGAATAAAACAGAGCATAAAGGTGCGGAAAACACCTCAGCTACTTAATTCCAAAAAATCTTAAAGGCAATGATACTAAATTTCTCCCAAAGATTTCTAGCCAGTTAAAGTGAGACAGGTCGACATTTTCTAACAATAATATACTAAATTGTACTTGTCAAATCCAAAATCAGTTTATTAGTCCTACCAACCGACTATCTATAGCGCAAGTTAAGGCCTATTGAGAATAAAAGTTGTTTGGTTTCATTCCCAAGTAGGATCATTTACATCATCAAATGAAGAAGTCCCATGAAGCGCCTGGAGCTTACACAAGTTTTTCTATAACAAAATGTTCATAATAACTACCCATTTGCATATGACTTTCAAAGATAAACAAAATATATTAACACGATTTTGCCCCATGTACAGTACTGAATTGGCCTCCCGAGCACAGAGTGGAATAAAGTACAATAATTTCGGGTATCAAGTGGGCCAGCCGACCACATCAGCCACGGGGATGACCCGAAACTTTTTATCCATTTCCTGGCAACCAAAATTGGGGGGAATCAAATCCCAAAAATAACAACACTAACAATGACCACTGAGCTAAAAGTACATCAAATTTGTCAAACATCGGATTCAGGAACTACGAATAGAGCAATCCCTGTTTTCAACAATTCTTCTGACAAAACATTAAAGCTCCATAGAGAACTAAAAACCAAGCTCGAACATAACCTTTTGAAACAAGAGGACAGTAGCAACAGTGGCATCACTGTATGGTAAGATTCATAAATCGTAACAACACTCATAGCAACAATTGAACATTTGAACCAATCAGATGTAAAGGAGATAGAGGCGAGGAGGGATAGAGGGACCTGGACTCCTCGGACTCGAGCATGGAGGCGAGAGCATGGAGGGCAGCCGGGCTAGGGTTATCTCGCGAGGCGGTGATTCTCTCCATCAGCCTCTGCGCCTTCGAGAACAATTCATCGCCGCCGTCGCCAGAGGCGGAAGAATCTTCTCGGGAAGGCTGGTCGGCCTCCGTGGAAAATAGGGGAGCTCGGGGTGGCTCCGAAGATGCTTCAGGTGGTTCCATTGCCGCCGCCGCCGCCGCCGCCTCCCCCTCCTCCTGATGCTCCGGCAGAGGCTCTCCGCTGGCCCTGTGGCTGTCGAGTCAGTTGAGGAATTTTTGGAACAGAACGAGGGGAACGAATGGGAACAGAACAAGAATTGCCGGGAGAGAGACGGAGGGAGCGAGAACAACTTGGAGTTTTTCGGTGTGGGGGGAGAAAGAGATGGGGAGGGTGATGAAGGAGAAGGGCAGAGGAAGTTCGTGTGTAATCTATTTTAATATTTGGAGCTTTTTGCCCTCGGGCCAGCCCACTGGGCGTGACCTTTTCGGGTCGGGCATCCCTATTTTCGGGCTTAGACATCCTATGTTGGGCATCTCCACGAGTCCGGTGAACACCTTATCTATATTTTGGAAAAAGAAATTCACCTTTCATCTTTAATTTTTTATAAAAAATTCTTTATTTTTAAAGGATTACTATTCACTTATAAATATTAAAATATTAATATTTTTTACACATTATCTTTTATGTCCATACATGTTAAGCCACCCCAACAAACATGCATGCACGCAATGCCCGTTCCGAGAGCTCTATCAAGCCAAAACCCCAATCCATCACATATAGCTCAACCACTTGATTCCCACCGTTGTTCTCCATAGGGGTGATCAAGAACCAAACCAAACCGGTAAATCAAACTAAACCAAATCGTTTGAACAAAAAAAATGGTTTTTAAAATTATATTA
The DNA here is from genome assembly GCA_023512835.1 of Taxillus chinensis. NCBI lineage: Eukaryota > Viridiplantae > Streptophyta > Magnoliopsida > Santalales > Loranthaceae > Taxillus > Taxillus chinensis. The sequence continues at coordinate 14,284,101 of CM042089.1, read as the reverse complement.
GTTTATTTGATTTTTAATTTTGGAAAACCGATGATATTGGTTCAGGACACGGTTTCGGGTATTCGGTTGCCGAACCGACCGAAGGTATTAGGCAAGAGCCGCGAGACGCAACGCATTCCTTAATCAATAATCACTAGGTTTTGCTTGCACCTTGCGCTGCTGGCTACCGCTGTCCCAAAGTTGAAAGGCCAAAGCTCAAAGGTCCAAGTCACCGTTACCACTTCCCACTTCCCTCTATCGGATCTACTTGTAGAGTCGTAGTCTCAACTTTCGTCTCGGTTGTCCGTCTCTGTCCACGTCTCGGTGCCGATGGCAAGTCATCTAGTGCCGACGGTGAGTCATCTGCGCCCAATCTCCATCTTTATCTCGATCTATTGACCGCTGCGTGTCAGGCGAGTCATGTAGCAACGACGGTGTTGTCTCTCCTGGCGGCGGCAAGATTACTTCAAAATTCAGCCGGTGCTCTCTCTCTCTCTCTCTCTCTCTCTCTCTCTCTCTCTCTCTCTCTCTCTCTCCCCCTCGATTTCAGATACAAACATTTATAGTTTATCTATTGTTTTAGGTTCACGATTCCTTGAACCGGAACTCTCTTGCGCCCAATCTCCATCTCCATCTATTTACTGTTGCGTGTCGAGGGAGTCATCTAGCGGCGACGGTGTTGTCTCTCCTGGCGGCGGCAGCGGTACTACTTCAGTGATTCAATTGGTACTCTCTCTCTCTCTCTCTCTGATTGATTTCAGATACAAACGTTTACGCTTTACCGGTTGTTCTAGGTTCACAATTACTAAATAGAACTCTCTTGGCTATGATATGATATATATTACTTTGTTCATTCATTGCTATGCTATGGTAGAGACGTTTTTACCATTACCAGTAACTACATATATATTCCTCATAAATGATTACAATTGGTGCCCAAGGGCCTCCCACTTGCAAGTGTTACAATTGTTTACTGTTGTTTTTAAATGATTAATCATTCATGATTTCACCCTACTTTTAAATGATAATCATTCATGATTTCACTATTTGTTCATCTTTGTTCATTGATGTTATAACTATATATTAATTTGTTAGATGGATGATGCAATGAAGGAGGAAAATCAAACCCAAGAAGGAGGACCAAATGAGACTACCCTAACCCCTACCCCAGTCCCTACACCAGCCAATACCCCAACCCCTACGCCAACCCCTTCTAAGGGTAAGAAAAGGTCATGGGTATGGGAACATTTTATGATAGTAAAGGGTGATAAAGAACGAGCCGCACGTAATTATTGTAAACATAATTATGCTTGCTCAACTAAAGTAAATGGGACTTCAAGTATGGCCTGTCATTTAGAGACTAAATGTAAAAAATATCCATTTAAAAAGCACGTTAAGGGGAAAACCATACTAGGATTCCAACCTAGTACTGATGGGGATGGTGGGAATCTTGTCTCTATTCCATTTAATTTGAAAGCATGTAGGAGAGTCTTGTCTGAAATAATTATTCTTGATGAATTACCTTTCATGTTTGCGGAGAAGAAGGGATTTAGACAATTTATGTCGGTTCCGTGTCCTAAATGGATTCAAATCCCATCTCGTTGTACAATTGTTAGGGATTGCTTAAGTATTTTCATAGAAGAGAAGAGTAAATTGAAGAATGCATTAAAAGGTTAACGAGTATGCCTAACTATAGACTGTAAGTTTCGTGCGCAGCGGAAGCGTGCCGTTCGGATCCTAAACGGCCGTATAAAATTATGAAATTTTATACACGGCATCCTAAGAGGTGGAACCTTCATCTAGAGGTGTTTAATTGAAATTTTAAAAAATGCAAAATAGAAAATTACATACTCGTAATTTCCAGGCGATATCTCGTGCTCGTCGGTGCGAAAACTCCAAACCAGGAGCTCTCTAGAGCGGTCCACGTGCACCGGCGGTCCACGGACGTCCCATCCCACGTTCAGGTGCTAGCACGAGCGTAAAGACTCCATGAATTCGTCCGTTTGATCAACCTATTGCTCCACCATTGCTGCGGCATACAAAGAAACGGGTTGTTTCTGCTAATCTGCAACTTAGAAACAATGGGGAGAAAGGGAGAGAGGAGAGAAGTGGGAGAATGAGTTCTTTGTTCTCCAAAGCACCCAAAATTATTATCCCACGAATTTCCTCTCACTCCCCTTAATAATATATGCCAAAGTCCCATTATTAATAAAATAACACTTTTATTTTATTTATTTTATTTTATTAGCCACCCATTTTCAAACCTAGGATGTAACCCTTTGAAAATAGGCCCTAATAAACCAAAAATATGGGCCACTCATGTTTCCACATGGTGTGACATATGTCCCCTCTCGTCTCATCTCGTGTGGGCCCCATCCTGGAACCCGTGTGGGCCCCATTGGAACCCGAGCGCCGAAAAATCCCAAACCGGACACGTTCGACCGTGGCAATCTCCTGAACTCGGATATGCCCTCGGAATTCCTAAACGATGATCCGAATCACTTATTTTGGCTCGAATAGTGATTTTGAGTCGATCTAGTAATCCGGGCTCTTATTGATTCCGAACTTGAATCAAACTGGACCGATTGCTTTGTGTAGTTCCACTGAACTACCTGGACCTACCAAATACACTATTTTGTGACCCTCTAGGTTCCTTCCTTAATGGCTATGGTCCCACCATAGTCCGTGAACGTTGTCTAGCAATACGACATGGCGACCAAAAAGGATGAGATATATCGTATAAGTCGACGACCTCCTACAAACGCTCACCGTGTATTTTAATCCTTTTGTCTCGGACATCGCAACAAGTGGAATGCATACCTATGCCATCAGTCCTATTGCTTGTTATAATTTTTTTTGACTTTCGATGGACTTGTCTGGAACACCATGGCCATGGATTTCAAGATGTCACTACCATCAAGTCAAAGGGCCAGCGATGTCATCTTCCATAACTTGGAAGGGACAAATCCTCTCTTGACCCATCTGTTATTGTCATACCAGTCATGACATACCTAACACAAGCTACCTCGCCACGAGCATCTATGTCATGGTTTTCATCATGTATCAAAGTATGTGATTCGTGGTATACAATAACAATGGTCTCAAGTCGGAGGATCAATACACACGTCTATAGATGAGAACGATCAATGACATCTTGATGTGCCGTTCTCATTAACGAGTCGATCCTCATGATCTCCCAAACTTGGAGATCACCAAGTGCGAACACTATGAGAAAGTGTCTCAATGCTTATGAGCCCCCAACACCTGATAGTCGGACATCTTCCGTGTCCAATCGGAAAGATGTATCTAGACCATAGGACATATAGTTTAAGATATTGTCATAACATCTAATAGGTTCTCATTATAGTGGGGACCGTCGGAACCGATTGATGCGACAATATACTATGGACATTATCGTGTATGTGAACGCGAAGTATAATAAACATATACTTGATAAATATATAAACACATAATGTGTAAATACAACGAAATCCCAAGATATACATGTACAAGTGGTTGGGTCTAGGGCACCCAATCCAACATAGACACGTGGACATCTACCCAAAATCTCAACTACATGTGTTTGAGTGCTCATTTTATCCTGGATTGGAAATTACACAAAAGAATTATTAACTTTTGTTTAATTTAAAGTCACAAAGGTGAGAAGCTTGGTAAGGCTATTGAGCTTTGTTTGCTTGAGTGGAACTTGCAACATTTTCTTTGCATAACCGTTGACAATGCAAGATCTAACAATTTACTTGTTAATTTTTTGAAGAAAAAAGACCAAAAGTAGAAAGGGTATTGTATTGGAACATGAGTTTTTACATGTTAGGTGTTGTGCACATATATTGAACCTTATTGGTTGTGATGGTTTAAATGAGTATGATGATTCCATTGCTAGGGTGCGCAATATTGTTCGGTATGTGCGTTCATACCGATGTTCCCACTAATGAGTATGATGGTTTAAATGAGTATGATGATTCCATCTAGATTGAGTGTTTTCAAACTATATGCTGAAAAAGAACAAATTTCTTATGCTAAGGGGCTTTGCTTGGATGTTCCCACTAGATGGAACTTCACATTTGAGATGCTTAATGCAGCTGAAAAATATGAAAAAGTTTTTGAGAGATTGGAATATAAAGACCCGAATTTTTTTGTCTACAGTGGGATATGGAATTAATGAGGAAGGGGGTGAAGGGAAAAAAAGAGGTTATTAGGTGCCCCAACTCATTTTGATTGGGAAAGAGTAAGAATGTTCATTTGATTCCTAAAATTCTTTAAATATGTAACTTTGAAGTTCTCTAATTCTTTGCATGTTACATGTAATACCTTTTTTGAAGAGCTTGTGACACTTCATGCTGAAATTAATGCCATATGTGCAAGTGATGATGTTTATTTGGAATCTATGGTAATGGGGATGAAAATCAAATTTGAGAAGTATTGGGGGAATATTGATAAGATGAATTTTTTGTTATTCATTGGTGTTATATTATATCCGAGATACAAATTAAGGTTTGTGAGCGTTTGTTTTTTGATGTCATTTGAGAGTGATAAAGCTATAGAAATGACAATAAAAGTTAAAGAAGCTTTGGTTATGTTGTATGGATGGTATGCTAACAATCAAGCTTGTTGTGGAATGCAAGTTTCAACTTCAAGTCAAGACTCATCCTTACCTTCGACCCAACTGAATGTTGTGTGTTTAAACTTGGCATCCCAATTTAAGAAGCACTTTGTAAAGACTCGTATTTGAGTGACATTGTAAGTTAATTTATTACTGAAGATGATAATATTTAAAAGGCAATGTGATTGTCAACGTGAGCGTTTTGGTCAGAAGTGAGCTTAGTTTAAAATACGGGGTCTCACGAGGACATTTTAGTATTTTGAGTTTATTATTATTAATAATAAAATTATTGAGATTATTGTTAATATTATTATTATTATAATTATTAAGATTATTATTCTTATTACTAATCCTATAATTATAATTATTATTATTATTAAATCAAATAATATATTGATTAGTATAAAAGAGAGGAGCTTAGGGAAGAAACCCTAGGTTCGTGCGTGCGCATCCTGGTAAAGGAAGAAAACAGAGAGCAATCGTTCCTGATGTTCAATCCTTCAAAGCTTAATTGAGGTAGGTGATCCTAGATCTTTCGTTGTCCTTTGTTTTAATAGTATGTGAAAATATATGTGTATATATTCCCATTTGATTTTGGATATATGTGTCTACATGCTTGCCGATCCCCTTCTCTCCCTCATCACGATTTGACTTCTGGAAACTCGTGTACGGTGGCCAATCAATTTCTTGCGTCCCACCACCTCACGACTTCACGCCTTCTGGAATTGCTTTTGTACACCCTACTTATATTCTATCATATTATTATTATTGTATGGTGATGCGGGCGGGGGAGATAAAGGATTTTAGCAAAACTATTATTATGTGATAACGCTAGAGGGATAAGGAGCTTAGTAAAAATGATATTCCGTGTATCCGATGATGCCAGATCGTACGACCTGGTCTTCCTCTCACACGACGAGCGCACTGTGGGCAGGACAGTTAGAAGATGCATTTAGATGGAAGCAACCAATTATTTTTGGGCAACCGATTATACCTATATAATTAACGCTCGGTCTATATGTGTATACATGCTCGGTCGACTCCCAAAAGGTGGTATGCACGACTTCTGCAAAAGAAATCTGTTCCAGACATGGTGCCTGTCTCCTCTTCGTTGATCTATTTAATCTATTTAATTAACATATTATTATTATTATTATTTTTCTGCTTGCTAGGCCAATCGGCCTAAGCTTTTCCACCACATGTGTGCACCTTTTCTTTTTAATTACCTTTATTCTTTTATCACTCCACCTCCGTTGAACTCTTATCAATATTTTTAAGATCACCTTTTTCTTTTTAATTTAACTCCATCTGCACGTAGCCTGGTGACTTCCAAAGAAACCGAAGTGAATGTCATGCGCCAATCGTGACTCCATGCATTTGATCTTGACTCCATGCACCCTGAAGCCATGAACTCGAACACTAGCACTGGACACCAGTTTTCGAACGCCAGCGCTTGGATGCCGGCCTGACAAGCTGGCAAGGCCTGGACCGGTCCTTGTTGGGCGGTTCTATCTCTCCTAGCAGTTTAAGGGCTAATCTGTCTTGGTTTAGGCTTGGTATCGTAGAGTAAATAATATAGGAGTAGTGTTCGATATTATGGTTTAATAATATAAAGTATTATCCGTAGCTTGATGTTATTTATTTGATATTTAGAATGTTGATTGTAGCTATTAATTGACATGTAAACTTTTAATTATAGGATGATATGATTAATTTGGCATGCAAAACATTATTTGCAACTTGATACTATTAAATTGACCTTAAGGATAATATTATTTGTGGTTTAATATTAATAGTTTGATAATTGCATATATATATATATATATATATGATAATAACAATTAATAATTAAATATTGATGGCTTGTGATTGTTTGGCTTCACACTGTCTAATTAGTTAAATATTATTTGGGCTTGATAGTATAGTTTAATAATATAAATATTATTTGTAGTTTAATGTTAGAAATTTGGCATTTAAATATTACTTGTACGTAGCTTAATATTACTTAATTGATATTTAAGGTGTTGGATGTTTGATGAATATTTATATATGTATGTGTATCTATATATATTATTTGTGGTTAGTGCCTGGATTGATAAATTAAATATTTTGTAAGACCGTTGTATTGAATTTTGACCGTTGGAATATTCTATTTATTGATTATATGTGGAATTGGTGGTGGAGTTGGTTGGGTTAACCACGGGTCCCACATAGAAGTGACAAGAGACTGGGTCCCCTATGTGGTCTGGTTAACCGAGGTCCCATATGTGACAAGGTTGTCGTTAGAGACACCACGGGTCCCACATATGGCTATCTCGTAATGACTGGGATCCTTGGAGCTGGATGTGGGAATCTCCTGGATGGTTTGGATTGTTTGGTGTGTACCCTTAATGAATGAAATGTAATGTGTGTAATATTATATTTTGTGATTGAATGTAAGCTTATTGTGATAAAGTAGGACACTATCTTTCACAAGCATACACCGATCATGTAGACTTAGGAATTCATGTTATAAGATGGTGAGGAGATGGAGATCACCTGCTGGGCATTTGTGCTCACCCCTACTTTGTTGACATGTTTCAGGTATCGACTCATTCGCTAGAGGCTGGACCGAAGCTAATTTTTGTTTGTTTTAAATTTTGTAATAACTTGGTTTATGGATTTTGTAAAACATGATTGATTTTATTATTTGAATATCCGGACGAGGGTCCGTGGAAGTTGTATTGGAATTATAGCATGACTCTTGTTATTAATAAATTATTTTCCTTAACTTCATAGCATGTGGGAATGTACAGGAATACCCCCGATGTATGAATGTACATGTTTATCTTGGACAAGACCTGATGTGTAGTCCATATCGGTGCTAGTCACCAACCCCTTGACCCTTCAAGTGCGGGCATGGGAAAGTCACACTCTTAGTTCTGGTCCTTCCGGGATTTGGGGGCGTGACACACTTAGAGGAGCAAGATGTTTTCAATATCCAAACTAAAGTGGACAAATACTTAAGTGAAGCTTGTGAACCTCATAATGATAATTTCAATCTTTTGGGTTGGTGGAAAATCAATTCTTCTAGGTTCCAAGTCCTTTCTCAAGTGGCACGAGATGTTTTGGCAATACCTATATCTCTTGTTGCATCCGAGTCTCGCATTTAGCACAGGAGGACATGTTCTTGACTCTTTTAGGCCTTAATATGTGCACAAAATTGACTTCAAGATTCATCAACTCCTATTAACCTTCAAGCTTCGATGCATGGGATTGAGGAAATGGATAATATACACTCGAGATACGTGTTTACTTTTAAAAAATTATTATTAGTATTTTGTAAGGTATCTATATTTATTTTTATTTACTTTTTATTGTTTTTTCCCTCACAGGTTCACTTTTAAAAGAGGTTGATGAATCAATAAGCAATGATTATTGAATTGATAAAGAAATGAACACGGAACCTTCTTAAGGTAATAGAGATTTCCACCACTTAAAATTATTCAATTAGTAATGTTTTTGTTGATTTTGTTTACATTTTTATATATTTTCTTGACAACCTGAGATTTCCACCACTGCACAGATGATGCATGCATTTTCTCCCAACCTCAGGTTAATTGGACATTGAGAACCCAATAGAAGGAGTCTTTCCAGATTACATTATCTATTGGCAGATCAATTTGTGTTGTTTACTGGTTATCCCCTTTGCGAATTGCTTAAATCATAGTAGTAATTTCTGGGTTTGGAGCTATGAAAGGACTACATTATTCATTTGGTATGCTATTCTTATTCAGTTCATGCATTATTGCTTTTCACATCTTATTTTCAATCAATTTTCAGTTCTTTAGCTATTGTTTTGTTGTTGTTTCTATTTGTTAGGATTTGAAAGTTACTTGTTGGGATTTAAAAAAATTTTATTCGTGAAAATATGTGTTTTGCTACCTGTGTGCTAAATCTGCTCCTGGGATTTGAAAATATGTGCTTTGATGGATAATGCTTACTGCTTACTTTAATATTCCACATTGAAGTTGACATCAATTTATTACAAAATCATTGTAGTAAAATTCATAGTTTTAAAGATAGTTTCGATTGCTGCCGAGATGGTGCCTCCACTGTCTGCTCCAACTCCAACCCAAAACGCTTCTTGTTTTTTTTTAGAACATCTTCACTGTTGTTGAATATTGGTGCCTCATGTTAGATGCTGATGGTGCTCCCGTTTGATGCTATTTCTGATTCACTCACCCTAGAGAGACAAGAAAGACTGTTGTTGCTGCTACCTTTATAGCATTTCTCCTGCTTCACAGTCCAAACTCTAGATGGTTTTTGACTTTGTCATTTGTTGAATGTTTAATATTGAATATTGATATTTTTACATTTGTTGAATGTTGAACATCAGATTGTCCAGAAGCTTTTCACCTTATATGTTGAATATTAATGTTTTTATAATTATTTCATGGGTTGTTGTTATTATTAATTTTATTATTTTAATATTATTGTTTGGTTGACATTTTAAAATTAATTTAAACCGATGAACCAACCAAAAAATTATAAACCGAATCGAACCAAAAACTAATGGTTTTTTTATATTTGTTATTTAGTTTTGGTTTGTTATTTTTCTAAACCGAAGTCATTTGGTTTGGTTTAAAATTTTCACATAAACCGACCGATGATCACCCCTAGTTCTCCACCATTCTCGCACACACTAGGCCAATCGTCAAACTATTGTCCGCCCCATCTTGCAACATAAAAAACAGAGCGAAAACATGAAAAATTAAAATACTAGAAACAGATTTGAAGAAATACCAAATGTCACCAAGCCTGCATCCATTTCTTGGATTTTTGCATCTTTAAAACCTTTTTCACAATTTTTTGCTTTACCACCAAGGAGGCCCAAATAATTCTTTCGTAATGAATCCGTGTTCAGGGGTTAAGGAGTTAGTCTTATAATAAGGTGAAGGTGAGTATCCTAAAAAACCAATATCACTACAATATCGTGTGCGTTGAATAAAAAAAATTAGATTGTGAGTAGGCCCGATCGAAGTTAGGAGCCCAAATAGGCTTTTTTTAATAGCTTAAGATTTTTTACGTGGTTTTTCACATTGAGCCGTGATTTGATAAAGATGATATTGGTGTGGAGATATACTTGTTAAATGGAGCATTTTTAACAATACTTGGGTTTAATTCGAATTTGGGCCTAAGAATATATTTTTGTTATATTCTGTTATTTTAATTAACTAAATGGGAAGTATAAATAGGAGAGGACGCGATGGAGAAACCTTAATCCTATTATTGGCGATCGTCCATACCTGTGTTCTTGATGAAAGAGAGAAAAAGAAAGAAAGAGAGAGAGAAAGAAAGAAAGAAAGAGAAGCTTGGAGCTTGTAGGAAGAATTCTTGCAATTCGAATGCAATAAATCATATTCGAGGTAGAAATTCTATACCTCCCTCCTAGTTTCGTATGTTTGTGGTAATTTGATGGATTAAGACATGTTTTAGGATAAGTAATGTGGATTATATCGTATAAATATATGTAAATTCATATAAGTCCGATCTCCTATATGAATGTTAGCCTTCAATGACGTATTTTGTGTATACTATTGTTGTATTATGATTAGATGCATTCAAGCGACTTTTAGAGGCATATATTGGTGTTTAATGAGGGGTGAAGGTCTGATTTTATGGGTTGGAGGTTGTGGGGGTGGGGGGGATGTTAAAGGATGAAGAATGGATTGTAAAGGGAAAAACAATAAAGTCAATGATCGGTCGTGTTGTTCCCATGGTCCTTTTGGTTGTCATTATTGTCAACAGGATGAGAATGCGGGTAGACATAGAGTCGATGATCCGTACTGGGTTGGATAGCTTCCTAGAGTGATCTCTTAGAGTGAGCTCGTAGAGGGAGTCTAATCATGTACCTCCAGAGTCGAAGTTCAATATCGAAGGTCGAAGGTCAAAAACTCGAAACGTTACAAGATTGAAGATCGGTTGACTCGAAGATATGCGAGTCATAAACTCATAGACTCATAGGATCGAAGACTCAAAGACCCAAAGTGTAGTCGGGTGAAAAGTAGCATCTTAGAGACTTGCAGACTCAAAGACCCGTCGGGTGTAGAGTGGCTATGTCGTAGAGTCGAAGCTCCTGGGTTGAAGTTCGCAGGGTCGTAGATTGGAAGATCCGTTGCCGAAAACAGAGACTCATTGATGTGAACAAATGATTAGCCAAGAAAGAACGCGGTTGTCACTGGCTCGAAGACTCGTAGAGTGAAATATCAGTTAATCGTTGGTTCTAACCTAGATTTGAAGCCAAAGATCTGAAGATCAGAAGAATTGGAAGATCAAGTTGAAGGTCGAAGGCTCGAAGGCTTAGACTCAAAGATTCTAAGATAAAGAATCAGAGGAAGTAGCATGTGTACCAGTAGAAGTAACGGTGAAGCTATGAGGCTATGGCTAGTCGAAGGAGCTAAATGCACTAAAGGTAGCCATTTAAGTAACTTATCACTAAGAAAACGTTTTTAAGCATGCTAAGTATTGGAAAACATGTGGACGTTATCCGAGGTTGGATTTAACATGTTTCAGCTATGGAGATCAAAAGGTGGAACATGCTTAACCCTATCGGAAGGGTTTCATACAACGATCGTCCTATAAACGAGAGAGAGCACAGAGTAGTTCGTACGGTATATACGACAGAGAGAGAGAGAGAGAGAGAGAGAGAGAGGGAAAATTGTGAGCAAGATAACAATGAGTTAATATGTCTTCGTTCCTCATACATTCAACGAACAGATTGTGAGTTTGACAAAGGAGTGGTTGAAGGTCACGCAGTGCAAACGATTGAATATGTAGGAGTAGATTGTGGTAGACAGTTCATCATAGTGAGTGAGTACTTGAGTAATACTGCTTTTGTATTTGCATTTAAAAGAAAAGAGAGTTGATCATATCGTAACAAGGGCTAAACCCTACTGTATTGAAACCACATAGTGGATTGGACTCGATGTAGGTACACCCTCATCACCATGGAGTATATCACATTAATCGAACCATGTAAGCTGTGTGTCTTTGTCTTTTACTTCCTATACATTCCTACTATTAATCTAATTTTGCGTGAGACACCTGAAATATCACCTAAACAAGAACTACATCCTGTAAAGACCCGTATTTGGGTAGGGTTGAGAGATAGCATTTCTTTGATGTTGAAAACATTATCGATGGTATTGTGGCCATCGATGTGAGCATTTTGACAATAGTTGAGCCCAATTTCGGGTTGGGGCCCCAAAAGGCTCGGTTGTTGACTTGTCAAAGGTGTGGTGGTCAACTTTGCGCAATTATCGCTATGGGAGGCCAATTATTAACAAGGTCAGTTATTGGTAGCAATATAAATAGGTGGATGCAAGAGAAAGAAAGCAATTGTGTTCGTTTGAGCTTGTGCGTAGAGGATAGCTTGGGTTTGAGGAGCTTAGAGCTTGGAGTCATGGTTTGGCGATTTGTGACTATCTGATCTGTGATTATACCTCCAGGTAGGTAATTCAATCTATTTACAAGAATCCTAGTGGGATTAACATGCATGATTTTGCTAGAAATAATGTATTTGGTGATAAACCTTAATTTTTTGGGGAAACCCAATTTTGGGTTGAATGCTATGATTTAAGTACATAAAGGGTGATTAAAACCTAATAGGTTACATCTAATATGAGTTTCATGTGTTATCGAAAGGTTTGAGGGTTGCTGGGTTGATTCATCATCGACGATAAATAGTGCCCTTAGTGCGTTAAGGGTCGAAGTGTCGGCAGGCCAAAGGTAGGGTTGCTCAAATGCCTTCCGTATTAGCGAGTCCTTGTTTCGAATCAGTGTTCTGGATGAGTAGTGTTCCATATTTGGGTTCCAGATGAGTGTTGTTCCATATGAGTGTTCCGGATGAGTGTTGTTCCAAATTAGTGTTCTGAATGAGTAGTGTTCCAGATGAGTGTTGTTCTGGATTAGTGTTTTAGATGAGTAGTGTTCCGGATGAGTGTTGTTCCGAAGTAGTGCTCCGAATTGACTAGGATATTACAGATTTGATCTTGATGTTCCGAATTTGACTTTTCATCATAACTTAACTCGGACTCGTGCTTAGTTAACTGCATTGGTCTAACTCAATGTTTAAGGATAAAGTTGTGGTCTTGGGGAGATTGGCATCTGTTACAGAGGAAGTGTTATGAAACCCTAGTGGTTAACTTGAGTTACTATAATATGCATTGGACCTTTGGTTCGGGGAGTTATATTATGGGTTGTTCAATTGCGTTACGATGTTAGTTTGTCCGTCATATGTGTGTTTAACTCCAAGTTGGAGGAAGGTAGGACCTATGACTTAGGTTTTTGTTGGGGTTTCTATGGGAAATCTGGTATGGGAGAAACTTGGTGTTCTCCATTGTGGATTGTATGAGATAGTTTTGGACTTAAAGGAGTCTAAGAGGTGCCAATGGGCACTGTGAGAAACATGGTATTCTTCGTTGTGGTATGTTATGGTTTGTTTGAGGTTATGGTTGGGCCATGAGGGCTAATGTGCTTATGGGCTTGGAGGGTGGTTGGCACCATGAGAGCTTCATGATCTGTTTATTTGTATGTTGGTTTCTATCATTAGCTTATCACATACATGTAATGCGTGAGACCTTGGGGTCGGTGGTGATATGCTATGTTTGCTTATATATTTGTGTGATAGTTATGTGAGATGTAGAACTCTTGGGTCCATGCGATATGTTTGATTGTGATAGGTGGCATAATCGGTGGTTGAGCTTGAGCCGAGTTGAGCTCGTGTAGATGTACCCTTGCGTGGGTGTGACAGGTGGCTAAGGCTCCTGGGATTGTGATGTACCGTATTGGGTGAGGCTACGGCCTAATGAGCTCGTGATGAGTGGATCCTGTTGAGGATCATGGACAAGCTATGCCCTAGTGAAGGCAGGCGACGTCCGGTTATTGGGATCCTTTTGAGGATCATGGACAAGCTATGCCCTAGTGAAGGCAGGTTGTGTCCGGTTATTGGGATCCTATTAAGGATCGTGGACAAACTGTCCTAAAGAGGGATAAGCCGTGTCTTGAGGTTGTGTCCTGATGTGCTGCGGATCTTGTTTGGCAATCGTGGGGGACATACTGTGTCAAAATCCATGGAGCAGAAAAGAAAGTTGTGAGAAATTGTATAGGCTTTCTACTCTTAACATTCTGCTCGTCTTTAATTCCCGCTAATAAAGTCCTATCAATCACTATTAAAGTCATATTCCCCCTCTTAGCTATGTCATTTTGTTAGTGTTTTAGGACAAACTTAGTGTTCTCTTTGAATATGTTGAAGCCATTGTGCTTACCGTGGAGGCTTCTTGAAATGTTTTGGTGGCTCCTCCACCTCACATACAAAAGTGCATTTTTTTCATTTTTACTTCATTCTTTGATAATGAAATATACATCCTCAAAGGATTGGGAGGCCTTTCGAGTCAAACAGCTTTTTGGAAGAAGGGTGACAATTAATGGATGGAACAATTTATGTATGTATGTATTTATTTGTTTAAGAGTGTTTTATCTTTACAAAGTATGATAATGTTACTAAGTATTACACAACCACGTAGATATGGAAGTGTTCACTCCAAGGTGTTTTTGTTTAGTATTTAAGTTTTGCATATCTTCTTATTGATTTGGCAAGTGAGCTACACCCCCTCCCCCTTTTCCCCTTCTAGCCTCACTTTTGAGACCAACAATTGGTTTACTCGATCACCTAGTTTGCCTAATCGGTTATTCTACGATCTTAACACACGAAAATCCATCTTATACTTTATCTAATCAAACCCAAACTCCCCCACTTGATTTTTTATTACTACCAAAGGCCTAAACACGCCTCAAATGCTCTCTTAATCCAAATCAAACAAATCTAACATAGAGTTCTCACAAAATTTTCCAAAACAACATATATATATATATATTTATACATACATATGATTTCCACAAAATAGCTAAGCTAAAAACGTGGATATATACATTCTTTTCAATTAATCTTAGGGTTTCTAACATAGTTATGGGTTGATTTAACCATAGATATTAGATAGGAACATGAAATGAACAAGAAAGATAGAAATCTCTACTTCAAACACACGCAAAAACCGACCCTTGATTGACCAACGCCTAAAAGTTATCCTTTCTCCTCTCCCCTCTCTTGCTCCCCACAACTTATTAATTTTATTTAAACAAATAATTCAATTCTCAAAAATACCCCTCATGGTTTTAAATTCTAAATTAGGTTTAAATATAGTCAAAATTCTTCATTTGATAAGTATGTCGCAGTATTAATATTTGTTTTTCAAAATAAAGTCTATATCACAAGTTTAACTCCCAAGCACGGGTTCCTACATAAAGATGGCAACGGGTCGGGTTGAGTCTGAGTACTACCTGTTCGACCCCATTTTGTCCGGGTTAGACATATATATTTATTATTCCATATCTGTCATTGACTTTGTATAGAAAATAAAGAGGCGTAACCATTAAGACAAAGGGTGGGAAAGAGACAGTCACAAGTGATGGAAAATCAAATTTGAGAATCAACACCTCCGACCACGCTCAATTCGAGGTCAAATGATGAAGTCATGGTCAAAATAGTATTCGGACCGCTAATAGCGGTCAAATGATAATTGACTTGCAAAACCGCACTCCAAATCAAGTCACGGACCTCACCATCATGATCCTCTCGTCATTGTGAGAATTTTGATATATATATATATATAGGCTATTTTTTAAAAAAAAAACACATGTGAACAGTACCCGCGTACTGTTTACAGGCCCAAAAAATATATTAATTAAAAACCAATACTAAAAAATTTTAAAAAAAAACACGCGTGAACAGTACCCGCATACTATTTACAGGCAAAAAAATATTAATTAAAAAAACTACTACTAAAAAACTAAAAAAAAACCACGTGTGAAGTACCCCACGATCGTTGTTCGCAGGCCAAAAAAAATATATATATTAAAAACTAAAACAAAAAAAAAACTTTTTTTAAAAATTAATTAATTAATTAATAAATAATAATAAATTCTGACATGTTTGTTTTTTTGTTATTTATTTTTTAAGAACAAAACAAAATCAGAATAAAAAAAATAATAATTCAAATTGGTCTTGTTCATGAACAAGATCTGGTATCTTGTTAACGAACAAGGCCGCCAGCTTTTTTTTCTTCTTCTTCTTCTTCTTTAACTATAAATACCCCTTTATTTCCTCTTCCAAAAAAAAAATGAATTTTCCCAAAAAAAAAAAGCCATTTTCTCTCTTCCTTTCTTTTCATTTTCCTTCCCGAAACCCAAATCAAAAACCTCATTTTCCATCCCAAAAATCCCACGAATTTTCCCAAAAAAAAGCCTACTCTCTCTTCCTTTCTCTCCACTCTCCTTTCCCAAAACACAAATAAAAAAACATCATTTTTCATCCAAAAAAATCCTACGAAAATTCTCAAAAAAAAAAAAAATCATCCTCTCTCTCATTTTTTAATCTTCAAACAAAAAAAAACCCCCCAAAATCATTACATATCTTCCTTCCTTTACAACAATAAATTAAACCCAATCATCTCCAATCCCTCCCAAGTTCCGATCCGTCTTCGGCGTCGATTTCAAGTTCCGGCCAAGCTCCGGCGCGTTGCACAAGGCGAGTTCATAGTTTTCCACCGAACTCAGAGTTTCTTTCAACACTATCGACGCCCACAGGATAGCTCAGATGTGGTGCCGCTATCAAGATCGATAAAGTCGGTTATGCTACCCTTTTATTATTGTTTATTTTGTGCTATATTGCTAAATTTCGTTTTTTTTGTTATTTGTTATTTTCTTTTTTTGTTTAGGCACTATAATATTATTTTTATCTCTTTGTATTTTTTTTCTTTTCTTGTTGTATTTTTTTTACTTTTGTTTGTTTATTTTGTTGTATGTAATTGTAATATGTAAAAAGCAAAAAGAATAAAAAAAGCAACAAACAAAAAGAGAAAATATTTTTATTTACTTTTGTTTGTTTGTTTACTTTTGGGTTTAGTTATTTTTATTTCTTTGCTATGTTGCATGTTTTTATTGTTGTGGTAAAAAATGTAAAAAATATTTTTTTAAAACTCAAATCAATACAAAAATATATGGTTTTATTAGGCATATGTTCCAAAAAAAGGGTGTAAAAAAAATCATTTTTTATAATATAGTGATATAAATATATTTTTCTTGTTTTATTAGGTATGTTTTCCAATAACAAAAGCAAAAGATATAAAAAACATTTTTTTTTAATTCACATAAATAGAATATAGTGATATAATTTTTTTTGGTGGGTTATTATGTTAGTTTTCCAATAACAAAAGCAAAAGATGTAAAAACGTATTTTTAAATTCACATAAATAGAATATAGTGATATAAATATTTTTTGGTGTTATTATGTTAGTTTTCCGATATAAAAAAAGCAAAAGATGTAAAAACGTTTTTTAATTCACATAAATAGAATAAAGTGATATAAATGTTTTTTTGTGTTATTATGTTAGTTTTCCAATATAAAAAAAGAACAAAGATGTAAAAAACGTTTTTTTTTAAATAAAAAAAATGATGGTGATAAGTATAGCGTTCTTAGATTTATCAAGTACGTTTTTTAATACCAAAAAATAAAACAAAATAATAAAAATAACCAAAAGGCTTAGTTAAAAAAAAACCAAAAATGAATAAGCGTGTCCTTTTACAACCACAACAACAAAGAAAATTAAAACCCCGCTACTCGCATGCATCCTTTAGACTTATCCATTTGTGGGTTCACTTTAGATAAGGAAATCGAATGTCATAAAAAAAAAAAGAACAAAAAAAAGTGTTTTCAAACCAAACACCAAAAAGATTTCATGTTCTATTTAAAACAAAAAAAAACAACAACAACAACAACAATAACAACAAAAACAAAAACAAAAAAAACAAAAACATTTAGGATTTCCTTTAGAAATTTAGGGTAAAACAATTTTAACCATAACTTTAACAAATAACTTAGTAAAATAAAAGCATAGATTTTCTAGGAAAATCACAGTGCCTTGACCCAATTACAACGGTGAAAATAAATAAAAACTTCCTCCTCCGAAAATAGATATCGAAAGGGCACCGTAGGGGTGCTAATCCTTCCCTACACGTAACCAACTCCCGAACCCTTCTCTCGATAACGCAGACCACACCTTAAACTATTTAAAGTAGAGGGTATCCAACTGTACCCCAAAAACAGTTGGTGGCGACTCTAAATTTCTTACCATTGGTTTAGTTTGTGTCCACCCCAAAAAGGCCCGGACGAAAACTAGTGATGACACTATTTGACATGAACTTGACCTAAAAATTTATTTTCCACCCTAACCCAACTCGAAAATTTATAGTTCGCCCAAACCTGACTCGTTTGGTGGTTTGGGCACTTCGGATCAGATTGGATCGAGTTGGAATGGGGCGAGATATTTTACCTTTTTTTTTTTTGAAAATACAGGATTAGAGCGGGGTCAAACAAGACTCGAGCCCGACTTGATGGTCTATCGGGTCGGGACAGTCCGGACAGGACAGGTCGGGGTAAAATTGACACCCCCGATTTTACAAAGAAGTAAGTTTTCATGGATGTAGTAACATAAACCTCTAGTAAGGGCATTTCATACTAATGAACATCATATAAAGCATTACTATAGTGTAAGCATATTTGATATTGAGGATGTTTTTAAGACTCAAATTTTATTAGGGTTTTTATCTTTCAAAATATTATGAACGTCATATGGAGCATTGCTAGTAGAAAGATCGAGTAGAAATTGTTTTTAATTTGGTCGGTTTAATATGAATGAACATCTAGTCGTTCTACAATTTTATGATTATAAAAACCAAAAACTATTGTTATCCCCCACCTAATACCCAGAGGTTTTGGTGTATCTCACAATTCAAATGGACGATCAATTTTTTTTTTGTTTTAGCATATCTTATACCTTCCTCTTCGATCATAAGTTATAATGGATTTTGACAGCTTATTTCTTTATAAAGATGCTAATTTCGAAGTCACCCCAACGAATCCATTATTCTTCACAACTTTTAAATGTTCATATACAAAAGTTAATAACCTTATCAATTATAAATTCAGTCATGAAAGACCAAAACCTAAAGCAACTATCTTTAGTTTTAGGTTCATTGTTAGCTAATCAGCTCTCAATTGTGTTAGTAAGAGTGATTGTAACCACTAATTACTACAATATCAAAATAAACATTAAATTGATAAAGGCTCTCAAGTGTTTATGACATGTTAAATGGTATTTTCATAAATAATATTTTTATAATAAATAATGTATATATAATACATGATTCACATAGTACTCATATTTTACTATTATTATTTTTACTTTTTATAACTTATACTATTATCATGTTTCACAAATTATTATCATTCTATTACTATCATATTTATATTTCTTATTGTAAAAAGAAATAAGAATAAATAACCATATTTAATTATTAATAATATACTTTGGTGATGCCCTGTGGGGCAGTCGGCTGGTTGTGGTGGGACTTGATGTGTCTAGGTGCCCATGTTCGATTCGCACTGCAGGCTCTGATAGAGGGATTTTCCCACCCCGTGAACTTACATGTGGCCAACCCATTGGGGCAGGTGGGACTGTCGGGGATTAGTCTTGAGTGGCAGCAGTTTGGGACAGGCTACCAATGTTGGCCTAGTGTTCATAGTCTGCAGCGAAGCCTACGGTCTGATATGAGAGGATACCTCGTCATTAAAATAAATAAATAAATAAAATAATATACTTCGGTGACCAAAAGCATGAATAAGTTTGCGCAATAAAGACAAAAGGTGCCCTATGATGACTTTGAAAAAATAACAAATTAAAATCGACCAATAAAAATAAAAAACTAGTTTTTAGTTTAGTTCGGTTTAGTAGTTTTTGACTACCATTAGTGCTCAATTAAGAATCATGAAATTAGCAAACGATAGATTAATAGTTTTATAAAGTGCATTGACTAAGTACTTTGCAAATATATGACATCAACAAGGATCAAGCTATTCGTCATTAACAATACCGTTCTATTCACTAATATTTGTACAAATGCATTAACATTGATTTTATACATTAATTTCATGGAAGAATATAAATTCACGAGGGATATGATTGCATCAACAACTAATGTCCTAGGAAAAAAAAGACATAAATGAAGTTTTCGAATATATATTATATTATAATTATATTTGATTGGTTAGGTCCCCAAATTGATTAAGTGGTGAACAATGTAATATATTGATTTTTTCAATTTTCAAATCAAACAAATCAAATTAATTTTAAAAATATATTTTAATTCATATGATTTGATTTAGTAGCAATTACACGACGTTAAAACACAGATCATCAACAATCATGTTTCTTAAATTTTAAATCTTATTTACGTAAAAGCTATTTTTACTAATTATTTCAAAAAGAAAATTTTCAAATCCAGTCATGCCGTTTTGACCCAAATATCGGCAAACATTTAGTGCTTTGACGCGTCACATATCTTCATCCCATTGTGAAGCACACCACCGGAATCAAATTTAATTTTTAAAACATGTGTGCGAGTTCGCTGTGGGTGCGCAAAAGCGCCGCACGGTGCGGCTTTTATTTTTTGGTATAGTTTTTGTTGTTTGTTTCCAAAATCAACCGTGAGATGTAATATTCATGTAGTGTATGTACCTCTTGTAAAATTTTGTAGTAATCTAACGGTTAGATTTTACACAAATGCAATTACAAAAAATTTAAAATTTAAAAAATAAAAATACTTGAACAAATTTATTTTTTAAATTTTAAATTTTTTGTAATTACATTTGTGCAAAGTCTAACAATTACTACAAAATTTTATAAGAATTATATACACTACATACATGAATATTACATCTAACAATTGATTTTGAAAACAAATAACAAAAACTAAAAAAAAAAAAAAAAATCCTATAAAAAAAAAAAGCCGCACCGTGCGAACTCGCACATCGGCTCCCTCCCCGTTGTCTAGTCGCTTACCTATCCCGCATCTTGTCATCCTTCCTCTACGCGAGGTCCGGACAGAAGCGAGCCCCAACTCGCATCATCCGGCCCACCGATCCAAACCACAACTATCCTACACCCCGTTATTCTTCCTCTGCGTGTGGTCCGAACCGAACTAATGCCCTAACTTGCATCATCCAACCACAGATCTAGACCACGACCTTCTTGGGATCCGTGCACCTCATGATTTGCTAAAGATTGTCGGATTGCTTTCCTTTGCCTCGAGAAACTCTTTTTGTAATCCCCTTCCTTTCATCCCATAACACTCCTTCAAAATGGGTAGAAGAAATTAGAGAATACAAAAGATGCACTTTATTTGTCTACTGCTACTGTCAGAGCTTCATCACTAGAGAATACAAAAGATGAGACCCTAACGTTAATTGTGATAGCAAATTTGTTGGAGAAAAAGAACATAAACCCAAAAAATAGATATATTGATTTGTAATTGCTGTGTTCTTCCCAACACCTACCCTCGCGGCAAGGATAGTATCGAGTTAACAGATTTATATTATAGCTATTGGACTGGTAGAGAGACCTGTTGCGGGTTCATCGAAAATCCTTATCCCTTTGTCATGAGCGTTGAGGTCTTGAACCTGAATTGTTACATTGGCAAGGTGCAGTCCAGGTTGCTTCCACAATGTCTAAGAGATGGTTTGAGAGGTATAATAATTTTCCATCATGGAGCAGTAGTGTTGTGTTGTCTTGATCAACTCTAACGATGAAAATTAATAAAAATATAGAAAATTTTATTTTTTTTGGTACATTTCACAAGTTGATTAATGTAATAGTTTGCATTAACAGTAGGTGTCTGCTTGTATTCTAATGTGTGATATTCTCTTTTTCGAAGAGGACGTTCAATCTGGAGAGTTGGATATTTATACGTTACAGCAATAAGTTGTGTCACGTTATGACAATTTCTAATTCTTTTGCATCTGCTGTCAGCACATCTTCAAGTAAAAGATATATCCAACACCACTGACATTACAAGATTTAAGTAATTGGACTGGAACATTACAACAAAATTACAGATACCC
The DNA here is from genome assembly GCA_023512835.1 of Taxillus chinensis. Lineage (NCBI taxonomy): Eukaryota > Viridiplantae > Streptophyta > Magnoliopsida > Santalales > Loranthaceae > Taxillus > Taxillus chinensis. The sequence continues at coordinate 14,262,445 of CM042089.1, read as the reverse complement.
AGACCCGGATCCAATCCCCACACAACGACGCAGACCCGTTCCCAGTGCCCTCCCATCCGAAAGAAAGACTCCGCCATCCTTCATCCTCGCGCTTGACCTCCTGTCCCGCCGATGCGCCGTCTCCGAGTCCCTACTCCCTCGCCGTCGCAGCCGGAAGGCCGTCTTATACTGCATTCGAACACGAAAATTCAAAAAAAAAAAAAAATGAAGACTTCAACGAAATCGGGCACAAGAAAATTGTTTCAGGGAAAAATATATCAACAGATCTGAATAAAATTTCCAAAAAAAACAAAAATAAAAAGCATCTTCGGATCTCTGGCCTCCGAGTCCTCGAAATAGTGATCTTATGAAAAATGGAAGGCGGTAGACTTGGAAGGTATAGAAAAGACTTTCAGATTTGATCATGATCAACAGATTCTAATGAAAAGCTTTCCCATGCCTTCCAAGCTGCCACCTTCCACCTTTTCTTCACCCTCCTACAAAACCCTAAAACATTCATCAAAACAAATTATATATATATATAGAGAGAAGTGAGTGCGGTAGGCAACCGTGACCAAATATCATCTCACTACTTTGATCCTCGGTTAACTATTTACCATTGGGGTCTCAGATAAAATTTAGCTACAAAAATTAATTTTATAAAATTCAACTTTTGGGCCCGTGACCAACTATCCACTTTTCGTCGTGCCTACCGTGAGTTTGGGCCGGTCCTGGGTAGGAGCCGAATGGCGTTCGCGGTCGTCGTGGCAATTTTGTAGGGTTTAGGGTTTCACCCTCCCTCGCTCTCGCGCGCGCGCTCTCTGCTCTTTGCTGCTCTGGTTTCAATGGAGATTAACCTGGGAAAGCTTTCGTTTGATGTCGATTTTCATCCTTCAAACAACCTCATAGCTGTTGGGCTCATCGATGGAGACCTTCTTTTGTAATTATATGCTCCTTTCTTGCTTTGTTTTACATTTTTTTGTTGGCCCTATATTGATTTCTGTCAATGAATCAATGATTGAATTTTTTTCAGGTACCGATATGGTGCTGAATCTCCGCCTCAAAGGTAACATTCGTACTCTATATATATAGATTCCATTTAAATTGCTGTTTGTTCACATATAATAGATAGTGTGTGTGTGTGTGTACACTGTACACTTACATGCGTATACATGCAAGTCTATTTATGAACCGTCTATATTGTAGAATAGCACATGGGAGTTGTGTGTGCAATGTTATGAGGATGATGAAAGTGATATCGCATTCAGATTTCAAATTATGAAGTGGCATTAATTCTATGTTTGGTGAATCTTATTAATAGAGCACTGAAAATACATGCACACGAGGAATCATGTAGAGCTGTTCGATTCATTAATGAAGGCCGTGGTAAATTCTTCTATTAGTAATTAATAATAACATTCATCACTGTTCCAAATTTCTCTTGTTAATTTTTATCCATGTTGTTGTTTTCAGTTGCATGCAGGTTTCCTAGATGTTTTAAATTTAATTTATTTAAATGGCTTTTCACTGACTGGGTCTTTTATTAGCAATTCTCACTGGTTCCCCGGACTGCTCAATTCTCGCAACTGATGTAGAAACGGGATCAGCTATTGCACGTCTCGAAAATTCTCATGGGTATGTTTGTGAGTTGGGTTGAGCTTTTGTTTGAACTTTTTTGTCATTTTTCCTAAAACCTTCATGCTGTGGCATTTATTTTTTCCATCTCCTCACAGTTGTTATAACTTATAATGTTGTATTTCTTTTCAGTGCCCCTGTCAATAAACTGCATAATATGACGGAATCAACTATTGCATCTGGAGATGATGAAGGGTGTATCAAGGTTCCTTCCTTAACAGTTCTCAGACTCCGTTGTTTTTTTGCACTATTAGGCCTCATCTTCCCTATGTTGGACTCTAAGAAGTAAAAAATATATTCTAGTGAAACTTCTGGGAAAATGAAGGCTGATAGTGAAGATCTTTGTTGGGATGAATGTTGTAACCAATGCATCACTGTACATTTTAGTTGAGACCATGATTTTGTGGATAATCTCATTGTTATGTCCACATGAAATGGAATCATAAAAACAAACCAATATGAATATAACTTGAAGTCCATTTTATTTTGTATTTTGGCTAAATTTATTCCTTTCTTAATCCTAAATTATAAAGTTCCTAATGTATTATTTTCTTTCCCGTGCCACTCAATCCTTGGCAACCTTTTTATATTCCTTTGTTTCCACTATTTTCTATGAAATATTTTGGCCCAACGATTTTGTTTTTCGTATGCACCTTTTGTTCTCAATCATCAACTTGTCAATTCTCATTCTCCAATGGTTTTGCATGCTGCATTCTTTATTCTCTGTTAACTTGTTCCTTGAGGTGATTGCATCATTGCATGCGGCCTGGACTTGTATGATTTGAACTGTTAGACTTAGAGGGAAACCAGCATTGTTGTTTTGTTAACCAAATTTTTTATACCTTTTGATTTTGAATAAATTCAATACAGGTATGGGATACAAGGCAACGTTCTTGCTCTAACTCATTTGATGCTCATGAAGAGTACATTTCGGATATGACCTTTGCATCTGATGCCAGGAAATTATTGGGAACGAGGTGTTTGTAATAATTTCACTGTTCCACTTCATTTACTAGTTGAACATTCTATTTCTTGTGATCCATATTTTTTAAAATATATATTTATATTTTCTGATGAACGAGTTAAAATAAGTTATATCACATAATTGAATCTCGGAGGCAAAGTTATACACACACCCATAGCTAACAGAATTAAATGTTGGAGTCCTTTGTGGAGGAGTGAGGTATAAATATGCAATCAATGCTTCTAACAAAAAAGTATTTATGTATTTGAAAAAAGAACCCATAACTAATTTTACTATCTCCTGATGGATCTTGTATCGTGTAGAGTATTCTTGAAAAATTGCTCTAACTAAGCTACTATGTCAATCCCAAAAATGTAAAATAAGTCCAATAAAATTACAGTACACATTAACAAGTATCAGGGGCTTCATTTGAAGACTATCTGCATAATTGATGCATGTTAGATATCCACAGAGTTTTTGGCAATGAGAACTAATCAATTAGGTTTGTCCCTAAAACAACTTGAGGAAGGGAGGGGGTGGGAGGGAGATGTTTGTTCTAATATGCAAGCACAATTAATTGAGTGTGATTTATATTAATAGAATCATTCTACTTTTTTGAATTACTGACCTTCTAATTGCTTCCTATTAAAAATGCTGTTGTCAAGCCCATTCTTCTAAAGCTTCACTCTTGACCAATAACTTATGGTATGGAATGGACACCCATATTAAACTGCATTGTTATGAGCCTGACTATCTATGGTTTCCGTAGATTTAGTACAGCAAACCACCTCCCTTCCTCATTAGGTGAAATCTTGATTTGGGATTATGAAGCTAGTTTAAAATGCTCACCGGCCACTACACACTCTCAAGTACTTATAACGATTCATATATGGTAGTATGAAAAGTTCTTTCCATTAGGAAAAATCTTAAATATAAAGATGAGGTGTGGATTAAGAGGTTAAATTTCTTGCTCACTGGCCTTTTGGTCATTCTAACTGAAGCTTTCTCATATTCACCAACCAAATTTGAACCAGGATTCAATCAGTAGTATCAAGAAAGAACATATATTTCCATGATTATTTTAACATGCAATGATTCACATTAATCTTTTTGTCAACTGTTGTAAATAAATATTTTATTTCATTTGCATGGCTTTTTGAATTTTTCTCTCTGTTCTCCAACAATTCTATGCCTGTCCCTTTTAATGTGTTCCCCTAGTATGAGTTTGAGTATGCTAATATGCCACTTGGATTGTTCTGGATGCATTAAAATTCACATAAGCTAGTACCAATAAATAATATTTTTTATAGAAATAAATTTTGATATTTTCCTTTTAAATATGTTAGTGGGGATGGGACTTTATCAGTTTGTGACATCCGAAGAAATAAGGTAAGAATTCCTGCAAAATAAAAAAAATAAAAAAAATTGAAATGCCGCCTCATATGCTTGTGTCACAATTTATAAATCACTTAAAAATTTAATGTAATTTGATCATGTGCCACCCATCCATGGCAAATGCAGGTTCAACATAGATCCGAGTTTGCTGAAGATGAGCTTCTTTCTGTTGTTATTATGAAGGTAGTGTTTTTTGTTATCTTCTGAAATGTTTATCTATCATTATTTAGTGTGTGGGATGTTTTGGAGTTGTCTTCTGTAATGATTCATCTCATGAAAATATGTTTGGACGTTCTCTAGAGCTTGTATTTGTACTTGCTTACGATATTGTGACCTTTTGATTGTTTTTCTTTAGTTTCATTTTAATAAATTCTTGTGAATGCACACAAGAAGTTATTATATGTTCGTTTAGCGCACACTATTTGTGCGCGTTTTATATATTTTAATAAATTTTCTTACTTATAAAAAAAAAACTTCTTGTGAATGCATTAGAATTAAGAACTATTTTTTTATGTAAACAAGAATATTTTGGATAAAATATGCGAACAAGAATTGCATGTAGTGGATAATCATTCATAATCTAATTGTGTTATTTTCAATTGCATGTAGAATGGTCAGAAAGTTATTTGTGGGACACAGAGTGGTGCTCTATTATTGTATTCATGGGGTTTTTTTCAGGACTGCAGGTATTTTCTCTAGATTGCCTACAATTAGAAGAGGTTTTGATAATTTAAATATGCTTTTATATATTCCCCCTTGATTATTTGTACTGTTGTAATTTGCAAAACGACCATTGTGACTTTTTATTTAATTTTATTGTTTTATTTCAGTGATCGCTATCTTAATCTTTGTCCAAGCTCTGTTGATGCTTTACTCAAAGTAAGATTTCATTGTTGTTCTTCCAAGTCTATATGACTTTCAAACTAAAATCAGTTTGGTTCGATCAAAATGATTTGCTATTTATAATATGTTAGCTCGATGAAGATGCACTTATTACTGGCACGGAGAATGGACTCATTAAGTGAGTAATGCAAGCAGTATTTAATTATATTAAATCATATTTTACATTTCTTTGCCGTAACTAATGTTCTTTCTTCACCTTTCATGTGTTAGCTTGGTGGGCATATCACCCAACAGAATTATCCAACCAATAGCAGAACACTCTGAGTATCCTATTGAGGGCCTTGGTATGATTTGTGCCTGATTATTTTATTTTTGCGCATATAGGCTTATGAACTAAGGGCTTTAGTTGTGGTAATCTTATTATTTTTTAACACTTAGCGTTTTGGATTATGCCAGTAGACTCATCATCAAGGGGATGTAGTTACATGAATCCTTTATTTCTTTTGTCAAAATTTGAAGAATTCCATCCCAAAATTAATTGATAATGAGTTAAATGATTTTAATATCTCATTAATTAATTACAAAATAAAAAAACCTTATTTACATGAAATTATAATCTCAACATGCTCCCTCACTCGGCTTATTTCTGAGTCAAGTACACAAAATATATATATGGATGATTCACATGTGATCTCGGGTCAGTTTGGTATTATTTTTGAGGGATTGTTTATGCTTATTTTATAAGCAAAAATAGTAAAAATTGCTTAGTTAATTTAAAAAGTACTTCTAAAAAACATTTTGAGGTTACTTTTCAAAGTTGTTTTCTTAGGAAGTAACTTTGAAATTTATAAAATATTAATATTAATCTTATTTAAATTAAAAGTAAAAGGAGTGTAGGTTTAAAATTCAAAAAGTAAGGATGTTTTTATCTTTTAAATATTTACATTATTTTTTTTATTTATCAAATACTAATTACTTTTATAATTTACATCACTTTTAAAATCATAGTTTATTAAATACAGTTTTTTTTAGTACAGAAGTAATTTCTTTTTTAAGTACAATATTATCAAATTAAGTTATCATTTATCTTCAATATATGTATTATTTGTTCCAATATTTTATTAAAAAGTCAAATAAGTAAATCAATACATAAATAAGTCAAAAATCCTAAAACTGCTGAACACGAGTCTCTAGCCTATGCTCAAAACATATGCTTGGAATGTGGTGCTGAACATGTGCTCATAACATGCACTCCTCAATTTCACGAAACCTCTACTCCTCAAAACATATGCTTGACTTCATATGTTTCAAGCATAGTATTTCGTTTCGAGCTTGGGTTCATCTACTCTTCAAGTTTGCTCTTGTCTTTAAGGAAAAATTTTAAAAATCACTCTAGCAACTTGTCATACTTGTCATTTTCTAAATAGCCTTTGTCACCATTAACCACCGCCAAGCATTGAACCCCCCGTTGGCCAAGCCCCTCTAGCATTTGAGCTCACAATGATTTAATTTCTTTAGGAGGTAGGATAATCCATATTCTTTTCCTTCTATTGACATAACACTGTAATTTGTAATGCCACTTTCAATACTCTTCAACCAAGTAATGCCTAACACTACATGTACTCCCACTAGAGATGTCACGTGCAAATTAGTAGCAATTTTGGCACCTTGCGCATTCATATTCACATCGCAAGCCATTTAATCACTTTTAAGTTTTTCTCTACTAGCCACCTTCATAACAAATTGTGTTATGTTTGTTCCTTGCAGTTTAACCATCCTTAAAATATTCGTGTCTATGAATTTGTGAGAGGACCTAGAATTTACCAGCATTGAAACCTCAAAAGTATCATCAATCCATGCCTTGGCCTCATAGTGGAAGGCTTCAAGACCCTAGACTTAGTGATGTGGGGTTGAGCTACACAAACTGTCGATTTAGACACTAAACCTTGACACGACTCAAACAAGAAGACAACAATAGAGGTTAACTTTGAAAAAATAAAAAAAACATAAACAAAAGGGAATAGAAAATAGAACCAAATCAAACATTCAAACAATAGAACAACTATGTTCTATGAATCAAGAACTGAACCAACTAATGAAAAGATCCCATTGATTACAACCTTACACATTGGACATGGTAGCCAAGCACAAGGAGGAGGCTTATGGAGGCTTGAAAATACTAATCTCTAAGGAGATTGACACAATCAAGAACAACTAAGCAAGATCGATCAACAATACTCTCTTCTCTCAAAAACTTTCTTTTGATAGAAAAGAAAAACAATTCTCAATTCCCAAGAAAACAATACATGCTGGAGGGTTTTTTATAGGCCTAAAGTTGACTCCACTTTCCTATAAAAGAAAACAAAAAAATCAAAATAAAGATGTTGTCTTAAAACACACAAGACAAATAGCAATTCATTCAATCACTTCATGGGGTCTTCACAAGTTGCAATGGTCTTCAGAGAAGGTTGCTAACATGGAAGGCTCCTTGGACAAAAAGAAGGGCATCACTTTGTCCAATTCTTGTTGGATCTCCTTACCCCTTGCCCTAGTGATAGGACCTTCAAATGCAGGAACTTGAGGTGTTGGTGACCCCTTATCATCCTCCCTGTCTTGAAAAGGAGACGACCTCGAATCCTCTAGCTCCTTATCAAGTCTCTCATAAAGTGTAAGGTTGCCAACATTGAAGGTTGCACTCACACCATACTCTCCGGTAGCTCCAGTACATACGCATTATCTCCAACTCTTTTCAGAACCTTGAATGGGCCATCTCCTCTTGGTGAAAGCTTGGTCTTGCGTTTGTCAGGGAAATGCTCCTTCCTCAAATGAACCCAAACAAGATACCCTGGTTTGAAAATCACTCTCCTTCGTCCTTGGTTTGCCTTGGCTGCATTATACTCTCTCTTTTGTTGCAACTCCCTAATGAACTCTGCCTGTGCCCCAACTTAAGATCAAGTGGGGTTAAGGGATTCAAACCATAAACACACTCAAAAGGACTCAGAGAAGTAGAAGAATGAACAGCCCTATTATATGCAAATTCTACATGAGGTAATGCATCTTCCCAAGCCTTTAGATTCTTTCTAATGATAGCCCTTAAGATGGTTGTGAGAGTCTTATTGGTCACTTCAGTTTGACCATCAGTTTGCGGATGACTAGAAGTAGAAAATAACAATCTAGTTCCTAGATTTCCCCAAAGAGTTTTCCAAAAATGACTAAGGAACTTCACATATCTATTACTCACAATAGTCTTAGACACTCCATGTAACCTAACTATTTCCCTAAAGAACAAATTAGTACGTTAGAAGCATTATTAGTCTTATGGCAATCAATAAAATGTTCCATTTTAGAGAATCTATCAACAACCACAAATATAAAATCTCTCCCCTTCTTAGTCCTTGGCAACCTTATAATGAAATTCATACTAATATCTTCCCAAGGGGCTTAGGAATAGGTAAATGAATATACAGACCATGTGGCTTAACTCTAGACTTGGCTTTCAGGCACTCTAAACACTTTTTCACTAAGCGTTCTACGTCCTTAAGCATGTGTGGCCAAAAGAAGTGTGTATGCAACATGTGATATGTATTATCCCTACCTAAGTGTCCCATCAAGCCTCCCTTATGGGCCTCCTCTATGAGTAACATCCTCAAGGAACAACTAGGCATGCACACTATCAATTCTGAACAAAAATCTCTCAAACAAGTAAAACTTATTTAAAGAACCTTTCTACACACAATGCTTATAAGTAGCACCAAAATCAATGTCATCCTCATATAACTCTTTAACGTAAGTGAATCCTAACACCTTAGAGTCTAATGTGGTCAACAAAACATGTCTCCTAGAAAGGGCATCAGCAGCAACATTATCTTTTCCCTTCTTATACTTAATGACATGTGGAAATGTTTCAATGAATTCCATCCATCTACCATGCCTCCTATCAAGTTTATCTTGACTTCTAAAATGCTTTAAAGACTCATGATCAGTATGCAAAATAAACTCTCGAGGCCATAAGTAGTGTTGCCAAGTCTTAAGCACTCTATATAAAGCATACAACTCTTTGTCATAGGTAGAGTAGTTAAGACATGCACCTTTCAATTTTTCAGAAAAAGGCAATAGGCTTACCTTCTTGCATGAGTACGCCTCCAATGCCAATTCCAGAAGTGTCACACTCTACTTCAAATGGCCGAGTGAAATCTGGGAGCATGAGGAGTGGCGCCTTGGTGAGTCTCAGCTTTAGAATGTTGAAAGCCCCTCTCTTGTGACTCTCCCCATACAAATGGTGCATGCTTCTTGGTGATCTCAGTTGAGGGTGCAGCAATGGTGCTAAAATCCTTGATAAAGCGCCTATAGAAGCTAGTTAGTCCATGAAAACTCCTCACTTGTCCAACTGAAATTGGGGTTGCCCTATCTTGAATGGCTCTTATCTTCTCTTCATCTACTTGAAGCTCTTGTGTACTTATAATAAAACCAAGAAATGTGACTTTATTAGTTCAGAAATCACACTTTTTCAAATTGGCATACAAGGGCTGTACTCTAAGGGTAGAAAGAACCTCCCTCAACTGTCTTTCATGCTCCTTTAGGGACCTGCTATAGATAAGTATATCATCAAAGTATACTACAACAAATTTTCCTATAAAATTCCTCAAAACATAGTTCATCAATCTCATAAAAGTAGAAGGAGCATTTGTCAAACCAAATGGCATTACAAGCCATTCGTAGAGACCAAACTTGGTCTTGAATGCAGTCTTCCATTCGTCTCCTTCTTTCATCCTCATCTGATGATAGCCACTCCTTAGATCAACCTTGGTGATGGTGGTGGCACCATAGATCTATTTCCTTGGTTTTTAGCCTTTGTCTTTCTTTCCACTTTTATTGCTAAGTGTAGCAATTCTGTCATGGAGCTGTATGGAGTCAACTTCATTAGCCAAAAATGAATTGAGAATCCTTAGATACCTTGCCATGGTTGTCTCTTCATCTTCAATCACATTGGCTTTCACCATTGCCACTTGCATGGCATTGTAGGTCTCTTCTGCACTCATTGATCCTTGTCTCAAATTTTCCAATCTTTGCCTTAGGTCCCTTGTATGACGTTGGGGCACAAATTTAGTTCTCATCAAAGCTTTCATTTGCTACCATGTGTCCACGTCTGGGTCAAGTACTTTTCTTCTTTCCTTGACCAAGTTGTCCCACCATATAAGGGCATAGCTATTGAACTCCAATGCAGCTAACTGGACCTTTTTATGCTCAGCAAAGTTGTGACATGTCCAGATTTGGTCTATCTTGGTCTCCCACTCCATGTATACATCTGGATCACACTTGCCTTCAAAACTTGGGATCTTCACTTTGATCTTCCGATTCTTCCCAATACCATCTTGCTCTGGCTCACCTCCTCTTCTAGCTTGGTAGCCCCTAGGTGGCTCAGCTTGCCAGCCTTCATACTCCAGCTCATTGTGAGCATGGACGGGAGGGTCATGGTGAGGAGCAGCGCCTTGTGATATTCCAAAGCGAGGCACAGTGCCTGGTGGGGCTTGATGGTACTCGCCTTGAGTAGTGTCATAGGCACTCCTTTGATCTGGTAGGGGAGCTCTTGGAGCCACATTGGAAGGGCCTCTGGTCTCAGCAAAGTACCTAGAGGGATAGGGGCTGGTGGTGCTGGACTTGACTCCAAAACAGCCATCCGAGCAGTAAAGCGGGCTAAATTGTCCGACATGGTTTTGAGCATGTTGAACATCTCTGACGGTATTGGTGTGGGGCTCCTTGAATATGGAGGGCTTGGTGACCTAGACATGTTTAAAAAAAGACTAACACTGAAACAAATCTGATTAGAGAAATCAAAAATCACCTCACTAGTGTTTGCTCTTATGTTTGATCTCTCTCTCCCAATCGTTGTTGATGCAAGCTTTCTTGATGGATGATTATCTTGTATGGATCAAATAACCCACGTGAGAAAGGTGTTCTAAGCCAACAATTGCCAAGAAATGGTGAGTTATAGAAAGGATAAGCGTGGCAGAGGATGTAAACAAGCAAAAACTCAATAAAAGGAGAACAAGACTCAAGAAGACAATTGCAACAATGTAATGCAATTAGACATAGTATACTCAACCAATCTGAACTCAAGAAGAATTGCACCTTACTTGTCTTAACTTGAACCAATGGAGATTGGATGGGTGAGGTTCGAGGCTACGGTACGGCTAGGGCTTGTAGGACTCCTTGGTATCTCTGAGGGCCTTTGATCTTCACTTGAGAATTGACTATGTACAAACTACTATGAAATGATTATAACTTAGGATAGTCTGAAATACAAATGAAATGTTGGAATGAAACTTGAATTTCTTTTCTTTTCTTTTCTTTTTTCCTTTTTTTGTCTCAGAAATAAATAAAATACATAAACGAACTTGGGATATCAGAAATAAGAAATTGACTTCTGATCACAGATTGGACTCCCTGATTTTGAGGAGTGATTATAACCGCTACAAATTGAATCTCCCTGATTTCTAGGAGCAATTATAACATTTGCAAATTGAATCTCCTTGATTTTAGGAGCAATTATAACAACTATAAATTGAATCTTTTCAAAATTGGCGTTTAATGTTGAGCATATATGTGGGAAATGCCTAATTTGTAGGGTACAATTAATACTCAGTCTGGGAAGTCAACCTAGTTGGTTTTGCAAGGGGTGGGTGTTTTTTTTTCCTAAATGGTGAAGGCTGGGAATGGTGGTTGGTGATTGAACAAGGCTAGCACAAGTGTTTGTTGGTGGTTCAAGATGATGTAGGTGAGGGAAGGTGTTCCAATCTCCAAAAACCACAAGCAATCCAAGCAAAGCACAACAATAGACAACTGAAATGACTCAAAACATAGATGATTCGATCCAAACAAAGAAAATTTAGACTGAAATGAAAGACTCCAGACAGCCAGTGAGGTGAACGTGGCTCTCATACCAATTTGATGTGGGGTTGAGCTACACGAACTGTCGATCTAGACACTAAACCTTGACACGACTCAAACAAGAAGACAACAATAGAGGTTAACTCTGAAAAAATTAAAAAAAACCAGAAACAAAAGGGAATAGAAAATAAAACCAAATCAAACAATAGAACAACTCATGTTCTATGAATCAAGAAATGAACCAACCGATGAAAAGACTCCATTGATTACAACCTTACACATTGGACATGGTAGCCAAGCACAAGGAGGAGGCTTATGGAGGCTTGAAAAACCAATCTCTAAGGAGATTGACACAATCAAGAACAACTAAGCAAGATCAATCATCAATGCTCTCTTCTCTCAAAAGCTTTCTTTTGATAGAAAAGAAAAATAATTCTCAATTCCCAAGAAAAGATCTCTGCCTGCAATACATACTAAGGAGGGTTTTTTATAGGCCTAAAGTTGACCCCACTTTCCTAATAAAAGAAAACAAAAAAAATCAAAATAAAGATATTGTCTTAAAACACACAAGACAAATAGCAATTGTTCAATCATTTCATGGGGTCTTCAAAAGCTGCAATGGTCACCATAAACTTGATGGTTAGGAACTTGAGGTGTTGGTGATCCCTTATCACTTAGCATCAAGAGATAACTCACCTTTGCTATCTTTTTCCAATTTAATCATCCTCAACCCTCTATCATCATTAGTGGTGATGTTTGCATTTGAATGACTAATCATTCATCATGAATTCCTTCTTATATTGACACTGATGGTTCTATTCTACTCTCTTTACATTTGAAATAAATGCCCTTCTTGATTTTTTCTTTAACCTTTTCATATGTATTTTTTCTACTTTGTTGTCTTTCTTGGAACCATCCTCTTCCTTTGGTATTCTTGGTCTTTGTTAGACTCTACTTTCCGCTGATGAAAATTTCTACAATCTCTTATTGCTTTGCACACTCATTGAGGTTGCTTTAATTTCAACTCTCTTGCTAATCACAACTTTAACTCTTCAATAAAGGTCCTAGTAGTGACTTTTTTTGACCATCCCCTAACCAGATTTTAGAGTCTATAAAATTCTTTAATATATACGTCGTCCTTCCCTTCTTGTTTGAGTTTAGCTTGTTGTTTATGATAGTTGACAATTAAAAATGATCTCCACCGTGTCACGGGGTCAGCCTTTATAGCGAGTTTAACCTGTGCGGCACCTAGTTCCTACCCGTACGAAGGAACGCTAGGTCGGCTTAACTAATCGTCACATTTGGATCGGAACCCATCGATCCGTTGTAAAGCAATTGTGTAGGGAAGCGCTTAGCGGAAAAACGATTAAACGAAGGCAACAAACGATTGTATTGATTGTTTGAAAGCTTTACAACATCACTCCCTTACATATAGATGTTATGTCACTAGGAGACATCATATATGATCGAAATCTAAAATCTCTACAACTTACTCGATAAGTTATGTTACAATACTTTACAAGGGGGGAAATGCCCCAAAATAGCCTAAGTGTGCTAGGATAAGCCTCGGTTCGTGACATTCTCCCCCCACTCGATTTCGCAGCAGTCCTTGTTGCGTCTTTGGCTTCTTCGAGCTTGTCAAACCGCCTGATGTAGCGTTCGACTCTTTCACGGTACTCTTCAATCTCCTTAGAGAATTGCCCCAGATCCTCTTCCTCCTCCCAGACTTGCCTCTTCAACCGGCTTGTTCTTTCATTGGACATAGTACTCCATCCTGGCTTGGATCTACGCCTCTTCTTGGCACGACTCTACGAGAATGGATTTTCTCTATCTCTTTGTCGTAGGTCTTGCCTGTTGATCTTGTTGGTGTCCGCATCGCCCGTTGTCCGCTCGTATCTTTCAAGTCTTCGTGATAAGGCTTGAGTAAAGTAACGTGGAACACCGGATGCCTTTGTAAGTTAGTCGGAAGGTTCAATTTGTATGAGACCTTTCTAACTCTCTTAAGTACTTTGAAAGACCCCTCATATCGGCGCACTAAACCTTTATGCAATTGCCTAAGTGCTTTGGTTTGGCGCGAAAGGAGTTTGAGTATCACCATGTCTCCTTCTTGAAATTCTAAGGGCCTCCTTTGTTGATCCGCTCACTTCTTCATCTTCTTCGCCGATTTGGTGCAAGTATGCCCTGGCGGTTACTCTGTTCATGCCATCCTTTTGCAAACTTGAATGCCGCAGGGCTCTTTCCAGTATACCCCCGAGTGATGGAAGTGGGCGTCAATGGTTGCTGCCCCCAGTTGCGAGTTCGAACGGGCTCTCGTTCGTGGACTCGCTCTTCGGCAAGTTATATGAGAATTGGGCTATGTCCAGCAACTTGGCTCAATTTCTTTGATTGGCACTCACGTAGTGCCTCGGATACTGACTCCAGGTAAGCCATTGACACGTTCGGTTTGGCCGTCTGTTTGTGGGTGGTAACTTGTTGAAAAGTTTAAGTCCGAACCCATTATACGAACATTTCGGTCCAAGACCGCCGATAAATCGTGAGTCCCGATTGCTCACAATTGTCTTTGGAATGCCCAGTACTTCACCACGTACTTGAAGAATAGTCGGGCCGTGTCATTCGCCGTGCAGTCCTTCGAAGCTGGAATGAAAACTCCATACTTAAAGAATCGGTTGACCACCACAATGATCGTACTGCATCCTTCGGATCTTGGGAGACAAACAATGAAGTCCATCGAAACACTTTTCCAAGGTCTTTTCGAGTAGGCAAAGGTTCTAATAGTCCCGCCGATTGTTGATTCTCTATCTTGTCTTGTTGGCACACAAGACAAGTCCTCACGTACACTTGGACGTCCTCGTACGATTGAGGCCAATAAGAGTTTCGTTCCACCAACGCCAAGGTACGATCGACTCGGGATGGCCAGCCTACCGCGAGTCATGACATTCTTGGAGGATGTCTCTCCTCAAACTTCCCCATTTAGGAACGTACACCCGTTCCTCTCGAGTATGGTGCAAGTTATTCCTTAGCCAAAATCGTCTCATCTTTCCGGCCTTGATGCATTTCACCAAGGACTTGGCTAATGGATCGTGCTCCATTCCTTCCTTCAGTTTGTCCACCAGGGGGAATTGTGGTTGGCTAATGGCTGCAAGTTCTGCCTTCCAACTTAGTGCATCAGCAACCACATTATTTGTGCTCGGTTTGTATTCGAGCATAAAGTCAAATTCCGCTAGGAGTCCTTGCTATTGTGCTTGCTTCGGAGTTAATTTTCTTTGAGTTAGGAAATAACTCGTAGCAATGTTGTCCGTCTTCACCACGAACTTGGACCCTAGCAAGTAATATCTCCACACCCGAAGGCAATGCATAACTGCCGTCATCTTCTTTTCATGCACTGCGTACCTCCGTTCAGTGCTATTGAGTTTTCGACTTTCATATGCAACAGGGTGCCTCTCCTGCATTAGAACTCCACCGATGGCAAAGCCTGAAGCATCCGTGTGAACTTCATAAGGCTTTGTATGGTTCGGCAGTGCCATCACCGGTCTATTTGTCACGACTTGCTTTAACTTCTCGAATGCCTCTCAGCAAGTATCATCCCACACCGAAGTCTTGTTCTTCTTCTGTAGTTCCATCAAGGGTGCGACAATGTGAGAATAGCCAGAGATGAATCTTCTATAGTAGTTAACCAAGCCAAGGAAGGAACGCATTTTAGGGACTTTCTTGGGCGTCTTCCATTCCTTGATGGCTAACACTTTCTTGTTATTCATCTTTAGTTTGCCGCCGCAATGATGTGACTCAAGAAGGGCACCTCCTTCTTCGCAAAGTCATATTTTTTCTTCTTCATAAAGAGTTGGCTCTCCCTTAAGATTTGGAAAACCCGTTATAGGTGTGCCTTGTGCTCCTCCAAGGTCTTCTTGTAGATGACAATGTCATCAAGGTACACCACGACGAATTTATCCAAGTATGGTTGGAAGATCCGGTTCATCAACGTCTAAATGTGGCTGGGGTGTTTGTGAGGCCAAAGGGCATCACCAAGAACTCGTAAGAGCCATATCTTGTGACGCATGCCGTCTTTGCCTCATCACCTTTGGCTATCCGCACTTGCTAATATCCCGACCGCAAGTCTAGCTTTGAGAACCATCTCGCGCACCAAGTTGATCAAAGAGGTCGGATATGAGTGGGATGAGGTAGATGTTCTTCACCGTTATCTTGTTCGGCGCCCTATAGTCAATGCATAGCCGCATCGATCCATCGTGCTTCTTTTGGAACAACACCGGTTCTCCAAATGGCGCTTTGGATGGCCGAATGAACCCGGCATTCAACAAGTCCTTCGATTGTTTCCGAAGTTCCTCCAACTCCCGGAGGTGCCATCCGATAGGGCACCGTAGCAAGACACCTTGCACCGGCCTCCAACTCGATCTTGTGGTCCACCTCTCGCTTCGACGGAAGTTGTTGGGGGAGTTCGGGTGGAATAACGTCCCCAAACTCTTCAAGGACCGCCTTCACTTCGGTTGGGGGCTCCTCCCCAACACTTGGGCATTCTTCCTTCACCATGGCAATGAAGGTTGGCTCCTGTCGCCTAACTCCTTTGGACGGTTGGAGCGCCGAAAGAGACTTCGTCTTGAGTTCTTCCTCCCTCATTACCTTCACCATGCATGCCTTTCCCTCGTCCATGATGCACATTGTGTTGGTGCTTGGAATTGGAATTGCCCGCACGTGGTCAACGAACTCCATCCCTAGCACCATGGGCTAGTCGTCCATTGACACTACGGAGAGATTCACCTTGCCTCTCCACTCGCCGATACTTAGCTCGACACCTTGAGCCACGCCATGGATTGGATCGCACCGGAGTTCAGCGCCTTCGGCCGCCGCTTCTCTTCCTTGTAGACTATCCCCGGCCTACGAGCTTCTTCGACCTTGATGAAGTTGTTGGTCGCACCCGTGTCCACCAAGGCCTTAGTTTCAAGGTTGTTGGCCTTAGCGAGCACGTACATGTGCCCCTTTTGTCGTCCGGATGGTGGCACCTCCATCTTCGCCTTGATTGCATTGAGGAGTTGCAAGGAACCAAGTCGTGGATCCCTCGCATTCCTCTCTTCGTCTTCGTTGATCATCGCGGAGAGCTTGGAGCGCTTCGGGCACTCGAATGCCTTGTGAGGGCCTTCACAAAGGAAAGAGGAGATCCTTGGCTTCTCCTCGTCCTTGAAACTATTTGCAAAATGTTTTGGGCGAAAGTCCCTAAACGGTTGGAAGGGTCTCCCTTTTCCTTCATTTCGGTTGTCTCCCCCCACGTTTCTCCTTGTGGAACCTGTTCGCCTTGGAAGTCGATGAAGAACTGGTGGTCTTCTTCGGCTTCTTGTATTTGATGAGTGATTCTGCCACCGCCATGGCCGATGCCAGGTCCTGTACATTTCTCCGCTGCAGTTCCAACTTTGCCCATTGTTGCAATTCGTCCATGAAGGAAAATAGTGAATCCTTCGCGGACATATCCGGGATCTCCAATATCGGCTCGAAAAATTCATGGACGTACTCCCGCACCGTGCCTTTGTGGGTAAGGCGTCGAAGTTTCGCCCAGGACTCGTCTTCCGCATTCCTGGGATAGAACCGGGCCTTGATCTCCCGCTTGAAATTCGCCCAGGTTGTCAATGATACATAAGTGCACTCCTTGTCGGCATATCGTCGCCTCCACCATACCATAGCCGAATCGACTAAGTATAGTGGAGCGGTCTTCACCTTCTTTGCCTCGTCGACAATGTTCAAGGTATCAAAGTATTGCTCCATGGTCCAGAGGAAGTTGTCTAACTCCCTCGCATTTCTTGACCCAGCATAGGTCTTAGGTTTCAGCACGTCGATTTTGAAGCTGGAATGGCTGCTAACGCCACCTTGGGTGACCGCCATCTTGCAGAGAGACCAATTCGCCTTGATTTCTTTGATTTCCTCTTGCATCACCAGGATTTGGGACATGAGAGAACCCTTCAAGCCCTCGAATCGAGAGTTCATGTCGTCCATGACAGAGTTGAGAAGTCCTTGGATACTTCCATAGCTTTCCTCACCCTCCGAGTCCGGCCTTTCGATGCTTCCGAGTGCTCCTTAATCATTTCCATCCAGGTCGGTTAACGCCAACTCTACTTTGGCTAGCCGACTCTCCAGTGGACATGTTTCTCTCGAAACGAACTTATCTCTCCTTCGTTCCTTAGTGGTTTGCTCCTTCTCGCGGCCTTCGTGCCCACCAAAGACTAATGACAATGGATCATCCGTTTGTCATTTTTACACCGTCTCGAAGTTTTGATTGTTCCACCGAACTTTAACACCGAACTATGCTCGATATAACTTGTCACGGGGTTAGCCTTTATAGTAGCTTAACCAGTGCGGCACCTAGTTCCCACCCGTACGAAGGAACGTTAGGTCACCCTAACTCGTCGCATTTGGATCGGAACCCATCGATCCATTGTAAAGCAATTGTGTAGGGAAGCGCTTAGCGGAAAAAACGATTGAACAAAGGCAACAAACGATTGTATTGATTGCTTAAAAGCTTTACAACATCACCCCCTACATATAGATGTTAACACTTTTCCGTCTATATCACTAGGAGACATCATATATGATCGAAATCTAAAATCTCTACAACTTACTCTATAAGTTACGTTACAATACTTTACTAGGGAAAATACCCCCAAATAGCCTAAGTGTGCTAAGATAAGCCTCAATCCGTGACAACCTGGGATACAAATTTAGTCGTCTAGTGTATGGTATATTGTGTATACATATTTTACTTACTTTTATTTTATAATTAATGATAATAAATTTTAACATTTATAAACACCCATAACATTTATTATTTTATAATAGAACTAAAACATGTAATAAAATGAGAAAAATGTCATCTGCTCTCCTCCTATCTTGTTGTCTTGTGTTCTTTTTTTTTTCCTCAATCGTGTGATTGCTTCTACTATGTTGATGTCCGTTTTTGGCAGTTTGTCATCTGCTTTGCCGCTATCCTCATTTTGTTTTTCGCTTGCTATTCCGTTGCTTGTTGTCCGTGCTCGACTCTCTCCTGTTGTCTTTTTTTTTTGTCTACTATCCTTTTTTCTATGTATTCTATGACAACACCAAATATATTATATGAGAAAGTAGTGGCAAATTCTTAAGAAATAAAGTAAGTTTTGAGGGTTACAAGTCTAGTGGTGATGTGTTTTTTTCTTATGAGCTTGATGTTTAGATTTTTTCTTAGTATTTATAATTAAGTTTAAAATTATATTATTTTGAATTTTAATCCTTTAAACTTTTGAGCTATAATAATTTCATATTTAAATAGTTCATGTTTACTTATTTATGTTTAAATTGGTTTGCTTATTTTATTAGTATATTTTAGAAGAAAAAAATTTATAAAGTGTATGACTCGCTTTCCTCAAACCTGTGATTTTTTTTTTTCTTAAGTGCGCCTTGCACTTTTAATAATTATGATGGAAATTTTCATTCCTAATTTTATCTTTTGATGTTTTACCATATCCATTATAACATGCATGTCTACCACTCTCATTTTGTTTTTGTTCTTTGTGAATCACTAAACACTCACTACCATATAACAAAGTTGGCCTAATAGCCATTTCATAAAACTGATTTTTCAACTTTAGGGCTATCCTATGATCACATCAGATTTTTGAGGCTTGTCTCAATTTCAATTGTCAACCAACTTGCTTAGATCCAATGATGAATGTCAACTTTTATGCCACCATTGCATTGTATTATGGATCCAAGAGAGCAAAAACATTCATACCTTGGTAAGGGGTGAGTGCATAGTCCTACTTTGTCACCATTGAACTTATAATGCTTTCTAAAGTTACATTTTATATACATTGTTTATGTCACGATAAGTTTCAAACCTTGGAACCTTTAGCGGACGCACGCATGAGTTGACTTTAGCATTGAGTCTGATCATACTTTCATACACCAAGGTACCTTATCTTAAATATAACTACATAGTTCATTGGTGTAATCCTATGGCAATAGGGATAATCTAATCGTATACTTGTCTCTTAATTTTTTTTAATCCCCACTCCATTTTACACCTACAATACTAGCGATCGGGATCACATGGTTGACTTTCTATTGTAAGGTCTATGTATCCAATCACTCAGACAAGCCTTGTGGGGCTATACCTATCTTTCTGACGAAGCTTCTTGACCCACATAGGCCCCTTTGGTTATGAGTAGTCTTGCTCATTTGTCAACATACCTAAGGCTTGATGTGGTGTGTTGCTTCTGGGCAACAATTTAGCAGCCCTTTCTAATTTATCTTCTCAACCAGGATCCGAGATAGCATGTCACTCTGAAGGGTACACCCCAACTCAAATTCTTATATATTCATAGTAATTGACAAGTTTTACACCTATCAATCTATTGCATTCATCTTCTTTTGTTCGAGCTTGGGATTGGCTCCGCAAAGACAAATGGAATTTCCTTAGGAAATATAATTAATATGAAAAATTAAGTAATATTATTACAAAATTAATAATTTAGTATGAATAAACATTTAGTTCAAATAATTAAATTATTCAAAAATAATCAAATAATAGATTGATTAAATTCAAATTGGCATCATTAAAATTGAACACAAGGAGAAAGATTGAATTTTCATTTATCAATAAAAATATTAAAGTGGTATCAATTTATCAAATTACCAATAGACTAATAATCAAATTTAATAGCGTCAAATTACTCAAAAATCAAAATTATTAATTATATAAAAAAAAGACTATTAGACTTACTCATAGCAGCGAAAATTGTAGAAAGGATGAAAGATCTATCAATAAGATTACCTGTTATTATGGTCCAATTTTCAAAAACAAACGAGAAAAACCTTGGCAAAGTGTTCGGTATGCGAACATCCTACAAGGATGCTTAAGCAACACTTTGACACTTAATTTTATAATATTGTTTGCGATTATTTTTTATCCTAATGTGTACGGGGCTAAGTGTTTTGTTTGTAGTTGCTTTATCTTTTCATGGGAAAGGTGTTTCTCTTGAGCGGCCTTAAAAAATTCATATTAATCTGTGTATATGTTTGGTTTTGTAGCCTTTTCACATGATAAAAAATTTCTCGGCAGTATATCACATGATGAGATTTTAAAGGTGCCTCTCTCTCTCTCTCTCTCTCTCTCTCTCTCTCTCTCATGTGTGTGTGTACATTTTTGTGAGAAACGTGTGTAGTAGCCAAAATATACATAATAGAACTACAGGCTGGCTGGTTTCACTGCTGCACATTAGGTTTTTTTTTTTTTTTTTGTTAAAGTTGTGGAGTTATTATTTATTATATTTTTCAATGAAATTTTTGCCCTATAGTTTATAAGACTATTTAATGCTATTTATTATATTTTTCAATGAAAAATTTTGGACTGTTATTTTTATAATCCTGCATAAACTTATTCACCTCAACCTGTGTATTTTCTTTTTGTAGCTTTGGGATTTGGATGACCTATTGCAAAATTATCAAAAAGACACAGATGATATGGATGATGATACCAATTTTCCAAAAGCTTCCCAAGGTATGCATTTACAGATGGTGTTGAATAATGTCATTGTCCATTATATTTATTTACATTGGGCTATATCAAATACGACTAAAACAGTGTTACGCGTATGGATGCATCACTACTGCATATTGCACATCACTATCGGAGCTTTTACATCAATTTTTTATATGCCCTTACTTCTGTATAGACGTTAGAATGAATAGAATAAGGTGATTGATTCCAAATTTATGCCTGTAGACCTCTTTCGAACTCTAATTTTTTGTAGCGGAAGAATACTGTGGAGACATTTTATTGATGTCATTTAAAGCAATTGTTTTCGAACAGAAGTAATTGTTTTTAAAGCAAGTTTCATTTATTTGATGAATTCTTTATTTTTCAGCACTTTATGTATTGATATATCGTCTTTGTCTGCGTAGGGGGGGACGGGAACAAATGGAAGGACGTTAAACAATTTTTTTTGCGGACTTGTAGTTCCAGTGGTTGTATTGTTACACATCGGGTGACTCAAAAACAAAGAAAAAGAAGCAAGGGTAGGTTTAGGCTATGCATGGATCCTCTCAGGGATATACCATAGTTGGATAGTGACATTATACTGCATGATGCTTCCCATGGATTAGTGGTCAACTTTTATTGAAGTTTGTTTTTCAAGCTTGATTATCCGAGTGGCTGAAGCAGATTTTTGATGGTTAGGTAGTTGTGCAGGTTTATTATTTTAATATAATAGTACTTTGTTTAATTATTGTTAATTTCTATTTTCCACTTTTTGTTTTATAAGGGAAAAATATCAGATCCGTATATGTATATTGTGTTGAGCTAATTCTGTTCATGTATTAATTTTGCAAGTGATAATTAAAATAAACCGGATGAAATTACTGGATATATGTGGATGCAAATCATGTTGTTGATCATTTATTGTGATTGAAAATATAGTAGATTTATTATTGAGCATTTATTATTTTGAATTTAAAATTTCACATGAATAATTTAGAATATTAATAGTAAATTAGTTAAAAGTTTTAATTAATTTATTTATATTCGAAATCTGCATTTAAATTTTACTACTAATTCTCTTAAGGACAAAACTTACCTCCAACCCAGGTTGGAGGAAGTCCTTCAATTCATCAACGTGTCAGCATTTAAAGCTACCACGTATTAAAATTATTTCCACCATTTTCTATCATTTATTTCTATCATCATCCCTGAAACGGCTCCTCCGACTCCAGCTGTAAGATGGGATGGCTTTGGCAAGTTCACATGAAAATAAATTGAATCTAAATAAATTCATTTGATCTGTCATATGGTAACAATTATTATGGGAATGGATTCCTTTGTGGCTATGAATCCCTCCAGAAGTGACCGACCCCAATGGAAGAACAAGCGTCAAGAAGAACAAATCCAAGATGCCCAGATATTGTTTTTGTTTTGGGTATTAGGGAGGCTCTATTTTTGCCTGATTTGTTCTTTGATCTCGTGCGTCTGTTCAATTTGAGTCACGCCCTCCTGAAACAGTATTCAAATGTTGGAGCAGTACAAGGACGTGACCAGCCCGACCGTGAACAGGTGGTCCGAGGTCTTAGGTTTTGGTTTCGACGAATTGGATCCGTATCACATGCAATAACAAATGATTTGCACACTGCAGTTAATTTGATTCAGCCAAAAATACAAATCCACACGGAAAACATCCCTCCCTTCCAACTTCGCCCTCAACGAGCGCTTCGACTTCTGCCACTGGCGTGGCATGAGTTGTGCCCCAGGCGGAGTCATCTGCCTTGCCCTGATTTTCGCCCATAACACCTTCTCCGACCGCCTGCCCCCTTCCCTCACCTCTCTCTCCCGACTGCAAGCCCCAGATCTCTCCCATAACAACCTCACCGGTCCCATCCCCCACTGCCATCGCCCACCTCCACTGCCTCATCGCCCTCAGCCTTGACAGAGCCATCCCGCCCCTCAACCAATCATCCCTCCTTGCCTTCAATGTTTCCGCGCAATTGTAAGAAGAAAGAGAAAATGGTGGAAATAATTTTAACACGTGACAGCTTTAAATGATGCCACGTCGGTGGATTGAAGGACTTCCTCCAATCCGGATTGAAGGTAAGTTTCGTCCTTCTCTTAAATAGGCATTTTAGTTTGTTTGATTTAATAATGTTTAAAATTTTGAATTTGTTGCAGGGATATATTTTTTAGTCCGTAAGGAATAATATGAGTTTTCGATTGAAGTTCATATTGACTATTTCCGTTTAAAAAGAATTTTTTATTTTTTTTTTATTTAAATTAAATTTAAAAAATAAGAAATATGCTAATAATTCAAATAATATAATAGAAAAAGTAAAAAAAATATTTAAATTTAGCTTGAAGTTCGATGATAGCTAATAATTGAAAGTTGAAAGTTACGCTTGTGTGATCTTATTCTCCTCTAGTAACAATCGTGTGTCATAGTTTAAATTATCCCTATCATAAAACAAAAGTACCATCAACTCTTTTCTTTTTTAGTTAATCACCAAAATGAATATCATGAGAAAAAATTGCTCCTATCTTAAAAATCAAAAACATTCTACTTTATTTTATCCACTTTCATGATTTTACTTATTTAAATTAGATTTTGCTCATTTGCCTAATTGCATTGAGTTTCTCACTTTTTTATTTTTTAAAATTATTTGTTTAAGTGGGATTTAAATTCGATTTTTCTAATGAAGCTATTGGATGGTTCTAATGAAAAACGAGTTAGCGCCATCTATGAAACGATCCTATGTGACGAAAAAGTAACTTAATTTTTATTTAAAGAAAAGAATCTTTTTTTGTATTTAGATTGTGTTTCAATTAAAATTCTTGGTTTTCTAGAAAAGGATTTTTTTTGGTTTCTCGTTTTTGCGTTTATTTAAAAAATCATTTTAGTAAAAACATTTTTTGTTGTAGTTTTTATTTATTTATTTTTATAAAGATAATTTTAAGGTAACCACACATTTTATTTTATTTATTTATTGATTTTTTTAAAATAAAATTTTAAACAGGTGTATGATAGGTGACATCTATCACGAGTTAAAAAAAATTCTTTTTCTCTATTTTTTTCTTTTTCTTTTTTTCCCCTTGGTTGACATATTACAAGAAGGGTCACAAAAACCTTATCACATCAACATTTTAGCATCATAATAAAGAAAAATGAAAAGCTAACTAAGCCTTGCAAAATTGATGTTTGACAAGGAAATAATCCTGCATCCAAGTATACACAGATACGAACGAATACTAGTAAAAAAAACCAAAAAACGAGTGCCACAATCAAAATGGATGTTAATAAACCCGTAGTAGACCTAGTTGAATACGATGAGCGAAGTGACATGCCGAGTTACAAGAAGTTCATAACGATAAACGAGTCATTATGACTTATGCGGAGACAAATCATACTCATAGCTAAAATAAAATACATACAGATGAATAATTGCCAGGTGTGTAAATATGGCATCAAGAGACAAACAATTAAGAGCTATACGGTGGTGATTAGAACCAAACAAAGATACAAAATAGACCATAGGATTAATAGGTTTAACAAAACAGGCTTATTCTTTAAAAAAAACCTAGCTTAGGCAATAAATGGGGGGACAAAATCAGATTCAACAAAACAAGTTCAAACATATTTGTCCTTTGTGAAAACAGCTTATACAATGAAGGGGAACAAAACCATGTTCAAGAAAAACAAATTTATCTTCTGGGAAAACAACTTATACGGGCAGGAAGGGGAATGAAACCAGGTTCAACAAAAATAGGTTCATTAGGATCAACGGTTCAACGAAACCAATTTATGCGGTAAAGGGGAACCAAAAGAAACCAAAAACTAGTATGCATATAATCTCAAAATAAACAAAATACACAAACAAACAATCAAAAGACACAAACCAAACACGATCGCCTTTAATCTCCCAAACCCAGGGCACCCTTCTCCAAACTCCTTGAATAGCAAGTGAGAAGATCACAATCCTCGGCAATTGAGAACTCCACCGTCTGTACCATGTTGTCCTATGAATGCCAAGTTTATGCACTTAAAGGGGATGAAGGCCTCGAGTCCTTTATTCTCTCCCAAGATTTTTGGGTCAGTGATTAGAGCTTCCTATAATGTTTTGGGATTTGGGGGGGGGGGGGGGGGGACTCCCTACCTTCTTTGGAAGTTTTGGAGATCAAGTATTGTTTCTTCTTGGAGGAGGCTCTTGTGGGCATCCGACTTCTCACCCGACTCAAACGGGTTCAAGTGAATGGCTTTTTCGCTGATTTGTCCCCGACAATCGGTGAAAGATTGGGAAAGCCTGTCATGTCAATTCTTTAAGGTTTCAGAGCGAGGAATATTGGACAACATTTCCAGTTGAGTAAATATAATGTTAATTTTCTTTTGGGCTTCATTTTTTAATGGTTGAACATGGCTTGCATATTTAAATTAGCATTTTAGTGAACCCGTATGTGTAGTAAGTTAATCATTTCCTAATATATCTTTACAAAGCTCAATTCTTATATATGGAAGTTATTTTTACATGTTGAATTAAATCGACATGCTAACATATTTGCGGTTCTTGTTGAACTTAATCGGAACCATGAGTTAATTCTCTCGGCTCTTAATGATGCCTCAATGAACGTGTATGCAGATAGTCCAGGGAAAAAATCTACTCACGGAAGATACGGTGGCAACACCTTTTGCACCTATGACTCATGCGAGATGATAATGGTCCCGCTAAAGCGTCACCGAATTGTGGAATGTTTCATGAAAGGGTGGCGTGTAATGAAAATGTAAGTACTAAAATGCATGATGTTAATGGAAAACTCTAGATATATGCCATTATAAGTCCAAATTTGAGTTTTTTTGTTAGTCTACTGTGGTAATGCAATGTAGAAAAGTTCTACAAAGCTTTTACACAAGTGATGTAACCGTATGTCAATTGATATAATTGTCACACCAAATTGGACATTGATGTCTCATACCTAACAATTTTGTTACCTTTTCTAATTGCATGTGTCACTATTGATTAGAAAATCAATACAAAAACAAATTGGAAGAGATTATTTTCTTAAAACTACTTTAATTATGATGTGACAATCCTTCTAAACAAGCTTTGAAGAGAGAAATTTGAAAGAGAATGGCCGATGAAGCAGTCACACTCCTTCTAAACAAGCTTGCATTCATCATCTACGTAGGGTGGGAACTTCAAAGTGGCATTCACAATGACTACCAAGTTTTAAAGCGAGAGTTGGAGAACATGGCGGCCTTTCTCCAAGAGGCCGATGAAGATGCACAAGGATAAACAATTGCGATCCCGGATTAAATAGGCCCGACATGTTTCGTACCACGCGAAGGATGTAGTGGATGACTATTTATGGTTTTGCGTTGGGAATCAAAGAAGAGGCCGATTCACGAAGATGTAATATTTTGTGAAGAACTTGAGGGTCCGTTGATGAGTTATTGTCAACATTCGGCGTATCAAGTCTTTAGTCATTTAAATATTGGAGAGTTACCAAAGATATGTACCTCCTTACTACACTTCGGCTCCAACCAGGAAAACAGGGCACGACGGCATCAATCCTCGAACAGTTGTGCTTCTGCGGCCCAAGGAAGGGCCTATAGGCATTGACGAGGCCATAGTCGAACTTGTCTAGTGGCTTCACGCCAGGAGGCTCCAAGCTTGAAGTTATTTCCATTTCCGGGTTGGATGGTTTATGGAAAACCACATTGGCCAACAAAGTCTTCAATGATGTGAAGGGCGAATTTGAGATCTGCGCCCAAGTCATCATCTCCAAATCCTTCACGGCGAGGGAGATCTCAAAAAATCTCCTCTTCCAGGTGCTCGGATCCACGCCTTAATCGGTGGAGTCCATGGATGATCGTCGGCTAGCGATAATCGTTTTTGATTCACCGCATCCAAAAAGGTACTTGATTCTTTTGATGATGTGTCGGATATATCTGCGTGGACGAACTTAGTATTTCGTACCCAAACAATGAACACGGTAGCCGCATCTGGTTACAACCCACCTCCGTCATGTTGCTAGTGCAACAACAGGGTAGGATAATTTATATGAGCTCTCTCCCTTATCTTTAGATCATTTGTGGTGTTTGTTTTGCATGAAGACATTTAGGGGTAGTCCTTGCCTTTCACATCCGGAGGCGATTTCGCGGAGGATGTTGAAAATATGTGGTGGATTGCCATTGGCAATCATTGCCATCAACAGGATTTTGGCTGGTATTGTCGCGAGCAATGTTGATGAATGGAGGAAGATTGAGGGAAACATAGCGGATGGATTAGAAATGCGGGATGGATTTCAAGCGATATTGCAATTTCATTAATGAGTTACAATGACTTGCCCTACTATTCGAAAAAGTGTTTCATGTGCTTTTCCACCTTTCCAAAACACTCACGAATGAGCCCAGGGAGACTAATTCGGCTTTGGGTGGCCAAGGGATTTGCCGTGGAAACTCCAAGTTTAACACTTGAAGAAGTCGCAGAGAGTTACCTAAATGATCTTTGGCGCAGAAAGATTATTCAAGATGAAGTTGATGATGTTGGAAGATTGTTGCAGGTAGGCATTCATGATATGTTAAGAGACATTGCCATTTAAAAATCAAAAAATCATGAATTCCTATAAATTTTCGGTACCATCATGGCACAGAAGAATAGGATTCGCCGATTATCCTTCTAAGGCAATAAAATCCAAGCTATTCCATTGGTGAAGTTTCGAGATGGAATCCTTGAGCTATTCCACCTGTGCGGATGAGGTGCCTACCGCTATTGGAAAGCTTCGGAATCTGCAGACGTTAGATCTTAAATATATGTCTATTAAGGAGATCCCGATAGGAATTTTGAAGCTCCAAAAGCTCTGTTAGCTTATAGTGTTTCATTTCTTCCTCTGTGACCCTAGTTTTGATGCCCCCGAAGGTATAGGTGGGTTACCATGTTCGCAAAAGCTGTTTTATACACAATCGAGGGGCGAAAGCAACACCGGTAGGATTGGGGAGATAGGGAGGCTCACTTAACTACAAAAGTTGGGTATGGTGGGGGTTACAACAGAGGATGGGATGGCTTTGTGCTCCTCCCTCAATGAATTGACAAACCTGCGGTGTTTGTATTTGCGTGGAAGCAAGGAGTTTGACTTGGACGGTGTGGCCTCTCCTCCTTGTCATCTTAAGCGCTTAATGTTGAGTAAAAGTTCAACCAATAACGGCAGATTACCGCAATGGATTTCATCTCTTCAAGACTTGGCCATTCGAGCCTATACCCGACCAAGTTGAGCGGGGGGCAGATCTTGTGCTTCAAGGCAGGAGGTTTCCGAATGCTTAAGTCTATGAGATTGATTCTCTTAGAAGAGACTGAGCAGAGGGAATTTGAGGAGGGCTCCCTACCTTCTTTGGAGGTTTTGGAGATTAAGCATTATTTCTTGGCTGGAGGAGGCTCCTGTGGGCATCCGACTTCTTACCCGACTCAAACGGGTTCAAGTGAATGGCTTTCTCGCTGATTTGTCCCCGGCAATCGGTGAAAGATTGTGAAAGCTAGTCATGTCAATTCTTTAGGGTTTTAGAGACGAGGAATATTGGACAACATTTCTAGGTGAGTAAATGTAATGTTAATTTTTTTTCTAGGCTTCATTTTTTAGTGGTTGAACATGGCTTGCATATTTAAATTAGCATTTTAGTGAACTGTATGTGTAGTAAGTTAATCACTTCCCAATATATCTTTACAAAGCTTAATTCTTATATATGAAAGTTATTTTTACATGTTAAATTAAATCGACATGCTAACATATTTGTAGTTCTTGTTGAACTTAATCGAACCGTGGGTTAATTATCTCAGCTCTAATGATGCCTCAATGAACATGCATGAAGACAGTCCTGGGAAAAACTCTACTCATAAAAGATGCGGTGGCGGCACCTTTTGCACCTATGACTCATGCGAGATGATAATAATCCAGGTTAAGGCTTCACCGAATTGTGAAATGTTTCATTAAAAGGTGGCGTGTAATGAAAATGTAAGTACTAAAATGCATGATATTAATGGAAAACTCTAGATATATGCCATTGATAAGTGCAAATTTGAGTTAGTCGACTGTGGTAATGCAATGTAGGAGAGTTATACGAAGCTCTTACACAAGTGATGTCACCTGTCATCAATTGATGTCATTATCACACCAAATTGGACAGATTGATGTCTCATATCTAACAATTTTGTTACCTTTTCAAATTGCATGTGTCACTATTGATTAGAAAATCAATACAAAAACAAGTTGGAAGAGATTATTTTCTCAAAACTACTCTAATTATGATGCGGCAATCCTTCTAAACAAGCTTTGAATAGAGAGATTTGAAAGAGAGTGACCGATGAAGCGATCGCACTCCTTCTAAACAAGCTTGCATTCATCATCTCACGCGGGTGAGAACTTCAAAGTGGCATTCACAATGACTACCAAGCTTTAAAACAAGAGCTGGAGAACATGGCAGCCTTTCTCTAAGAGGCCGACGAAGATGCACGGGATAAACAGCTACAGTCCCGGATTAAATAAGTTCGACAAGTTTCGTACGATGCGAAGGATACAGTGGACGACTATTGATGGTTTTGCGTTGGGAATCAAAGAAGAGGCCGATTCATGAAGATGTTATATTTTGTGAAGAACTTTAGGGTCCTCCACCCAATTCTTGTCGACATTTGGCGTATCAAATCTTTAATCATTCATATATCGGTGAGTTACCTAAAATATGTACCTCCTCACCCCATTTATGCTCCAACTAGTAAAACAAGGCACGATGACATCGATCCTAGAACGGTTATGCTTCCACGGCCCAAGGAGGGGCCAGGTAGGTATGAATGAGGCCATAGTCGAACTTGTCTAATGGCTTCACGCCGGAGGCTTCGTGCTTGTAGTTATTTCCATTTCCGGGATAGGTGGTTTAGTGAAAACCACATTGGCCAACAAAGTCTTCAATAAAGTGAAGGGTGAATTTGAGATCTGCACCCAAGTCATCGTCTCTAAATCCTTCACGGTGAGGGAGATCTCAAAAAATCTCCTCTTCTAGGTGCTCGGATCCATGCCTCGGTCGGTGGAGTCCATGGATGATCGTCGACTAGTGACAATTGTTTTTGATTCACTGCATCCAAAAAGGTACTTGATTCTTCTTGATGATGTGTGGGATATATCTACGTAGACGAACTTAGTATTTCGTACCCAAACAATGAATGCGGTAGCCGCATACTAGTTACAACCTACCTTCGTCTTGTAGTTACTTGCAACAAGAGGCAAGATAATTTATATGAGCTCTCTCCCTTATCTTTAGACCATTTGTGACGTTTGTTTTTCATGAAAACATTTAGGGACAGTCCTTACCCTTCACATCCGGAGCCAATTTCGTGGAAGATGTTGAAAAGATGTGGTGGATTGCCATTGGCAATCATTGCCATCAGCAGGATTTTGGCGGGTATTGTCACAAGTAATGTTGATGAATGGAGGAAGATTGAGGGAAACATAGCGAATGGATTAGAAATGCCGGATGGATTTCAAAACGATATTGCAAGTTCTGTTAATGAGTTACAATGACTTGCCTTACTATTTGAAAAAGTGTTTCACGTACTTTTCCGCCTTTCCAAAACACTTGCAAATGAGCCCAGGGAGATTGATTCGGCTTTGGGTGGCTAAGGGATTTGCCTTGGAAACTCCAAGTTTGACACCTGAAGAAGTCACAGAGTTACCTAAATGATCTTTGGCGCAAAAACATTATTCAAGATGAAGTTGATGATGTTGGAAGATTGTTGCAGGTAGGCATTCATGATATGTTTATAGACATTGCCATTCAAAAATCAAAAAATCATGAATTCCTAGAAATTTTCAGTACCAGCATGCCACAAGAGAACAAGATTCGCCGATTATCCTTCTAAGGCAATAAAATCCAAGCTATTCCATTGGTGAAGTTTCAAGATGGAATCCTTGAGCTATTCCACCTGTGCGAATGAGGTGCCTACCGCTATTGGAAAGCTTCAGAATCTGCAGACGTTGGATCTTAAATATATGTCTATTAAGGAGCTCCTGATAGGAATTTTGAAGCTCCAAAAGCTCGTTAGATTATAGTGTTTAATTTCTTCCTATGTGACCCTAGTTTTGATGCCCCTGAAGATATAGGTGGGTTGCCATGTTCGCAAAAGTTGTTTTATGCACAATCGAGGGATGAAGGCAACACCAATAGGATTGGGGAGATAAGGAGGCTCACTTAACTACAAAAGTTGGGGATGGTGGGGGTTACAATAGAGGATGGGATGGCTTTGTGCTCCTCCCTCAATGAATTGACAAACCTGCGGTGTTGTATTTGCGTGGAAGCAAGGGGTTTGACTTGGACGATGTGTCCTCTCCTCCTTGTCATCTCAAGCGCCTAACATTGAGTAAAAGTTCAACCAACAACGGCAGATTACCGCAATAGATTTCATCTCTTCAAGACTTGGCCTTTCTGAGCCTATACCCGACCAAGCTAAGCGGGTGACACGAGAACAAGATTTGCCGATTATCCGTCTAAGGCAATAAAATCCCCGAAATGCGGCTACACGAAAACTAGTCTAAACTTTGAACATTTCTCTTGTTTGGAGATAGACGGATGGATTCTGGGTCCCTAATATCTCCCTTGACATTTCTTCAAGCCAACTATCGTTGGCCGAGGGTGCTACAATTGGAAAATGTTTCGTTGGTGAAGTTTCAAGATGGAATCCTTGAGCTATTCCATCCGAGATATCTAGGCTTGAAGAAAACCTGTGTGGATGAGGTGCCTACTGCTATTGGAAAACTTCAGAATCTGCTGACGTTAGATCTTAAATATACGTCTATTTAGGAGCTCCCAATAGGAATTTTGAAGCTCTAAAAGCTCCGCTAGCTTATAGTGCGCAATTTCTTCCTCTCGTGACCTTGGTTTTGATGCTCCTGAAGGTATAGGTGGGTTGCCGTGTTCACAAAAGCTATTTTATAAACAATCGAGGGGCGAAGGCAACATCGGTAGGATTGGGGAGATAGGGAGGCTCACTCAACTACAAAAGCTGGGGATGGTGGGGGTTATAGCGGAGGATGGGAAGGCTTTGTGCTCCTCCCTCAATGAATTAACAAACCTGTGGTCTTTGTATTTACGTGGAAGCAAGGGGTTTGACTTGGAAGATGTGGCCTCTCTTCTTTGTCATCTTAAGCGCCTAACGTTAAGTAAAAGTTTAATCAACAACGGCAGATTACCGCAATGGATTTCGTCTCTTCAAGAGCTGGTCTTTCCGAGCTTGTACGCGACCAAGATGAGCGGGGGATAGATGTTGTGCTTCAAGGCAGGAGGCTTCCGAATGCTTAAGTTTCGAGATTGATTCTCTTAGAAGAGCTTAGTAGAGTGGAATTTGAGGAGGGCTCCCTACCTTCTTTGGGGGGTTTTGGAGATTAAGTATTATTTCTAGCCGGAGGAGGTTCCTATAGGCATCCACCTTCTTACTCGACTCAAACGGGTTCAAGTGAATGGCTTTTTCGCTGATTTGTCCCCGACACTCAGGTGAAAGATTGGGAAAGCCAGTCGTGTCAATTCTATTGGGTTTCGGAGATTGAGGAATATTGGATAACATTTCTACGTGAGTAAATATAATGTTAATTTTCTTCTTGGCTTTATTTTTTAGTGGTTGAACATGGCTTGCATATTTAAATTAGCATTCTCATGAACTATATATATAGTAAGTTAATCATTTCCTAATATATCTTTAGAAAGCTTAATTCTTATATATGGAAGTTATTTTTACATGTTGAATTAAATCTAACATGCTAACATATTTGCAGTTCTTGTTAAACTTAATTAGAACCATGGGTTAATTCTCTCAGCTCTAGTGATGGCTCAATGAACTTGCATGCAGATAGTCCTGGGAAAAACTCCACTCCCAGAAGATGTAGTGGTAGCACCTTTTGCACCTATGACTCATGCGAGATGATAATGGTCTCGCTAAAGCTTTACCGAATTGTGGAATATTTCATGAAAGGGTAGCGTGTAATAAAAATGTAAGCACTAAAATGCATGATGTTAATGGAAAACTCCAGATATATGTCATTGATAAGTGCAAATTTGAGTTTTTTTTGTTAGTCTACTATGGTAATGCAATGTAGAAAAGTTTTACAAAGCTTTTACACAAGTGATGTAACTGTCTGTCAATTAATGTAACTATCACGCCAAATTGGACAGTTGATGTCTCATATCTAACAATTTTGTTACCTTTTCCAATTGCATGTGTCACTATTGATTAGAAAATCAATACAAAAACAAATTGGAAGAGATTATTTTCTTAAAATTACTCTAATTATGATGCGGCAATCCTTCTAAACAAGCTTTGAAGAGAGAGATTTGAAAGAGAATGGCCGATGAAGCAATCGTGCTCCTTCTAAACAAGCTCGCATTCATCATCTGCACAGAGTGGGAACTTCAAAGTGGCATTCACATTGACTACCAAGTTTTAAAGCGAGAGCTGGAGAACATGGCGGCCTTTCTCCAAGAGGCCGATGAAGATGCACGGGATAAACAGTTGCAGTCCCAGATTAAACAGGCCTGACATGTTTCATACGACGCGGAGGATACAAAGTGGACGACTATTTATGGTTTTGCGTTGGGAATCAAAGAATAGGCCGATTCACGAAGATGTTATATTTTGTGAAGAACTTGAGGGTCCGTTGCCGAGTTGTTGTTGACATTCGGTGTATCAAGTCTTTGGTCATTTAAATATCCGAGAGTTACCAAAGATATGTACCTCCTCACCCTACTTCGCTCTAACCAGAGAAAACAGGGCACGACGGCGTTGATCCTAGAACGGTTGTGCTTCAAGGGCCCAAGGAGAGGCCAATAGGCATGGATGAGGCCATAGTCGAACTTGTCTAGTGGCTTCATGCCGGAGGCTCCAGGGTTGAAGTTATTTCCATTTTTGGGATGGGTGGTTTAGGGAAAACCACGTTGGCCAACAAAGTCTTCAATGATGTGAAGGGTGAATTTGAGATTTGTGCCCAAGTCATCGTCTCTAAATCCTTCATGGCGAGGGAGATCTCAAAAAATCTCCTCTTCTAGGTGCTCGGATCCACGCCTCAGTCAGTAGAGTTCTTGGATGATCGTCAGCTAGCGACAATCATTTTTGATTCACTGCATCCAAAAAGGTACTTGATTCTTCTTGATGATGTGTAGGATATATCTACATGGACAGAACTCAGTATTTCGTACCCAAATTATGAATGCGGTAGCAGCATACTGGTTACAACCCGCCTTCGTCATGTAGCTACTGCAACAGCAGGGTAGTATAATTTATATGAGCTCTCTCCCTTATCTTTAGACCATTCGTGGCATTTGTTTTGCATGAAGACATTTAGTGGCAGTCCTTGCCCTTCACATTTGGTGCCAGTTTTGCGGAGGATGTTGAAAATATGTGGTGGATTGCCATTGGCAATCATTGCCATCAGCAGGATTTTGGTTGGTATTGTCATGAGCAATGTTGATGAATGGAGATAGATTGAGGGAAATGAAAATGAGAATGATATTGAGACCGTGAGTGACCAACATCTAAATGAGTGTGAGAATGAAAATGAGACTGTGAGTGACCAACATCCAAATGAAAATGAGAATAAAAATGAGATCACTGAGTGACCAACATCCAAATGAGAATGAGACCAAGAGTGATCAATATCCAAATTTGAATGAAGAGATTGAGCCTTTAAATATCTATGATCTTGGTAATTGGGGAAAAATTGATCAAAATATGAGAGATTTATTAGTTGAAAAGGGCCCAATCAGAAATTCTAATGTCAACTTTCCACTAGATGATCATAATAGACATTTCTCATCTTCTTATTATATTCGACATCTATCAAATGGAGAGAAATAGGGTATAAAATGGTTAGTATATTCAAATATTTGGTATAGAGTGTATTATTTTTGTTGCAAGTTATTCAAGAAAGATAGAAATATGTCTCACTTGGCCACTGATGGATTCAAAAATTAGAAAAATCTTAGTGAAAGACTTAAGAGTCATGAATCTAGTGATGAACATATTAATTAGTTGCATGAGAAAATGGATTGAACTCAGGATAAGATTGGGAAAAAATGAAACTATCGACAAATGTGCTCAAGATATAATCAACAAAGAAAAAGAACACTGGAAACAAGTATTATTAAGGATTCTTGCGTTGTGAAGACTCTTGATGAAACTAATATGACATTTCGTGGGGATAATCAGAAGATTTATCAAAAGCATAATGGAACTTTTTTGAAAATTATTGAAATGATTGCTGAATTTGATCCAGTAATGCATGAGCACCTTCAACGCATCTAAAGAGGTAAGATTCATACTCACTATCTTAGTCATAAGATACAAAATGAATTTATTCAAAGGCTAGCAAATAAAATAAAAAATGTTATTGTTGAAATAATTAAGAATGTGAAATATTTTTCAGTTATACTTGATTGTACTCCAAACACAAGCCATGAAGAACAAATGTCTCTTGTTATAAGGTGTGTGGATACTTCAACATCTCCAATATTCTATAAAGGAGTTCTTTATAGAATTTTTGAAAGTTGATGATACATCTGGAGAAAGACTTTTTAATGTGCTTTTAGAAGTGTTGAAAAATCTTGATTTTGATATTGGGGATATAAGGGGACAGGGATATGACAATGGCTCTAATATGAGAAGGAAACATAAAGGTGTACAAAAAAGGTTAATTAATGTAAATCCTAGAGCATTTTATACACCTTGTGGTTGTCATAGTCTTAACCTTGCGCTTTGTGATATGGCTAATTGTTGTTTTCAAGCGAAAACGTTGTTTGGAGTAGTACAACGCATTTATGTTTTATTCTCATCTTCTATAAAGCGGTGGAATGTTTTCAAGGATAATGAAAGAGGTCTCACACTTAAGTCATTGTCATCAACACGATGGGAGAGTCATGTTGAAAATGTCAAAGCAATAAGGTATCAAGCTTCAGAAATAAGAGATGCTTTACTTCTATTAGAAGATCCGGATGAAGATAACAAAATCTTAAGTGAAGCAAAGTCCCTTGCTTGAATATGAACTTGAAAATTTTGAGTTCTTAGTTGGTATGATTATTTGGAAAGACTTTTCAAGTCAAGACATGAATATTAATATTGTTATACAACAATTGAGAGGGTTTATTACCTTTTTTGAAAGTTACAAAGAAAATGGATTTGTTGAGGCCATAATTGAAGCTAAGGAAGTTGCATCTACAATGAAAATCCAGCCAGTTTTTTGAGAAAAACGTACTATTTGTAGGAAAAAACATTTTGATGAGAATGCAAGCGAAGAAATGACACAATTTGCAGAAGAATCTTTCAAAATGAATTACTTCATGTATATTATGGATCAAGGTATTTCTTCGTTGAAGAATCGATTTGAGCAGTTTCAATTATATGAGCAAAAGTTTAGATTTTTGTTTGATTTGAATAAGTTAAATTCTATTAGTAATGAATGCTTGAAGACTTATTGTGAGAAACTTGAGGATTTTCTTAAATATGAAGACCTTTTTGATATTAATGGTAGAGATTTATTTTTAGAATTGAAGGTTTTGAAAGCACAGTTTCCCAATGAAACGAATGAACCGATTGATGTGTTGAATTATTTGAAAATAATGGATGGTTGTTTTCTTAATGCATATATTGCATATAGGATATTATTAACAATACCAGTCACAGTTGCCTCTGGAGAAAGAAGTTTCTCAAAGTTAAAATTGATCAAATCTCACCTCCAGTCAATAATGTCACAAGAAAGATTGAATGAGCTAACTATGTTATCTATTGAAAGTGATTTGGTGAAGACTATTAATTATACGGATGTGATTAGTGATTTTGCGTGAGAAAATGCAAGAAGAACCAATAAACTCAAATGATTTTTAAGGTAATTTAGTAAATTAAATATTCAATATTGTAAAATTATATTTTTTTATTTTTTGTGATTAATATCTTTTTTCCTTTTGAATTGTAGAAGATGATGAAATTAACTTTTCAAAGGATTTATTTTACTTATTTATGAAGACAATAATTTCTATCAGGTATGTTATGTTATCTAGTTTATTTTTTATTATTGTATTTTCTTTTAATTTATAATTTCGACAATGATATATGTTTTTAAATTTTATGTTGTTCCTATAATTATAGTAATAATAATAATAATAATAAAAATTGATAGTTTAATAAGGGTCCCAAATTTAATTATCGCCTTGGGCCCCTAAATCTCGAGGCCGGCCCTGTGGAGCACAAGGTGAATTTGCTCTTGCATTTGGTGAATTGTTGAGGAGACTATGGTCCTATTGGTGGACAACAATTGCACTACATATATTCAAAGGAAGGTTAGCTCGGTTTGCACTACATGTATTCAATGGGTATAACCTGGCACGATTCTCAAGTTAGTTCATCTCGATGTCCTATGACCCTATGCTTAATACCAGTCTTCATGTGTTTGTATTTAAATTTTTTTAGTAGGCTCACATTCTGGTTTTTATAAATTACAAAATAATTTGAGGAGATTTTTTTATGCTGTTAGAGAAACTACATTTGTCGTATGGTCAAGTTATACACCTTTGTTCTCAACTTTTTTTTTTAATCTTCTTGTATAATTTTTTTGTAGGAACTTCTTGCCTTCTTATTGGATGGGTTGCATGAAGATCTGAACCGTTAAGTGAAAGCCATAAATTGAAATGAAAGACTCAAATGGTCGTCCTGATGAGGAAGTTGCAGAGGAATGTTGGAGAAATCACAAGGCCTTAAATGATTCGGTAATTGTTGATGTTTGTTAAGTGAGCAACTGTTATTGTTCCTATCTGCAAGAATGTGAAAATAAAATTATGAATTAATTTTTAAATTGGGCTCCTACTTGGAGCTGCACTGACGTTACTTTATGCATATGCCCTTGGTGTTTTGAGTTCACAAAGATTAATTGCATGAAATAGAAATGACTGCCAACTAATTTATGGGACTTATCAGCCTGCGTATGGGACTTTTACTGGCATTTTCTATATCCAAATTAAACCATAGGGCTATAAAATGCCGCCTCAAATTGTAGCCATATGAGTTTTGGCACTGTAGCAGCATGTGCCGGTGCTTTTAAAAACACCAACTAAAGTAACAATTCAACTACCTAAAATAATAGCAGTATCGGCATTTATAAAACGCCACCTGTAATTAAAATCTGTAGTGGCATTTCAAGGAACGCTGATAGAAGATTTAATTTTAAAGTAAGTAAATGTCTTAAAATTATATTATAAAACTTTTAATAAATAATTATATTTTATATTTTATGCAAATAATATAATTTTTAAAATATATAAATTTTTTTTACATAATATATTAAAATTATTTAATATTATATAGATGAATATAGAAATATTAATTTACTCATTACTTAATATATAAGTAATTATAAAAATAAAATTATTATTAATTCGATTTAATTGTATTAATTAATTAATTAATTTTTTTTAAATAAAAAAATAAAAAAAATTATAGTCTTTATTTTTTTTTTAAAATAAAAAAAAAAAAAAATGCAATTAGCTGGTTCATTTAAACACGCTCAGCATCTTCAACCATACTCCTATATATTCCAAAAGTAAAATATTTTATTATTTTTTAAAATTTAACAATTAATCCGTGCGTCATTCCCCCCGCCCTGCCCCCCGAGTCCACCCTCCCCTCGCCCGACTCCAATCCCCGGAAGCCTCGCCCCAGGCCTCCCACCAAACACCCGGATCTCCACTCACACCCCGATCCCGACCCCGGCCCTGGCCCCAACCCCAACCCCGAGGCCGCCCAGATTCCGCAGCGCAACAGCTACGGCTCTTTCGGGAGCCCTGACGCCACCGCGATGGCCAGCTGGGACCAGTCACGGCGCAACAGCTTCGCGTGCGCTGGCGAGGCTGGGAGCTTGCATTTGAAGTCCGAGGCGGGTGGGTACAGGGGCTACTCGCCGTCGGTGGAGGGCGGTGGCTGATGGAAGCTCCCGGTGATGGCTCTTGAATGGCCGTGCGTCATCCCCCGCGATTTCCCTTTTCCCGTCATTAAAATAATCAATGGCGAGCGTAAAATGATCGCTATATTTAGCGAACGTGATAGCGAGTTATCTATTTTAGGGTTTGATTTGGAGAGCAAGTTGGAGTGAGCATTTAACCACTGCATCTTCGCAATGGGGACGACCGTTTACGTAGACCATTTTGGATTTGAGCCCATGCACACATTTTGACGTGTAAAGTTTAATTGCTACCGAAAACGTAAAAATTGAAATAAAATTGAAAAGTTAGGCGGCGGGTCCTCTGACGCATGATGGAACATAAAGTAAAACGAAAGGAGTTAATAAATAAATAAAGAAGGCCGATGTTTGGGTGTGTGAGTGATTGTCCTCTGTCCACTACTGTCCCACAAATTTTTTTTGTGAGCGCTGCTTTTCTGTCCCTCATCTGTCCAGTGTGAACTGTAATTCAATCTCTAGCTGGGTTTGTTTTGTTTTGTGGATCGATCACCATGGACGGATCTGGAGGAGCAACGGTGAAGACATCAGTGTGGTGGGACATAGAGAACTGCCAGGTGCCCAAGGGGTGCGACCCCCATGCCATAGCCCAGAACATAAGCTCTGCCCTCTTCAACATCAACTGCCGCGGTCCCGTATCCGTCTCCGCCTACGGGGACACCACCCTCATCCCCTCCTCCGTCCAACAGGCCCTCTCCAGCACCGGCATCTCCTTGAACCATGTCCCCAACGGTACTATACCCATCCTATTCCCATCAATCATTCATGCATAAACCAGCTGTTCTGTACTTTTACCGTGTAATGTGTGTGTGTATACACTTCAGTTAGATCGACCGACTACAGCCAAGGCAACGTAAAGTTAACAAATTAAAAGTATACCAATAATAAATAACAAAATCGTGGGTTGGAACAAGGGATCTGATATGTTCTGGAATAAAAATAATAAAAGCAAAGACCTTGTATCATTGTTCTTGTTTGTTTTCTGTCCCCAATTTTCAGAAACCCATTTTCGTAGACTTAATTTTGAGGCCTCTATCCAAGCTTGCATACATACACTTATGTGACTGCCACTTGTACAACTATATAATTGTCATGAACAAAAACAAACAGGGGTTAAGGATGCAAGCGACAAAAGGATTCTGGTGGACATGTTGTTTTGGGCGGTGGACAATCCTGCTCCTGCAAACTTTTTGTTGATTTCTGGGGACCGGGACTTCTCCAACGCCCTTCACCAGTTGCGGATGAGGAGGTACAACATTCTTCTAGCACAGCCCCAGAAGGCTTCTGTACCTCTCGTTGCTGCTGCCAATTCTGTCTGGCTCTGGACAAGTCTTCAAGCCGGAGGGCCTCCTGTTCCTGCTGCTAGCTCTAGTAGTAATAACTATAGTCAAAATATCAATTCATCGCATTCCTACCACACTCCAAGAAATGATAGATATGAAGATGATGCGGGGAAGAAGAAGAAGGGGGAAAACAAGGAGGAGAAAAGGGGATATGTGGCCGGGGATAAGGGCAAGAAGGAAAAGATGGGAGAAGAAACCAGGGAGAAGGGGAAGAAGAAGAATGCATATGAAGCTTGTGAGAAGGGAAAGAAGAAGAATGCAGTGACGCTTGGGAGAAGGGCAAGAAAGTGAAGAATGTGAATGAAGCCTGGCAGAATGGCAAGAAAGAGAAAGGAAATGAAGCACAATGAGAAAAGGAAGACATAGAAGGGGGATGATGCCAGGGGGAAAGGGTAAGAACCATGCGAGAAGTAGAAGAAATCCATAAAGATATGGATCCATCCGTCATCTTAGAAGTAATAGTTTCCTTCTAATTCAACTCTGTTTGGTTGCTGTGAAAGTGCAGCAGTAGGAACCGATTTCCTCTGGTACTGCTGTCTGTTCCCGCTAGTAATATTATTTGTTTCCTGCTTCTTCATTGGATTGATCCTTTAGTACTATTGTATGTTTGATTGGAAGCTGGGAAAGTGCAGCAGGAACCGATTTCCTCTAGTACTGCTGTCTGTGCCCGCTAGTAATATAATTTGTTTCCTGCTTCATCATTGGATTGATCCTTTAGTACTATTGTATGTTTGATTGGAAGCTGGGAAAGCGCAGCAGGAACAATTTTGCCAAGCCAGAAAATTTCTCTTGTTTAATTACATATATGGGGAGAGAGTATTATAGAAGTGAACAAAAACAATTGAAGAGAAACTCTAGTCAGCCGTTGATGTTGGAAACATTCAATGATAGTTGAGAACTGGACTGGACATTGAACCGGCTAAGGTATCGGGTGGTCGGATTACTGATTCAATTGTCGGATTAGTCGAACTGGTCATATAATTAATAATTATATATAAATATATATTAATAAAAAATAAATATTTTAAATTAATACATTAAAATTATGCTTATAATATAACACTATATTTTAATATGTATTTATAACATAAATTCTTAATAAATTTAAAAGTTTATTGATATAAATTCATAATAAAAGAAAAATTAAATAAAGTTTGAAAGTATATTAAAGTGAAATATCAATATTAGTCATTAATTTTAAATTAAAATTGTATTGTAAAATAAATTAAATAATATTTTCATAGTTTTTTAGAAAAATTGACTGGTTCTGTAAAACCCGACCGGGTCGGTCGAGTTACAAAAAACTGGCCGGATTAGTCCTGGTTTATTCGGTTTTTTTTTAGAAATGGTCAAATTGGAAAACCGGTCCGATTAAGTGTCCGAGTCACCGGTTCACCAGTCTGACCAGCCGGTCCGGTCTGGTTCTGATAACTATGATTCCTATGCAGCAAAACATGTAAATATTGAATATATTGTATTATTTTTAGTTAATTTTAATTATAGTAATCTAATAAAAATTTAAAATAATACTTAAGATTGTAATTTTCATGAAATTAGTATGTAGATATTTGTTATTTTTAATTTTAAGAGAGATCAAATTAAAAATAACAAACTTTTATATAGAGGATTATGTTGCTTATATTATAGCTTATTAGGCCTGTCTTTCATCAATAAATTTTTTGAGAATTACACTTGATGAAATTTCGGTCATGAATTTAGGTACATTTTACATTTTCAATTTATTGTTTTAAATCGAACAATATTTAAGGAAAAAAAATTAATTCTAATAATTAATATAGAGCCTGTGTAGAGTTGTTTGATTTTGATATTAATAAAATCTTACAAATTTAATGTGAAAAATATTACACCGTGGGTTCAACGTGCGTGTTCATTCATCGTTTACGAACGGTTGTTGGAATTTAATTTAGATCCAGCGATGAAGTGTTGATTACGTTGGTTTGGCTGCGGGTTCGTTTGTTAATTACATTCTTTTATGAGCTCTGCGATTTTGCCAAATTCTGCTATGGAATACATATATGTAGAAATTGAAGCTCCTGCACCCGCACGTTGTTTAAGTTTCAGTGTATACTTTTGTGCTTGGTTTTTCCTGTCTCCCCTGTTGCAATTCGTTCATGCCATGAATACAGTAGCCTGAAGCGATAATATATTTGCTATATATTAAGCATAAAAATTTTATCTCTTCATGTGTTACTTGTTATTATTATATCGAGCATAAATAATTTTGTATTTTTGTCTATATTGAAGCAGAATTTTATTAATAATTTGATTTTGACTTTTGGTGCACTGTCTTCTGGCGAATAGTTCTATACACTTAAATTCAGCATAACACGTAAGAAAATATTTTTTTTATATGGAATGTTAGAGCACTGGCATCCCTAAGGACCGATGCCAAATTAAAAATTGATGATTTTTATCAATATACGTCCACATCCGTCTCATTAAAAGTTTAA
The DNA here is from genome assembly GCA_023512835.1 of Taxillus chinensis. Lineage (NCBI taxonomy): Eukaryota > Viridiplantae > Streptophyta > Magnoliopsida > Santalales > Loranthaceae > Taxillus > Taxillus chinensis. The sequence goes on along the minus strand of CM042089.1, from coordinate 14,219,395 downwards.
ATTTTAGCTACAGTAGCCACCAACACGGCGGCAACGATGTCGGTGTAGCCGTCGCCACTGCCAACGCTGTACACCACCAGTGCCACCTGGACCGGGCCCAGGCTCGAATTGTACGCCGCCGACTCCATGTACGACCCGCTGTAGACCCCTCCTCGGCAATCCAGCAACGCCACTCCGTAGGGGCAGCCGCTGTAGGGGGAGTGAGACCCATTCGCCGCCTCCAGCGCGGCAGACGCTAACTTGCTACCGCCATTGCCCGAATCGCAGCCGTGGGTTTGGCACCCCAAAAGGGCGAGTCCGTTGCTGTGAGGCTCCAGGAGCAGGGGGAAACCCTCGTCGAGGAGATCGTCCGGGCCGAACCCGTGGGGGAAGAGATGCGACAGTGGCTTGAAATCCGCGTCAGCGGAGGCGGCTTCGGTGATGAGGATGTCGATGTCGGTGCTGCCGCGAATTTCTTGGAGGAACTGGCGGCAATGGCCACAGGGAGTGGAGGAGACAGCGATGTAGCGGAGGTCGCGGGAGTTGTGGAGGGCGAGGCTCGTGGCGAGGAACTGCTCGGCGTGGACAGAGTGGTTGAGGGGGAGGCCGAGGAACTCGAGATTGACGCCGACGAATATCCGGCCGTCGTCAGCGAGGCCGATGGCACCGACAGGGAAGGTGGATATTTTGCAAATATATGCCTCTTTTGATTCTGGATTGACTTTCTGTTTTGAGTGATCTCCCGGTTATGCTTACTGCTCTGTTGTCAGACCCTGGTTGGGAAAGTGTGGCAGAAGCAATGGTTTCTAGTCTTTGGGCATCAATGAAACGCATATATTGCCTGGGTCATATAGAGATTGTGTTGATGATCTGCCTCCCTTGCAACCAATTGACAATTCTGAGAACGAAATGGCAGCTTTTCTATTGCGTGTATTGCATCATACCTGTGTTTCATTGAAGGATTTCTTGCCTCTAGAGAAGCAGCTTTGGCTTGCGAACATAGTGCCTGAATGAATTCTAGGGCTGTGGCGTCCCTATTTTGTGGGAAGGCTACAGGTGCAACTACCACAGTCTAACCAAAGAACCAAAAAAGGCTGGTTTGTCGTCGTCTCCAATGCTGCTTAACGAAGAGGACGGGATGGCTGGGTGATGGATGTTGGTTTGGCGAAGCCAACGTAGAGATTTTAAAATAATTTATCAAATTTATAAAGGAGGACTTTTTTTCATCAAAATATTAGTTTGATGAAGCCACCAATACTCTTAGCCGTTTGTTTTTAATTATGTTATATTTATCGTATAATTTGTTGATTACATTAATAATTATATTTGTCATAATTATAATTATGTAGTAAATAATTTATGATTAAATTTAATTTTTCATTGTTCTAGCTAATCGAAATAGGATGTTAAAATGACCCGCCATTTATAGATTATTATAAAAGTTGTTGGATGTTTGTGAATATATAGATACAAAAAAGATTTAATATTTTTTTTTATGAATTACATGCACATAACTATGAGCTAATGTTTCCATCACTTCACAAAACTAGGATCTTCAGCCCTCTCCATCCTACGAAGAATCTGACCCCGAGCTGCTCATATCTAGATACAATAGTCCACCATCAACATTAAAGATCCAAGAGAAATCCATATCAGCACAGAACAACATAGGCATTGTTGATTTTTTGTAACCTTATAATAGGAGTGAAATTGGTTAACTATTTTCTAAATCAAATTGATATTTTTTAGTTAGGTCAAAATAGAGCCAAATTGGACTGGTTACTTGGAAAAAAATCAAGTCAATAATTTATGATTCGGTTTAGTTTGAACTAGCGGTTTAAAAGATTCACGTTAAGGTCAGTTTGATGTGCAATTTGGTTCTATATTTTTTAAGTTTTTATAATTTTTCAAAACAAATAGGAGTGTGTGTGCACATTAATTTTAATGTACATCAAATTTATACTTGAAAAAGTATCCATATAATAACACTTCACAAACACAATACATTAAGTCTATAGTAATAAACAAACCTAAATGAATAAGTCTAAACCTATAAAACAAAAATAGGAAATAAGTAAATGACAATCTTTATTTAAGCATGTTGCATGTTCAATCAACCATGTTTCCTTGTTTTTATAAGAGAATAAAAATAATTAATGAGGTAAAAGAGAATAATATATGAACTTTAAAAGCTTTGTTATACAAACTTTAAACTCACAAAAATAGTTAGTTTCGGTTCAAACTGAATTATCATAATTGTAAACTAAATTGAATCATAAATATTATTTTATTTCAAACTAAATTAAATTAATTTTATTCAATTTTAACAGTTTGATAAACTAATAGTTTTGATGAATTGTTTTCGACCGGTTTTGACAGTTTGGAGTTTTAGCCCTACCTTGTAATGCTCATACTTTTGGGTTCCTATTTTCTATACTTCCCTATTAGAAAGTGATCCTTGTATAGAAACATCATTAACTAATTTCTAACAACAAATAACTTTTGACGCTCATGCATATGAGCATTTTCCTTGTACTTGGCATTAGAATGCATAATATTTTCCTTTTCTACTTTGATAAACTTTTGACACTATTTATACATGTGTTTAGCTGTCATACTACCATCTATTCCACTAGGTATCTCGGCTAAGTCCAACACATGGTGTGGGGGCTTTGTGTAAACCACCAAAATGATGGTCACCCAACAGTGTGGTGGACTGAACTATTACATGCAAATTTAGTATATGCCAATGCTTGATGAATCTCAGCTGTCCATTGAATTTGTTCATCGATATGTGGGTGTACATTACTATTGAAGTTAAGTGATGAATCAAACATAAACCACAAGGCCCTCCAAAAGTGACTAAGAAACTTGGTGCATGTCCTCATTAGAAGTAATGGATTTGGGCACACCTTGTATGCACACTGTCTCCTTTGAAAAATAATTTGGTAATGACACGTGCATATGTCATTTTCTTGCATGTACTAAAATATGTCATCTTGAAAACCTATCAATCACAATAAAAATAGAGTCGGCCTCTCGTTGATTACGAGACAATCTCATAATAAAGTCCATAAATAAATTTTTTTTAAAATGTGCAAGTACTAGTAATGGAGTGTACAATTCGATTTCTTGCAATTGCCCCTTAGTCGTTTGACAAACATAACATATGTCTACTATCTAGCTTGCATCTTGACACAAACGAGGTCAAAAATACCTCCTTGCTATAGTAGTGAATGTCATGTTTTTGCCCAAGTGTCCTATTATGTCACGCCCCCGAATTCCAAGAAAACCCGGAACCAGGAACATGACTTCCCTTTGCCCGCACCCGAAAGGTCAAGGGGTTGGTGACTAGCACCAATAGAGACTACACCGCGGATGCTATCTCAAATATGTAACCCTGTACAGTCATACATCAAGGGTAATCCTGTACTTTCCCATACATCATCATGCATATGATAAGTCAAACAGTCATACAAACATTACATCACAAACAGTATGCAAATACAATTGTCCACGGACCCCTGTCCGGGATACAACACATAATAAAATACAGAATACAGTACTGTATCATACATCAGAGTAGTGGGCACGTCCTCCTGGAAGAAACTCCTCCACTAGTCTCGGGTCACACCTGAAAAGGAGTAAACAACAAGTAGGGGTGAGCTACAAGCTCAGTAGGTGACCCCAAAACTCCACATCATGCAACACATATAAGTCTATACTATATGCTCAGTGTACTCGTGCACCGTGTAGTGTGCTCAATCATCAGGACTCAGCCTGCAAACAAACATCAGGACTCAGCCTGCTCACTCAGGACAACTTGTCCACGATCCTCCATGGGATCCCAGCTCAGGGCACTTAACCCTAGCTCCACGAGCTCAACGGCTCAACTAAGGCCTTAGCCTGTCTACAACGCAATATGCCCGGCCACAGTCGCCACACAGGCCTGCCATCAGTGCATATGCCTGCCACGTCAACCACATAGCACTATCAGTGCATCACGGTAAGAACCCAAACAAGTCACGGAGTCCATGCCCCAATACCTCACACCAACATACTAACATTAGTATGGCATGTCATTCTCAATATTTCCTTTAGAACTGTAGCCAGTCTTCACAAGTAAATCCTCAATCCTTGATTTATGAAGGAAGTACCCATAGCAGCTATTTTCTTGAAATCAAAAGTCCCGGCATTGGTTTCCCATATCATAAATAAGATAATCTGATTTTTGGGGATTTTTCTGAGATGTCTAACCCCACTTTCCAAACAGTCACTACTACGAACTTTTGGGTTTTTCTGAGATTTTACACTAAATCTCAATTTTCACATTTTGAAAGAGTGAGAATTAATTTTTCTAGTATTTTTCTTTGAATCCAAATGGGGGGTATTTCGTTATTTACATTGTAACTTAAGTATATACTTGGTATAGGTTACAATGTAAATAGGTCCAGTCCAGTGCTGTCCAGTGTCCAGTTACACTGTTGGAGCTGCGACTCGTAGCTCAGAACCTGCGGCTCGTAGCTGCGGAGCGGCGACTCGTAGCTGCGGAAATACGGAACTGCAGCGTGCCTCGAAGACTCGAAGCGAGGCTACGACCTTCGACCTACGAGGCAACGAACTTCGACCCTTCAGCTACGAACTACGAACTACGACCCTTCGACCCAGAACTTTAGGTCTTCGTCATTTCGACCCAGGAACGCGCCCAGGGTATTGTTCATCGTCGTTTTCACCTGTTCTTCGTCTGAAACGAGCCCAGAAACTCCCAGACGCTGACTAACACCCCTGTTTCGCAACAAACTACGATATCTACCTCAAAACGCGTCCAGAACGCCTCTAAATCGCGCAGAAACAACAGAAACACGTATAAAATTTCAGATTTCCCTGGTTGACTTATCAACCCTCATGAAAAACACAGTAAATCAACCCCAAAATCACATAAACATATATCCACAATGATATAAAACAGTTCTTAACCACAAATCTTATGCTAAACCATTAGATCTAACCCAAAATTGGTTTTCCTCAAATTCTAGAGTTCATGCTCAATTTCATAAATCATGATAAATTCGTACAGATCCAAAACAAGAGAGAGATAAGAAGTTCAAGGACACCTACCTGAAGTGAATCTTTGAGCTCCACGAACCCAAATCACCCCAAATCGCCAAGGCCTCCAAGCTCTCTCAAGCTCTCTCTCTCAAACGCACAAACGTGATAACGTAAAGTGAAAGCTTCTTCTTCTTTTTTTTTCCGCTATTTATTTCTGCCAGTCAACTGACCTAGTCAACCATTGACCCAGTCAATAATTGACATCCCAACACAAAAATTGACCTCCAAGGCCCCGAACTCCAAATTGAGTCAAACTACAGTCAAAACGCTCGAAATGACGAGCACAACACTAGACTGATATTATCACATGCAATTGACCGCTCAAACACAAAGTCAACCAATAAACCCCGAGAAAGTCAACAATCAGGTCAAACGGGGCTCCGACTCGAAATCGGGCCTAAGTACAGTCAAAATGCTCACATCGACGACTACACTACCGTCCAGATAGTTATATTCCCATAGAATGGCTATCTCTCAAAACTACCCAAATACAAGTCTTTACATATTAAACCTCCCAGAGAGATCTCGGATTAATTTCTCATGTGAGGAAGACTCGAGAGTACATAAATGATTTCCTTTAATTAAATACCCCTCTTGAATATAATAATAATAATAATAATCACAAGGCTTATGAATAATGCACTTCCTTTAAATCTCCTTGAAGTCTTCATTATCTATATACAAGTTTTTTCTTCTTTTGAACTCACAATCTCAGCACTTAAAGTAACTAACAAATCAGTCTCACACTTAAATCGTATGTCACTCAGGCTATTTATGTAAGGACTTATATTTGAGTGACCTTATAAGTTGATTTATTAATGAGGATAATAGTATTCAATAGGCGATGTGATTGTCGACGTGAGCGTTTTAGCTGTCAGTGGGCTTAGTTTGTTATTCGGGGTCTCCGCGAGAGTATTTTAATATTTTATGTTATTATTACTACAGTGTTATTATTAATAATATAATAATTAATTATTCTGAGCTTATTATTATTAGTATGTTATTATTAATATAAGTTTAATATTTTGAGTTTATTATTATTATTATTATGTAATTATTATTAATGTAAGTATTTTAATATCTAGAGTGTATTATTATAATGTTATTATTATTATTATAATTACTCTAATACTTTGGGTCTATTATTATAGTGATTAATGTTATCATTATATTTATTAATATAATTATTAAGGCTATTATTATTATTATTATTATTATTATTATTATTATTATTATTATTATTATTATTATTATTATTATTAATGTTATTATTAGATTTAATAATAAAAAACATCTTGGCAAGTATAAAAGGAGAATGAACCTATGGTAGAAACCCTACGTTCGTGGTGCGTCTGCACAGAACCTAGTGAGGGAGGAGCACAAGGGTTGAAACAAGTGTGTTCTACCAATCTTCGAGACTAAATCCAGGTAGGTGAACCTAAATTCTTCGTTGTCCTATTTCATGAGTGCAAGTTGTTAATGTTAGAGATAAACATATATCTGATCCTGAGGTTGTATGCAAACACATATGAATATAGTCAAGTATATTGAGTTATTATGGCATGCAACTTTCAATTGGTTAAAAACCTAACGTTTTATATTGATTCCATCATCATTAATTATCTCTTTCCCTTTGTTCCTATCCTCTTCCTTATCTATCTCCAAAGCTACAGTTCGTGGCTGATATATATATATATATATATATATATATATATATATATATATATATATATATATATATATATATATATATCACACCGTCTTCTTCATCATAATTCTTTTTAAACATCATATCAACTATTATCCATTACTATTACTATTAATAGGCATTAAAAGGTATCAGTATATACCCCTTCGGCTTATTGTCTTTTTCCCCGCGCTGCAGTAGTGGTGTGCACCACCAGTCAGCATCCTGATAGCCTATATACATATATACATATACATATACTATCACCATTAGGTGATGCCAGGCCATTCGGCCTGGGCTCTCTTCCGCACGGCGGGCGCGCACCAGGCTGTCAGATGACAGCCTGGTTAGCGGCAGGGCAGGTTGGCCCCGCCGTATTTTCCTATAGGAGAGGGCGGTGGCATCTTCTCAACTCGCACATGCATAAAATCGTGCATCATGCATGTCAAATTGAAAAGAAAAAAAAGACACACCATGATATGTGTAAATTCACTGCATTATAAATTTGTGCATGAACAATTGATATATATATATGTATATAAGTTCATGGATTATTAGGAATTCGTGTAAGAACTTGGTATTTTATATATATATATATATATATATATATATATATATATATATGTTCTGATTTATTGTGTTGAAGTTACTAAGATATATAAATCAAATTTAATTTGATTTAGTTAGTTTAATTTTAAAAATATTATTTGGGCTTGATAATATAGTTTAATAATATAAAGTATTAATTATAGATTGAACTTATTAATATGACAATTAAAGTATTACTTGTAGCTTGATACTATTAATTTGACATTTAGATTCATATTGTGATTTAATATTAATTGTTTGACATATATATATATATATACATATATATATATATATAATTTGTGGTATGTTATTACTAGTTTGGTGATTTAAATATTACAAGGCTATTGTAATGAATATTAGCTATTGGAAAATTCTGTTTATTAATTATATTTGTGGATTTGGTGGTAGAGTTGGTTTGGTAAACCATGGGTCCCATATAGAGCTGGCAAGAGGTTGCAGTTCTCCTATATATGTGGTCGATTAACCCAGGTCCCATATGTGGCAGGTTATCATTAGGGACACCGCAGGTCCCATATATGGCTATCTAGTAATAAATGGGATCCTTGAAGTTGGATGCGGGAATTCCGTAGATGGTTGGACTATTTGTGAACTTTTAATGTAATGTGTGATATTATATTTACTGATTTAATGTAAGCTTTCTGTGTTATAATAGGACACTGCACTAGCACAAGCATACACCGATCATGCAGACTTAGGATTTCATGGTTTAGGATGGTGAGGAGATAAAGATCACCTACCAGGCATTTGTGCTCAACCCTACTTTGTTGATATGTTTCAGGTATCGACCCATTTTCTAGAGGTTGGTCCGAAGTTAATTGTCATTTATTTCACATTTTGTCATAACTTGGTTTAAGGATTTTGTAAGACACAATTGGTTTTATTAAGTAAAAAATCCGTACAAGAGTCCGTGAAAGTTGTATTGGATTTATATCATGACTTTATTTTTAATAAATTATTTTCCTTAGCTTTATAGCATGTGGGAATGTATAGGAATACTCCCAATGTATGAATGTATAGGTAAATCTTGGACAACACCCGCTGTGGAATCCATATCGGTGCTAGTCACCAACCTCTTGACCCTTCAGGTGCGGGCATGGGGAAGTCACACCCTTAGTTCCGGTCCTTCCGGGATTTGGGGGTGTGACAAGTTGGTATTAGAGCCATCGATTTAGTGGACCTAGCACAGTAGGGTGATTGATTGAGACTTTGGAGCTTGGGAGACATTAGGGAGGGCGCCTAATCAATGCAGTCCTTAATGGTGTCCTTGGTTACCTTAGTGTCTATCAGATCATCTTAGGATGCATTGGGATGGGTGCATACATAACATGGCATTGTTTGTGCATTATAAACACTAGAATCAGTTGCACTTGATACTCTGATAATAGTTTGACTTTATAGTTGTGAAATTTCTTGAAATTGCCTGGAATAATTTATGTAGTCGCCTGTTAATGACTTACATTGTTTTGGATTGACCTGTTGTGTTCTGAGCTGATTCAAGTACTATATGCTAGAGTAATACCTTTCGCTTGATATTATTATGATGTTGTGGCAGGAAAAATATGAACCCGGATGATTTATTCGATTCTTTTTTCCTTTTGGATCAGATATAGATCATATCTTTTTGGATCATAATTTCATTTAAATTTACCTACCAATTGTTCGATGGCTTGGGTAGCCAGTTACATAATTAGGCAAAATGTGATGGATTTTGGGGGAAAATGGACCCCCACTGTGATATGATGAGGACCTATTGGGTCATGCTTGTTATGGGTGATTGCTTGATGGATGTGTATAGGTGGGGGGGCAATGTCCCATGGATAACTGTTGAGACTTATGAGTTCTATGTGGTGTAGACCTATGGGTCACGAGTGAGGTAATGTCGTTTGTGATTATCTTTTGAAAGGGGTGTTAGAGCCTTCTTGTTTATTTGCTATGGACTTACGGGTCATAATTGTTTTTTCTATGAAGTGAATTTGTTGAATCTTGTTTGTTTAACATATGATAGATGAAGTAATAACAAAGGGATTAGATGGTTGAAAACTGTGAATTAACTATTTTTAATTAATTTTTATTTTTATTTTTATTTTTATTTTTATTTTTTTCCATTTTAATTGACACAAACAAAACAAAAGTAGTCAAAGTAAACAAAGGGACCAGGGATTCAAACAAAAGAACTTTAACACAAGTAAGGCCTAAAGGAAAACAATGGTAATTGATAAAATAGAGTATTTGAGAGTACAATCATATAATGAATATAATAATACGATAAAAAAACTAACTGTTATGTTTAGCAATATATATTGATAAGATATTAGGCTTAAATATTATGATAAGGCAATGATAGAATTGGTAGATTCAATAATGGTTCATTGCTATTTAAAAACAATCAAAAGGTTAGAAATGCTAACTAATGGGGGAGATAGTGGTGTTAGTCTTTGGGGAATATGGGGATGAAGAATTCATTTTCGCTAGCTAGCATATTTTAATAATTTGCCTTTCCAAAATGTTAGTAAGTAAGTGATTTAGAAGGTCATAAAATAATCTAAGAATCAAAGGGAGTTATATTTTTTATGACTCTATAAGAGGTTTTGGAAACAGTCTTGGAGGAACACCACAAGAGGAAAGTAAGAATACGTTTTTTCCTAGATTTGAATTATGTAACTTGTTAAATGGGCGATGATGTCTTTAAAGTACAGTTAAATATTGACTTTATGTGTTATAAACAAAAAAACAAAAAAGGAGCATGTTGATTGATGTGGTTAATTATATGATATGTTGTTAACGTGACTTTGTTGTATGGCATTGGTTGGTTCATTACTGCTATGAATTATTGGTTAATGCTAGTGAATGGTTGTTTGGATTATTGACTTCCTTTGTTTACTTGTGACAGCGATTGTATCAATTTCTCATCAATGTATGTTGATTGTGTTGTTGGTTTTATGTTGACTTGGTTATATGCTACTAGTTGGTTAAAAAGTGATATGGGATTTTGGTTGAATGTTAGTGAATGGTGATGAGCATTCCTAGGTATGCCTTTTTCCTTGAATAGATTGATATTATAATTGTGTTTATGTCCAGTAAATATTGATTGGTTGTTAGCTTGCTTGTTCTTGAGTCGTTGCTCGTTGTTGGCTGCATACACTTTGTGTGGTGTTGGCTCGTGGTGGACCTTGCTAGTGAGTGTAACCAATTGTTGATAGGAATGGTAAGTGTACAATAAAACTAATAAAAAAAATACTTACAATAGTAGTAATAATAGTAAATAAATAAATAAATAAAATGATGACTAACTCTATGCTAAATATTGTTGTGATTCATGCCAACTCATGTCAATGTGGATTAACACATTGTATGATTGTTTGGATATTCTTCGTATGACATGGTGTGCAAATGACATGTTGTGGCCTTTCGCCCTGCTTTGGGGTATAGTTATATGATATAACTCTATTGAGGGTTAATGAACCATATGATGTTTGAAATTATGACGAGTGATTGATACGTGTATCTTGTTATGTATATATGCCTGAGTGTGAGCATGATAGTATTTCCTATTGTTGCCTTGTTCCAACTTGATTGGGTTGTTAACAGCTACATGCATTCTTATTTTGTGTGGTGACCCGTGGTGAAACCGGGATGGACCTTATTTCTTGATTGTTTGGCCTGATTGGTTGGTGGTAAGTATGATGATGTGGAACTGGTGGATGATTTATGGTGGGACTAGCATGGTGAGCTTTCCCTCGGTGAGGTCATTGTGACATGTTGTTGTGGTAGCTGAGCTTGTTGCTTGGTTGTGAAGCCCTCTTTGTAAGGGGACTTGGTTATGATTCAATGACATCTTACATTGTTTTGTGGAGCCTATTTGGGTGCGACCTTCCTCCCCGTGCATGAGAGTAGATGTCATTCGCGTAATTGTTGATATTTTGATGCTATTTTGTTTGGTCGCTCTATTGGTGATTGTTGCATGGTTGATATGCAATTCTAACATGCGATCATGACTCATAAAGCATTATGTACTTATTGTGGTTGTTAGGGGATATTGGTTATATGAGGGTAGGTTATTGGGCTTTGGTAATGCAATGTTTAATTATGGTGGTGCGTTCATCCTGTTGATCTGAGCTGATAGTGCTTTGATGAATTCTTGGGCTCTAGTGTTAATCCTTATTGTTTTAAGTGCTACTAGATTGGTTAGTTTTGGTGGTGATGTTGGCATCAGTTTGAGTAATTTTAAGGTAGTATGTAGTCAGTTGGGGAGTTGTTGGTATGGTGTCGTTTCATTAACGATTCGTTATGATAGTTATTTGGCGGATTAATTATAAGAGGTTACTAGTAGTGGTTCGATATTGGGTACTAGGTGTGCAGTGGTTGTGCGTGGTGCAATTTGTTGATTTGATTGATTATTGGATTTTGATAGGTGATCATATCGACTGTGCTCCAGCGATCTATGTTGAGGTGTTAGTTTGCTCGTGTTTAGGTGTCTGTTTAACCTTGGTTATCCATATAGTCTAGAGTTACCATTGGAGTTGGGCAGGTTCATGCTGCATTCCAAGTGAGTTAACTACAGATGTGTTGCCTGAATACCTAAGCCTTACAAATGGTTAATGGTTAAGTGGGTTTTTAGATCCTAATATTGCAGTTAGAGACCCTTATCGTAAGATTGTTGGTTGGTTTGTCTTTTCGTGGATGAAAAGTCCTAAAGAGGGGAGAATGTGAGGAATTTTCTTAGTGGTGGGGATAGGTTCACTATGACGTGTATGTGAAAGCAATTGTGTTTGATATGATTACTCGTGAACATATGTTGGTTGTTGCTATGTGATGCATGTATAAAATATAACATATTATGTAAGGATTATGCTAGTGAAAGCAATTGTGTTTGTTAGTGTGGGAAATATGTTAGATATTGGGTATGTGTAGTAACTATGTAAAGGTATAGTGTCTATGAGAACGTTTTGTCTTTTCGAAGACGAAAAGTTCTAAGGTGAGAAAGATATAAGGACTCATATTTTACTGACCTTGCAAGTTGATTTATTATTGAAAATAATAATATTCAATAAGCGATGTGATTATCGACGTGAGCGTTTTAGCTGTTAATGGGCTTAGTTTGTTGTTCGGGATCTCCACGAGAGCATTTTAATATTTTAAGTTATTATTACTGCAGTGTTATTATTATTAATATAACAATAATTATTCTGAGCTTATTATTATTAGTATGTTATTATTATTATAAGTTTAATATTTTGAGTTTATTACTATTGTTATGTGATTGTTATTAGTATAAGTATTCTAATATCTAGAGTTTATTATTATAATGTTATTATTATTATTATAATTACTATAATGCGTTGGGTCTATTATTATAGTGATTAATGTTATCATTATATTTATTAATATAATTATTAAGGCTATTATTATTATTATTATGATCACTAATCTTATTATTATTATTATTAATGTTATGATTAGATTAATAAAAAAAATATCTTGACAAGTATAAAAGGAGAATGAACCTAGGGTAAAAACCTTACGTTCGTGGTGCGTCTGCGTAGAACCTGGTGAGGGAGGAGCACAGGAGTTGAAGCAGGTGTGTTCTACCGATCTTCGAGACTAGATCCAAGTAGGTGAACCTAAATTCTTCGTTGTCCTATTTCATGAGTGCAAGTTGTTAATGTTAGAGATAAACATATATTTGATCCTGAGGTTGTATGCAAATGCATATGAATATAGTCAAGTATATTGATTTATCGTGGCATGCAAATTTCAATTGGTTAAAAACCTGACGTTTTATATTGATTCCATCGTCTTTAATTATCTCTTTCCCTTCGTTCCTCTCCTCTTCCATATCTATCTCCAAAGCTGTAGTCCGTGGCCGATATATATATACACACCCTCTTTTTCATTATAATTCTTTTTAAACATCATATCAATTACTATCCATTACTATTATTATTAATAGGCGTTAATAGGTATCAGTATATACCCCTTCGGCCTGTTGTCTTTTTCCCCGCGCGGCAGCAGTGGTGTGCACCACCAGTCAACATCCTTATAACTTATATATATATATATTATCACCATTAGGCGATGCCATGCCATTTGGCCTGGCCTCTCTTCTGCACGGCAGGCACGCACCAGGCTGTCATCTGACAGCTTGGTTAGCAACAGGGCAGGGTGGCCTTGCCGTGTTTTCCTACAAGAGAGGGCGTCGGCATCTTCTCAACTCGCGCACATGCATAAAATCATGCATCATGCATGTCAAATTGAAAAAAAAAAAGACACCATGATATGTGTAAATTCACTGCATTATAAATTTGTGCATGAACAGTTGATATATATATATATATATGTATATGAATTCATGGATTATTAGGAAGTCGTGCAAGAACTTGGTATTATATATATATATATATATATATATATATATATATTTTGATTTACTGTGTTGAAGTTACTAAGATATATAAATCAAATTTAATTTGATTTAGTTAGTTTAATTAAAAAAATATTGTTTGGGCTTGATAATATAGTTTAATAATATAAAGTATTAATTGTAGCTTGAACTTATTAATATGACAATTAAAATATTACTTGTATCTTGATACTATTAATTTGACATTTAGATTCATATTGTGATTTAATATTAATTGTTTGACATATATATATATATATATATATATATCATTTGTGGTATGTTATTACTAGTTTGGTGATTTAAATATTGCAAGGTTATTGTAATGAATATTAGCTATTAGAAAATTCTGTTTATTAATTATATTTGTGGATTTGGTGCTAGAGTTGGTTTGGTTAACCACGGGTCCCATAGAGAGTTGGCAAGAGGCTGCAGATCTCCTATATATGTGGCTGATTAACCCAGGTCCCATATGTGGCATGTTATCATTAGGGACACCACAGGTCCCACATATGGTTATCTGGTAATAAATGGGATCCTTGAAGTTGGATGCGGGAATTCCATAGATGGTTGGACTATTTGTGAACTTTTAATGTAATGTGTGTGATATTATATTTACTGATTTAATGTAAGCTTTCTGTGTTAGAATATGACACTGCACTAGCATAAGCATACACTGATCATGCAGACTTAGGATTTCATGGTTTAGGATGGTGAGAAGATAAAGATCACCTACTGGGCATTTGTGCTCAACCCTACTTTGTTGATATGTTAGGTATCGACCCATTTGCTAGAGGCTGGTCCGAAGTTAATTGTCATTTATTTCACATTTTGTCATAACTTGGTTTAAGGATTTTGTAAGACATAATTGGTTTTATTAAATAAAAATCCGGACAAGGGTCCGTGGAAGTTGTATTGGATTTATATCGTGACTTTATTTTTAATAAATTATTTTCCTTAGCTTTATAGCATGTGGGAATGTATAGGAATACCCCTGATGTATGAATGTACAAGTAAATCTCGGACAACACCCGCTGTATAATCCATATTGGTGCTAGTTACCAACCTCTTGACCCTTCAGGTGCGGGCATGGGGAAGTCACACCCTTTGTTCCAGTCCTTCCGGGATTTTGGGGCGTGACACTTTAAACCCGTAATTTCTGACCTATGACATCAAACTTTACTCGCGTAACCCATTGAATGGCCCTTTAGATTCCCACATTTTAAACACTATAAGGAAGATGACCGCCATCAACGCTTTGGTTAATTGATATCTCTTTATGAGAAAGCTTGTTCTGATACCAACGAATGTAATGCAGCACATTAGTATAAGAAAAAAAATAAAAGAAAGATAATAATGATTAGAACTCAGAGAATAACTTACCACGAGTCGTAAAGCCAAGTTCGATTCAACTTGAAGAAAATTATTTTATAATTTTGTGTTATAGCTCTAACAGTCTATTTATATAGTCATTAGGATTACAATAGTAATTTAAGAATTAATAGGTAATTAAAAACTCTAATTAATAAGAGAATTAATAACTAATTGGAAATTCTAATCGATAAAGTGATCAAAAGAAATAAAACAAAAAGGAATTATGGGCAAAAGTCTCCATCATGCAACTACAATACTCATCAAAATGCAAGGTTTAAGGTCCATATGTTTGATGGAATCGGACATTTAAGCATGTGGTAGTGCAAAACTCTAGATGATCTTTTTCAGTAAGGTCTAGACTTTGCCATTGATGAGGAGAGATCGAAGGAGCATAAGTATGCATTCGTGAAAGAGATCTAGACCTAAAAGATACAATAAAATAAACGTCTTGGCATGTGGTACAATCCGTTCGTTCTCTTAACAGAATAGAAGTATGTGTTCATGAATGACACATCCACAAGTAAGTTGTGGAAGGCATTATAGGGCAAGTTCATGGAGAAGAGCAGCCATAATTGCCTTTATTTGAAGAATAATTGTTTTGGTTTTGATTACCTAACAATTACCACAATAAATAATCACATTACGGTTTTTAATCAATCAGTACTAGATTTGTTAAATTTTAATGAAAGTTTTAAAGATGAAGATTTACCTTTAGTTTTGTTTGCCTCCCTTATTGATGAGTACGACCATTTTATCATAAACTTATTCATTAAGAAGGATAATGCCTATTGATGAAATTTTTGCTGCTTTGTATAAGGAAAGTAAGAATGAAGCAGCAGACACATTTACCTTAAGAGGGCGGCGGCCACAACCCTTTTTGCCTAGCAAATTTTTGATCATCTTCTTTTTTCCATATAGCCAATAAAAATTATTTTTATATATATATATATATATATATATAAAATTTGACAATATCTAAGTTTTTTTTAGATGACATAATTACAAAAATATAATATTAACAATTAAAATAAAATAAAAAAATTAGAAGATTCAAAGTCATAGGCGATCAAATTAAATTATAGTCAGAGTTTTGGGTCTAAATTCATACCAAGAATTATTTAACCTGAAATTTTCATCAAAATGTTGTAATTTCATGGATAAAATGGTAGATGTTTTATTTTATTAAAAAACTTGTATTTGAATCAAACAATAAAATATATTTTATGGATATAAATTTTTTTAAGTAATATAAATTTTGCTATCCCATTTTATGATTAGGTATTTTTTTCATTTTAAGGTAATTTTCTTACATTTTATTAAAATTTCTAGCTATGAATACCCTCGGATGAGTGCTTGCCTAGTTTTTTATTAGTCACATTTCGTGTGTATTGGAGCCATTCACGGCTCAAGGTAGCTTGTGGCAAAGGCCTACCCATCTATGAATACCCAGACGAATGCCTACCTAGTTGTACTTGGTACTTGGCCACTCATATTAGTCTTAAAGGCTCGTAGCCTAACTTTCTTAGTTTTTTGTTTTTTCATTTTGTTTATTTTGCTTTGATTTTTTTAAGGGAGCAATGCTAGGTACAACCGGCATTGCGGAATATTTGTGTTCCTGGGTGATGTAGAATAAGCCACATCAACATTTTTTTCTACGATTTGACGTGCTCCTAGATCATCGCTCGAGCCTATGTTCGAGACCCTGCTCGAGCCTTAAGCTTGAGCACGCTGCTCGAGCCTCAAGCTCGAGCCACCCTACTTGAGGCATGCTCGAGTCTCAAGTCTCGATCATCGAGCAAGCCTCGAGCAGGCATCGATTATCTCTCTCATGGCCAGATCGATCTACGGGTTTCTGGGTTCTACCAACTGTAATTTCTGACGAAAAGTTCAAACAGTCATAACTTTACGCACGATGGTCCGATTTAAGCTAATTTTTTGATTTGTAGATATCAATGAGAGCTACAACACTCGAACCCCATAATGGGTTTGTCACTCTCGGATTTCCAAAAAATGCACTCTTTCACCTCTAAATTCAGATTTTATGTCATGTTTTACCTTCTCCTATCTAGATGCACCGTTTGAAGCTCCTTCCTACCTCTCATGCTCTCTTTCTCTCTACCTCATATGTGGTGTGCTACCCGTTAGGTTTTACATATTTTTACTGACATAGCAACTACCACATCAGTCAGGGACACAATTGGGATATAACATTAGTTGCAAATATTATTTTTCTTTTTAAGGATGAGAGAAGCCCGACCGAGTGATTGAATAAAATTTTTAATTTTTATTTGTCACTTGTTCATATATATATATAATTTTTTATTAGAGTGTTGAGTGATTGAATAAATATTGAGAAATATCAATTAAACCAATCATGGATGAATTTGATATAAATTGAGTTAAAATGGAACAAAATTTGCTAGGTTACCATAAAAATAAGATAATTTCAAGGGGATATATTTTTGACAAAAATTAATAAAATGAGTTAAATAATTCTATACAAAGAGCAAATTAAAAGCCCTTTAAACATTTATTTTGATATTTTTATAAAAAAAATGGCCCATACCTAATCGAGAATAATGTGCATTTTAACAAACCATGAGATATAAAGGTCACTTGGGAGTCAAGTTGTCAAGATTTGTAGAGGAAGTGGTTCTTTCATATACACATAGATTGCTCTAAACAAATATTGGAGGCACCTTAATAAAGCCAAGTTTGTCGTAAGTCCACCCACCTTCGATGTGAGTTATGATTCAATCTTTGCTTATCAGAGGACTTGGTTTTCTTATCAACTTAGTGTTACGAGCTAAGAATTTCAACACACACGACGTTTAGTCACCTCTGCTTAAGAAGGCCAATCTAATTAAGTCTTACTGTTTGGGGCACATGTATACTTGTTTCGTCTTGTTTTGAGATTATTGGGAGGAAAACTCAAGTTCTCAACTAGTTTGTGTAGGGATGGTCAAATTTCCTCTTCTTCATCAAATCCACAACTAGTGTAGGGATGGTAACGGATTGGCTCAGGCTCAGGTACTACTCGACCCGAACCTGACCTGAAAATATATATACCAACCTAAACCCGGGTCGGGTCATCAATTTTTACCTTAAATTTCTTTAAAAACCCCGAGTCGAGGCGGGTCGGGCAACACCCGGGCCTGACCTGATGGCTTTGTAAAGACTTGTATTTGGGTAGTTTTGAGAGATAGCCATTCTATGGGAATGTACCTATCTGGATGGTAGTGTAGTCATTGATGTGAGCATTTTGACGGTACCTGGGCCCGATTCCGAGTCGGGGCCCCGTTTGACCTGATTGTTGACTTTTTGGGGTTTATTGGTTGACTTTGTGTTTGAGCGGTCATTTGAGTGTGGTAATATTTGCCTAGTGTTGTGCTCATCATTTCGAGCGTTTTGACTGTAATTTGACTCAATTTAGAGTTCAGGACCTAGGAGGTCAATTATTGTGTTGAGAGGTCAATTATTGACTAGGTCAATGATTGACTAGGTCAGTTATTGGTCAATGACTAGCAGAAATATAAATAGCAGGAAAAGGAACGAGCTTTCACTTTACGCTATCACGTTTGTGCGTTTAAGAGAGAGCTTGGAGCTTGGTGCCTTGGCATTTTGGGGCGATTTGGGTTCGTGGAGCTCAAAGAATCACTCCAGGTAGGTGTCCTTAAACTCTTTATTTTGATTCTGTTTTGGATCTGCATGAATTTATTATGATTTATGAAATTAAGCATGAACCCTAGGTTTTGGGGAAATCCAATTTTGGGTTAGATTTAATGGTTTAGCATAAGATCTGTGGTTAAGAACTGTTTTATATCAGTTTTAATATGTGTTTCTGTGATCTGGGGCTGTTTAATTGTATTCCATGAGGGTTGAGAAGTCAACCATGGAAATCTGGATTTAGATATAGATTTCTGGAAATCTGAAATTGAATGTGTGTTTCTGCTGTTATTTGTGTGATTTAGAGGCGTTCTAGACGCATTTTAAGGTAGATATCGTAGTCTGTTGCGTAGAATGCGTGTTTATGCGCGTCTGGGGGTTGTTGGGTTGATTCCAGACGAAGAACAGGCAAAAACGACGATGAACAGTACCCTGGGCGAATTACTAGGTCGAAATAATGAAGATCCGAAGTTCTGGGTCGAAGGGTCGAAGATCCAGGGTCGTAGGGTCATAGTTCATAGACCCGTAGTTCATATCTCGAAGGTTCGTAGTTCGTAGGGTCGTAGTTCGTAGACCCATAGTTTGTAGCTTGAAGGTTTGTAGTTCGTAGTTCGTAGATTCGTAGACCCGTAGTCCGAAGGTCGAAGTTCGTAGTCCGAACGTCGAAGATCGAAGACCCGCTTCGAGTCTTCGAGGCGCGCTATGCAGCTACGAGTTGCAGCTCCAGCTACGAGTCTCTGAGGCGCACTGCAGTTCCGCACTACGAGTCGCAGCTCCAACAGTGTAACTGGACACTGGACTGGACTATTTACATTGTAACCCCTACCCATCTACACGTTTAAGTATTAAGTTACAATGTAAATAACGAAATACCCCCCATTTGGATTCAAAGAAAAATACTAGAAAAATTAATTCTCACTCTTTCAAAATGTGAAAATTGGGATTTAGTGTAAAATCTCGGAAAAATCCAGTTTTTCGTAAAGGTGAATTTTTGGAAAGTGGGGTTAGACATCTCAGAAAAATCCCCAAAAATCAGATTATCTTAGTTATGATATGGAGACCCAATGCCGGGACTTTTTATTTCAAGAAAACAACTCCTATGGGTATCTCCTTCCGTCAAGGAATGAGGATCGACTTGTAAAGACTGACTACAATTCTAAAGGGAGTGTTGTACACCTTAAGACCATATTGGTGTTGGTATGTTGGTTTGTGGATTTGAGACTTGGGTTCCATGACTTGTTGGGTTCTCACCGTGATGCACCGATAGTGCTATGTGGTTGACGTGGCAGGCATATGCGCCGATGGCAGGCCTGTGTGGTGACTGTGGTCGGGCATATTACGCTGTGGACAGGCTAAGGCCTTAGTGGAGCCGTTGAGCTCGTGGAACTAGGGCTGAGTGCCCTGAGCCGGGATCCCGTGGAGGATCGTGGACAAGCTGTCCTGTGTGGGCAAGCTGGGTCCTGATGTTTGTTTGCAGGCTGAGTCCTGATGATTGTGCACACTACACAATGCACGAGTACACAGAGCATGTAGCATAGACTTGTATGTTTGCATGATGTGGAGTATTGGGGTCACCTACTGAGCTTGTCGCTCACTCCTTGTTTTTTTTCCTTTTCAGGTGTGACCCGAGACTAGTGGAGGACTTTCTTCCAGGAGGACGTGCCCACTACTCTGATGTATGAATACTATATTTTGTATTGTATTATATGTTGTATTCCGGACATGGGTCCGTGGACAGTTGCATTTGCATACTGTTTGTGATGTGATATCTGTATGACTGTTTGACTCATTGTATGCATGATGATATATGGGAAGGTACAGGATTACCCTTGATGTATGACTGTACAGGGTTGCATATTTGAGACAGCACCCGTGGTGTAGTCTCCTTTGGTGCTAGTCACCAACCCCTTGACCTTTTGGGTGCGGGCAAGGGGAAGTCATGTTCCTAGTTCCGGGTTCCCTGGAATTTGGGGGCGTAATAGGCTTATTGGGGAAGGTCAAATCAGGTCGGGACGGGTCAGATTAATTTTGTCATCCCTAAAGTAGCAGCGTGCTCCCCGCATTTAACCGAATCGGCACATTTAAACTCTGAAGGGGCTACTATCATATCGCCTATACGAACTGTTTCAGAGCCTTCCATTACACACCAACTACGCTTTCCACACTATTCTTTCTCTAACTAGCATGAAAGCTAATCTGGGTTGTGCTACTGGGCTAGACGTCCCAATCGCTCGGGGCGTGACATCCTACACCTTTCAATTCCTGTAATGTCCTCATTGCATTGTCAATTTGGACTCAAAGGAACCAAACCCTCTCAATTACCACAACGTCATTGCGTTGTCAATTTGGGCTCGGATCAACCAAGATCGTTCATTGCATTCCATACAATTCCCTTTCTACACCTCTGTACTACTCTTTGGTAGGAATGACAATTTTGTCTCAACCCGCTCTGATCCGAACTGTTTTTACCCAACCAGTTCCAACCTAAACAAACAATGGGGCAAGCATAGGCTTTGACTGTTAAGCGTTTGTCACGAATGCTCACAAAACATTTATAATTACCTAACTTAACCTATATAGATAGGGTAAGCAAGGTCGATCCCATAAAGAAGGTGTTGTTTCTCGGGTTAGGGGTATATACTAGGACTTGGCATATATAGCATGAAAGATAAAATAATTAAATAACAATTATCTAATATATCATAATTCCTAAACTAACTATGGTGATGGAGCTAGTGATGACAGGTATTGCAATGGTTTTGTGCCTCAAGTATAGGGTTTCGATAACGGCTATGGGTCTTTCATTGAATATGCTTTATATGAACTAAGTACCTTAAAAACCCAACTCTCTAATGCATTGACCACCCTCTTTCGAGTGATATGGCCGCGTGCCACCATAGCTTAGGAGACGGGTGACCCTTTAGGTTTAGGAGTCGTTGAGCCTCAAACTAGCTCTTTACTAGTTCTAGCTCGGCTTCCTAGGGGCAACTCGAGCTCTCGCAACTTAAATTTACTATAGTTAGGTTATGC
The DNA here is from genome assembly GCA_023512835.1 of Taxillus chinensis. Taxonomy (NCBI): domain Eukaryota; kingdom Viridiplantae; phylum Streptophyta; class Magnoliopsida; order Santalales; family Loranthaceae; genus Taxillus; species Taxillus chinensis. The sequence continues at coordinate 14,197,538 of CM042089.1, read as the reverse complement.
GGTATTTTCGGATAATTAATTCACTTCTTGGTCCTTTACAATTAATTCTAAGGTCATGAACTAGGCAATCAATCCTAATTCAAGCAAAAAATGAAACTATTCTCTTTTTATTATTATTATTATAAATGTAAGGTGTTTAAACAAGGCTCGCCAAATTGAATAACAATGCTTCCCCAATCCAATTGACTTCAAGACACTCCAATACTAAAAGCCTTCAAAGGTGGAATGCTTAAAGATAGTAACAATGAAATTCAATTCTTGTGAGGCGTTTTGTAAGTACATATAGCTATAAAAATCAGGTTTTAAATCGTAAAATTATCGTGTTTGCCTCTGCTCCTGTTGCCGCCACTCAAATTCAGGGCATTAATTGTTTTTTTTCTATGTTTGATATTTACACTAAGTTGAACTATTTGATTCGAAATTTAATTAGGGTATTGATTTAAATTATGATTGAAATTGTATATAATATAATTATTTATTTTCGATTCATTATCAGTGCATGATATTATTTTTTATAATAATGTAAAGTCCTAAGATTTTATAATTCAATTTTGTATAAAATGTTGATTTTGACAACCTTATTTATAAGTTTTGAAGGCAAAATAGTGTGTTCCAAGTGTTAATGGCATGTTAATTCTTCACAGATGAATGAGTGTTGATGTAAGGTAAAATAATGGTTGGAAGTTGGAACTTGTAACATCCACAAATGAAGGCAAATAAGATATATCCACCAACTAAGCATACTTCTCCACTTTTATTTAATCAAAAAACCTGAAAGAAAAAAAAACCCAAAATTTAAAGTCAAAAACATCAAAAAAAAATCTTATAACATTTTAAAAAAATTGAAAACCAAAAGAACAAAAAAAATAAAAATTTTAATATTTTAAAAAAATTGAAATATTGAAAAGAAAACAAAAAAAAATGCATACCAATAGTAAATAATTAAAAAAAACAAAACCATAACCAAATTGGTATCAAATTCGTAGGCACTGTGAGGATGATAATGTTTTCCCATAAGTGTACTCCTCTGGTAACATATATATTATGGTTTTCATTTTTAAGTGGTGAATATCTAATCATGATACGTGATAATTTTGAGACTTTTTCTTTTCTTTTATTTTTATTGACATCTTTTTCCTCTTAAGCCAAAACCCGTGGCATGTTCTAAAAGTTATCCCCAGTATCCATACGAATTTGCGTTTTATATACAATAACCCCATTCATTATCTACTGTGCTTCATTGGCTAGGACTGCTTGATAAATGATAAACTAGTATATTAATCTAAAAATAACAATATAAAATAATGGGGGCTTTACATTACCCCTGAAAATTATCGTCTGACTAGCATGGGGCGACACTTCACTTAATTTGTACAAGCCTGCACTCAAATGGTAACTTAAGAGTGGTTCGTGTTGTCCTAATTTATTTTTCAAATAAATGAGTATATGTCAACAATAACCATTATTGAAGATTAATAACCCATAAATCAATAACCCAAGATTAATAATAATATTTTTTTAAGAAAAAGGAAGCAAATTTTAGGTTTGCTATTGAAGTTAGATAAGAGACGTTTCTTCGACCCATAACAATTTATGGGATGGCAATTATGAGAACAAAAACATTTGACAGAAAAAAAAGCGATGAAGAAGAACATTGGCTTCTTTCTTCCACGCCCATATTATTATTTTACTCGACGCATGATGGCCACCTATTAGTTAATTTGCGGTCCTGAGGGTCCTCAATAGGAACACAAATTAATCTTGAAGAGAAAGTTTTCAAAACACACAAAATTAAATTTTCAATAAAAAAAATTAAAAACAAATAATTAATTGCTTGTGCAATTTGTCATATATCCTCTGCGGTGCTCCGACAATCTCCTTTTATGACAGCCATTCCATATCCAGTCCTTCTTCAATCTCCCCAATATTATCCACGCTGCGCCCAGTGAAACACAATATTAAAGCAATTAATGGGTTTTTTTATTCGCTGCTCAATAAAAAATTTAACAAGCCAATGATTTTTCTCCCAGGTTTTTTAGCAGAATTTATATGTCAATATGGAAATGGTCCGCTGATTCAATATATATTGTTCTTTTCCAGTCAGGCTGTTTCGTACAGTACCATTTAATGTCACCTCTCAAACTATATTATAAAAGTATTATCTGTCACCTACCTTAAAAAATTAAAAGAAACAATTTGCATGGATTAATGGAGACTGTAAATAAAAAATAAAAATAAAAGACAAACATATGTTTCAATATGAACAAAAAAATAACAAGTTCATTGGCATAAAAGATGAAAAAACAAAACATGCACAAAGTTATTTGATGCATAAAAATTATTTTTAACTAGTACGTAGCATATAATATTATAATTACATTAGAAATATTTTAACATAATAAAATTGAAGTTTAGATAGTATGCATCTCCAACCCGGGAGTATTGCTGTTGAAAATAAATTGAAATTAGCTTATGACTTTCGCTATTTAAAGTTGCTGTATTATGTTTAAATTTTTTATGTTTGGTAAAACATACTAAAACTTGTGCAAATGATATGTAACTAATATATTATTTGGAAATAAATTTAAAATTGTGTACAAGTAAGTAAATGTCAAAGTAACCAATATTGAAGCAACAGAATAATTAAAACTTTGGTACATATTATTCAAATTAAATGTCTACAATATTCAGAAATAAATCATAGTTCATACAAAAAGATAATATTATAGATAATACGCACACAGTAAATAAAGAAGCTTTTTAAAAAATAAAAGGATATATATATATATAGAGCAGAGTTTATTAAATAATATTGTACGCAATTATATTTTTACTTGCCAATAATAAAGATTATATAATTGATTAGAGCAGAGTTTATATATAAACCGTTGAATTTCAATTACAACGGTGCCTAATTTAAATCTATTGTAAAATTTATTATCATATATTTGTATTATCATGATCATTTATATCTTCATAATTTCACTGTCGCGAGCAAATAATTTTTATTTGAATAAAGTGTATGTAAGTTAATTAGTTTGATCGGTTCAAATTCATTACCAAACACGCTATTGATTTACGTACAGGGTGATTCTCATCATGAATCCTTTCTTATTAAGTTCGAAGATACAGACTGTGTTACGTTCCATCTAAATATTTAGAGCTTGAAGAGGCTAGAGTAGCCTCCATCTAAATACAAATTAAATTATGTAGATTAATTTCATGAATGAGCCAACAAGAAAATTCCATTCTATAATATTAATAACATATCCCATTATGTGTTTTTGTTCCTTTTCCGTGTAATATATATATATATATATATATATATATATATATATATATATCAAAATTCCCTTTTCTGGTTATTGCCTTCATGGGATTATTTTTCTTCATGATCTCTCAGTTGGTTTTTTTTCCTCAATAAACATCCTATATTCTAAAAAATAAAAAATGAAAACTCAATCATATATTAACACGAGTTTATGTATAAAATCTGAGAAAATGGAAGTACGCGAGGATCGTGAACGTATTTACTTACCAGGGAGACATATAATGTTGATCAATATTGAATGCCTCAATCATTAACCTGAGTTTACGTACATGCGTGCTTACCAGGGCAATGGCGGTGCGTGAGGATCATGGAAAGAAGACGATGAAGAACCATCATTGAAACCTCGTTGCTGTTGTTGGTTAGAGCAGATGTCATCATAACTGGGTCCCCCTTTCAACCACGTTGTATGCTCCCAAAATGGACCCACGTGTACATAATTATTAGTTTGTTCTTCATCATTGCATTCAATCTTGGACTCCTCGCCATGATCGACCTTGAACCACCACGCAGAGGTGACCAGATTCAGCGTATCACCCCACTCCATCTGGTGCTGCTCCCCAATCCACCTTATCGCCTCCATCTCTTCCTCCCCCATCGCCGCATGGAAGTCTGCCATCCCACCGCCGCGATCCGTAGAAGTATCAATGGGGCTGTTGGTGTTAATGGGAGATGATGGAGATGGAGAAGAGTGATATACGGATTCGAAATCGTTAAAGTTGAGGTTGAGGCCTAAGGTTTGGCTAGGAAGAGACTGAAGATTGATTAGATTTTCATCAACCAAGGAGAACGGAGAATCAAAGTGGTTTCGAAGAGGAGGAGGAGGAGGATAGAGATAGGATGAGAAGCTTGCTCGTTGATAATCGTTGTAATTGGAACAGCAATTTGCAGTGTTCGACGACATTAATGGAGAAGAAATCGAAGCTGACAGGGGATGATATTGTGTTTGTGATGTCAAAGATTGATATTGAGGCTGTGTATGTGCTTCTGGTTTTTGTTGTTGTTCTTCAGTGTCTGCTGCTGCTTTGGCTGCTTCTTTCATTGCAGCCCTGTGGAATTTGAGAGCTGTGACGATCTCTCGCCGAGCCTCGGCCATGTTTAGGAGCTTGTCCTGGTAAGGCCTATTGGTGTGGAGCCGCCGCCTCACCTGTTTTTTGTGCCGAGGCCGGTGCTGTTGCTGCTGCTCCGGGGCTTCTCCTCCTGGAGGGTATCCTAAACCGCTGTGAGACGACATATTACTAGAATCAGTTGTTGCAGCGTAGGAGAGCTGCTTGACGAAGCCGCGGATATAAGCACCAGACATATGATGATTTTGATGAGGAGCTACTGGTTCTATGTTTTTGTAGCTGTTGTTGTTGTTGTCCCTCCCATGGTAACCAAATTGCTTTGAAGATGGACCCTTCATTTCTCTCCCTTTCTCTCTTGCTGTTTTTTCTTTTTTTCTTCTGTTTTTTTTTTTTCCTTTTTTCTTTCTTGTTCTGAATTTCTGATTACGAATTTGGTACTGTTGGAGTGGCAGTGGAACTCAACCTAGAATGGTACGGATAATTGTGTACTTTGGGTTGGGATGGAGGAAGAATCGTGTGGTTTCCTTTCTTTCCTCTTTTTTTTTTCTATTTCATGACCGAGAGGTAGTAAGTACACAATTGCAGAGGCAGAGCAGAATGAGGCAGAGAGTGCTAACATGTACATTTATATTGTAAGGTCCACCAGATGATGACATCAGTCGTCTTCACTCATTAGTCATTAGCCTTCTTTATAGATTAGTTTCGTAGCCGAATTGATGTGAGCTAAGGATGCGTTTGGTAATGTTATCCATTTTTTTATTTGCTTTTTTTTCCCTGTGATTTCAAAAGTTTTTAAAAAAAACTTGAAAATGCTGGAAACACAAGTGTCAGTGTCACTGAACCATTCCTTAAGGTTCATGTTATAATGTCTCACCCATTGCCAATTGCCTAGCAATAAAAAAAAAAATACAACTTGAGGTTGTCACATTTCATGCAGCCACGAGACCCGCATTAATATTTTCACCTTTAATTGAGGTAAAATGTGGATCCAATGAATGCCCTTCCAACTCCAATCCATATTTAACCATTTTGGATTTGTCTTGAAACTTGATTGGACAACATTATTGGCTTATTTGAAAAACAAATTAACTATTTACAAACTCAAGATCGAAACAATTTTCATTAATAGTGGATTTACCTCCGTATAAGTGGTGATAAAATTACTAAGTTTGACATCTATTACTTTTTATTCCGGTTGGGCCTATGTTCTTATATAAATATACACTGCTGTAAATATAAATGTATAAATATATTTTCATTTGGTCATGGAGGAACATCTTATAAATTTCTCCATGGTGCTTATAGATTTGCACTTGGTAACTTGCTTGATGTTTCCCTCTCCCTCTGTAGACAACAATTAATATGGAGAGAGAGAAATCAATGGACTATACATTGCTGCTTGTGCTGCTATGTCATTATCTGGGTTGGTGGGGGGTTGTCATCTCGTGGGCCTGTGTGGACACCCCAAACACAAGTAGGCAACAAATTAAAAGGTAAATCCCAAAATTCCATACGCCTTTAATTGCAATAAAAATTTTCATCAGCTCTATAGGATTGGGTCTGGGTTCATTCTATTGGTTGCAAGTTGCCCAATTCATGGCCACCGTCTTAAAAACCAACCTAGAGAGTTAAGACCCTCGCTGCCTTCGCAGATGGCTGATGAATGGGTGGCCTATCTATTGTATCAGTTCCTAGAACTAATCCCATATTTCCAATATCTGAAAGTGATGGAAAAAAAATCAAATGTGAGTAAAAGCATTCGGATAAAGGCCTTTCCTCTGCTAGGCTCTCTGCCAGTGTGTATGTTTTTTTTTTTTTTTTTTTTTTGGAGGGGAAGATTTATATAGGAAATGGTTTAATGGTCCCACTGCCACCCCCCCTCCCCACACTTATAACCGAAAGTGACTACACGTTTTTGGCCTCTTCAGGGACGGGGGGTGGGGCGGGAGGCTCTGCACATTTTTTTTCCTAATATTAAATACGTAGTAATAACAACAAAGGCTTTACCTTATCTCTTTATTATGTGCCTGTATATCATCAGATAGATATATCATTGTCTTGCTTTTGCAGGCTTAAGGTATTTCCTTTTCTATTTATTTTTTAACATCAAGACTAGAAGGTGGAGATGAAACATTATACATGGCTTCCATAAAGGGATTCTTACCGATCTGCATGTATGCTTTTATTTATTTATTTATTTATTTATTCTGTATTACATTTGGGTATGCACTACTATATATAGCTATATAGTCCTGTGTACACACGAAGTGGGAATGGGGATTGTGGGAAGAAGATACGAGAAAGGGATGCGTGAATGGGGGCTGTAATGCTTGATTGAAACAACGGAACATGGCTGTTGCCCCAGCAAGTCATCCTCCCCCATATCGTGTGTCTCGTGCATTTAATTGCAGTTGCGCTAGAACCTCTCCGTGAGCGAAGTCATGGGTTCAACTTGTGATAGAAGTAATGTATACTTTAAAATGTTACATGCAACTTACTATTTTAAAAGATATATAATATCTAAATTCTTTAAGTTTTTAGTACACTTTTTTTTGTCCCCAAGCTTAAAAATACAAGGCATCAACTCGAGTAAGCACCTGTTCTGATAAATAATGATGTGTTTATTTTGCCATATAAATTTTATTTCTATTAATTAATGTTTATACTATTCATTTGTGATTTGATTAGTTAGTTATTAAAAAAAATAAACTAGTTGTGATGTACATGCCTGTCTGATTGTACAGTCTAATTAATGTAAAATATATTTGAATTAATTTGGTTCAAGAAATACTTAAAGATTTTTCTAAAAGCAATAAACTTTTTCGTCATCTTCTTTCCTCCGGACGTCTAAGGTTTTCACCCTCAATTATCGAGTACACTCAAAATTGACAAAATTTTGATTAAAATTAACTTTTTCTTATCACAAATTAAACATGAGATTACTAAATCAATATTAATTTATTATATTTGTGAAAAATCATGGGCATTGTAGTAGGGGGTCATAGGGTCATAGGGAGAAGGAGAGGTGTTGTAGTGAACATAGTGTATCACTAGATTGGATAGGTGTATTAATCAGAAAATGTCTTAATGTAATTTTCTTATAATATTAAATTATTATTTATAAATTAATTGTTTAAGATAAGTGTCTTCATAAGTTTGAGGGTATAGACATCCCTCCCCTTATCCAAATAACAATACAAAGAATTTGAAAGCATTTTCAATATATTATATTTTTTGCGCCAATAAAAATATGAAAGTTTGTAGTTGGATAGGTTTTTTAGTGGGCCCTCTACATTTTATTACTAGTGAGCTAAAATAGTTGCAGATCGAAAAAAATCATAATATAATAATAAAATTGGTTTTGGTGGTGACGTGAAGTCTTTATTAGTTCTTTTTTAAATTCCTTTCATTTGTTAATTTGAATATAAATGAACTTAATGCTACTATTAGTTCATTAGCATTATATAATTTGACATTTTAGTCAACAAGTTCAACCTTACAATTTGAGTTAGAAAATTAGATCCAATAACAAAATAAAATTTACACATTTATTGTTTTTTCCAAAAGAAAATGAACCGATTAAAAAGTGTGGCTAAAATGTCACGATTACATAAGGCCCAAGTAGACATATTAAATGGGCCAATAGCCCACAAGCCATGTGAGCTAGCTCATGTTTGCAGCGAACTAGACTAATTATATTAGGCTTGTTTAATAACGAACCTAAATGGGTTTGGCCTACATGTAGGGCATGGTTTAAATGGGCTTGGCTCATATGGGTACAATTGTACAAGCCAACTAATGTACCATAAGCAGCCCTATCCAAACCCAAGCGCTACACTCAGCTAGCCCAGTAGGCAGTAGCCTAACCACCCAGGCAAAAAGTAGTGTAATCCATTAATCACTAACTTAACGTTGTAATTCTATAAACGTAACACTACAATAGCCTAACATATGCCTAACCTAAGCCTAACACATGCAAGGTAGGCACAATCGCTGCACACAACAAACAACACACTCAAACTCTTCCCTACCCTTATCGTCCCCGCCAACGTCGCAATCGGCACAACATAGATCTCAACTGTCGACGTGTAAACTCAGCAGTCCATAAATTACCCTTGGTCACTTGTCCCTCCCCAACGCTCTGTCTCCGTTGTCCCTGATGCCCTATCATCCTAACCCTCTCCGCTAGTGTCGTAGTCTGCACAATATAGATCTCAACTGTCGTCATGTAGACTGAGGAGTTTGGAGATTGCCCCTCGTCTCTTCTCCCTCCCCGTCGCAATCATCCTTGACACCCCTTCATCGTTGACAACCTAGACTCTTCTCCCTCTATAGCCACTGCCATCTCTTCTCCCTTCACGGCCAAGTCATTGCATTAACCGGTGCTATCAGTCGCTCTATCACTGTGAATCTCTCTCTCCCATTTCTCATCTACTGTCGGTTAATGGCTATGCATGATGGTTAATGATTATGATTAATGGTTATGCTTCTTGTTTGATTGTTAATGGTTCTATATTGGTTGCTATAACTCTTATAATGTTATTGATCGTTATAATTTTTTTTTTGTTATTTAGATTAAAGCATGATGTCTAAGAGTCAACTTGATATTATTGATTTAATGGCTGATAATGACATCAATGTTGTTGAACAATCATTTTATGATGAATGCAAAAAATATAAAAACACTCAAGAATCTGAAATAAACAGGGTGATACTAATAGCATAAGTGAAAGTCCAAGCAAAAAATCTAAAAAGTAGACTTCAAATGTATGAATTTTTTTTGAGAATCAAGGCGGAAGTGATGGGAAACCATGTGTTAAATGTAAATGGTGTGTTAAAGTTTATATTGCTTGTGGTATTAAATATGACACTTCAACCATTAATCGTCATAGGGAAATGTAAGGAGATAATGACTTTGAGACAACAAAATCTCTTTAATATCTTTATTGATTATCAAGAGAAATTAAAAAGTAGAAAGATAAATCAAAAATATTTTCAAAAATTAATGGCAATGTCCATTATAAAACATGATCTTCCTTTTGCATATATTGAGGATGAAGGAGTTAAGGATGTGTGAAAAATATTTGAACAATGATGTTAAGTTGTTTTCTTAACTTATCGTTTCCTGCATCAAATGTATTGAATGTTTATGATGTGAACAAGATAAAGTTGAAAAACCACTTGAGAGAAATTCATTATAGGATATGCCTTATTTCTGATCTAAGGATTGTTTGTTCAAATGAGGACTATCTTTACTTAACTATTCATTATGTTGATTTAGATTAAAAATGTTTTAATAAAATTCTTGCATTTTGTGATATGCCACCTTTGCATTTGGGTCTTAAAATAGCTAAAAAAGGTCATGGGAATCATACATGATTAGGGGATCAAGAATGAGATTTTTTTTCTATGTAAGCCAATGTAAAAAAATCAACTCTATATGCAAGAAAGTTTAATTTGTGATGGTGAATTTTTTCATATTAGATGTTGTGCTTACATATTAAATGTAATTGTTCAAGAGGGATTGAAACTGGTTTTTATAGCTAATGAGAAAATCAGAGGAAACATTAAATACGTGAAGAGATCAGAGGCTAGAATGAGGAATTTTAAAGATTACGTGAGCAAATGTAACATTAATTCATTTACATCATTGACATTAAATGTCCCCACTCGATGGAACTATGCTTATTTGATGCTTTAAAGTGCTTTGAAATACAAGCAAACGTTTGATATGATTGTTTTGAATGAAAGTACTTTAAGTTTTATCCATCAAATGAGGAGTGGATGGGGGGAGGGGGCAAAATATGTGAATTTTTGGAGCCTTTTTATGATATGACAAAATTGATCTCTGGTAGTTATCCACTGCGAATATATATTTTGCCCAAGTTCAGAAAATTTGAGTTACTTATTTTTAAGCATTTGAATGGAGAAGATGGGGTGATAAAAAAATGGTTTTTCGTATGAAGATCAAATTTGACAAGTATTAAAGTGAGTATAATGTTTTACTTGCAATAATAGTGGTTCTTGATCCAAAAATAAAATTCACTATGTTAAGCCGTTGTTACTTCAGACTTGATACTCTTAGTGCTCAATAGAAGTTAAATGTAGTGAAACATAAATTAGTTATGCTTTATGAGGAATATGCAAAAAGTTTCACAACTATTTCACATAGTCAAAGAAAATAAGGTTATATTTTTGGATGCAATTCATTTTTAACTAGTAGTTTTATTTCGAATGTAAGTGGATATTTATTAATTACATTTAATTTTTTTATCTTATATATTTAGTTTGCATTGTTTTAATATTAACTTGTTACAATTACTGATTTTTGGTTTATGTGAGATATTAATAAACAGGAATGGTTGCAATTAACAAATATTGATGTAAAATTTTAAGTCTCAGTTTGAAATATATTTAAATATGTCAAATCTAAATTTAATTACCAATCAAAATTTAGATATCTTAAAATGGCAAAAAGGACTATAATGTTAGATTTCATAATTTGGCTAATATGGCTTGAGATTTTATAATTTATATATAACTACTGTGACTTCTAAATTAGCTTTTAGAATTATAGTACATGTGCAAAACGAGTATAATAGTCGTCTTTATGTCTCAAAACATTCAAGCTTTGATTTGCACACGTAATTAGCTCCATGGATTCGCATCCACCGGTATTTTTTATTTTTTAATAATTATAAATAAATTACATAGTTTATTTGATGTTTGTTTAATGTATTTATAATTTTATTAATTTGTAGGTTTTGGAGAATGTGAAGAGGATGACATAATTTTATTAACTTGAGCTCCTCCTAGTTAGGTTTACTTCGAGATATACACTTTCATCTCGAACCGAACTCTTTCTAAATCAAACATCTTCAAACTGAGCTTACTTCGAGATATGGCTCCTTAACTCTAACTATTTTCAAACCAAACTAACATTACTTCGAGATATGAGTTTATCTTGAACTACCTTAAACCGAACTTCATATACTTGGCATGTTCAATATGAAGGTACTTCGAGATCTCGAACTGTCTTGTCACGAATTGAACTAACTAGCCTTAGACTCTTTGTGAAGGTACTTCGAGATCTTGAACTCCCTGTTTTGAAGTAACTATATCTTGAACCCAATACTTCATACTTTATCAAAAATAGAATATTTATATCTGCTCGAGATATAGATGGCTGGCTCGAACCGAAGTAATCTAGTATAGTATTGTTTGGTAATAAATGTGGAATCGATTCAAACCTTCAACGCTATGGCAAATTACCAGAAGGCTAAGAACTCAGTTATAACTCACTTTAACACAAAGCACTTGGTTGGAGCCAAAGGTTTTCGATATCAAAGAGTTTTGTTTGAAAGAGTGTATATCGATTCACTCCTCTTAGTATACAACTATTAGCTAGTTGGCCATTTAGTGAGACTAATGACATCAGATAAGTTGCAAACTAGTGTTAAGTGTGAAAAAAATTAAGGGGCTTAATTGAAAAAAAAACCTTTAGTTGTTCACTTTGCATATCACGCAGCCTATTATGTAATCTCATCTACATTTTATGTTTTTAGCCATAAATTCAAATTTTTAAAATATCCATTTACAAGTACTAAAATGCTATTTTTCTAAATAGATTTTAAAAGTTTTTAAAACCTTATTTGTGATTTTATAAGTAATAGTTATTATTGGACCTCATTTTGACCGGATTAAATCGTGACCGTACTCGTCAAGGAAACTCTAAAATAGGAACTATTTGGCAAAGACCCCAAAATGTCCCAAGGCTAGCACCAGATGATAGAGTTCAAAATTTGAAGAACAACACACTTGACCGCACCGGATTCCGAGCAAAAATGAAAAAGTTATAATCAAGTCAAAATTAGTCAAAATAGGAAAAGATCCCATCATGAAGTCCATGATGTCATCAACAGGTTTTTTGTGTCATTATGGACTTCTTGCCTGCTCCGCGAGGTTTTGAGTAGGGGTGTAAAACAGGCCGTTCTGGCTCAGCCCGTGACGGAACGGGCCTAAACAGGTTAGCTCGTTTAGGCCTGCATTTTAAACGGGCAGGATAAAAGTCAGTCTGGCCCGCAAAAGTCCACAGGGCTCGGGCTCTGTGTCACGCCCCGAATTTTTGACCCGCAGAAATCGGTTAGTGAATCCACAAGCCTACACCGAAACGGACACAGAATTGGTGTGCAAAAATGACTCAGGGAACAACCGAATAAACTAACATTGAGTCTTTCAAAAGCAGTATCGAACCCGGTAAAATACGAGTGATGAAAGTTATTACTTAGAAACACAAAATGAATGTCATAATTTGTTATACTATAATTATGACTTAAAGTTTAATCAGTAATCTAATATTTAATTTTTTAAAAGATAATTTATTATTATTTTTTTAAAATCACAAAAAAATATAGAGGACGTTTCATGGGTCATGAAATAAGAAATTTAGATAATCTTTTGTTCTATTTCAATGCCCTAATTGGTACGCAAGACTTAAAATACAATTATATTTTTTTTAAATAAAATCCAATGGACAAAATGTATAGTATACTTTTTTTAATAAAGTACTACTTTATTCAAATTACTTATTTTTAAAAATTTAAATTTTATTTTTTATGAGACTTAATTTATTTTTTAAAATTTATTTCATCTCTTCTTTATTCTTTATTACTGGACTTATCGTATTTTATTTTTTATTAATTTTTCTAAGATCTAATTTTAAAATACTCTTTTAGGAGTGTTTAGTTGAATGTTATTATTTCTGAAAATATATTTATTTTTAAAGTAGGTTCAATAAATTTAAAAATATTTATAAGTTTTGTATATTTTTATTGTCATTAAATAAAATTTATTTTTCAAATTTAAAATTTAAACTATCATTTCGATAAATATTTAAATCATAAAAAACATAATGACAACATTTGGATTTGTGCCGACTAAAATTGCACGGCCAGACCAGACGATAACCATTGTTGATAAATAATAATAATAATTTAAAAAATCCAAGGTTGCCAATTTTAAAAAATAAAAATGAAAACAAAATAAAACGAAAACGCACTTTCTTCCCGCTCAATTAAATCCACGCAAAATCAATTCAAATGAAAATTCAAAAATAATAATAAACCTCACACACCAGTCCACACGACGTTACCAGAACCAGAGTGAGAGTGGGACAGAGCAGAGGGATCGAAAATGGACGACGATGACGATTTTCAAAGCCCTAGCTTCACTCTCGCCCAACGATCTCCATCCAAACCCAGATCTAGACCCTTCGCTTCCCAAAACCCTAGCTTTCCTCTCAAACCCTCCAACAACAACAAGCGATTCAAACTGTCCGTCCCCAATCCCGGCAACGGCAAGGAGAATCGTCCGACCAACGGTTGTTTCCGTGATTCATCGCCCACTCCCAGGTTCTCTGATAACATTTGTACCAGTTCCATGCCCGAATCGCTTAAACCATTCTCCGCCAATCATGGTGACAAGGGTTCACGTGAATCATTGTCTGGCTGCTTTTCCAACCTCGACAAGGTTTGCAGCTCCATACCCGATGTAGAGGGCCCTGAAACTTCTCTAAGCGAAGGCAACGACTTTAGTTTGATCTCTTCCCGCCATGATGAGCTCGGGCATGGAGCCAAGGGCTTGGTTTTGGCCTCGCATTCGAATTCAATCGAGGCTCGACTGCTGGCGCCGAGGATGGACCTAAATCGCCCCACCTCCATCTTGGGATCTGCGTGTGGCGGCAATGTTGGTTTGAATGATGGCGAATTCAAGGAGGATTTTGAACCTAATACCCAGCTCGAGGTGTTGCTCAACCTGTGTTCTAATGAGAGTGATAGTCCTGATGGAGATGGTGATGTGGATCCATTTGATGAAATTGAATTTCCTTGTCCTCGGGAGGAAAATGAGTCAGGTGTTGTCCTGGTATGCTGTCCTTTGTGTGGGATTGACATTTCTGATCTCAATGATGAGTTAAGACAGGTCCATACCAATGGCTGCCTCGACAAAGGTGTCTCTCCAAATGTGAGTACACCAAACACTTCATTTTCTTAAGTTTTTTTTTTCGAAGTTGTTTTTGTTTATAAGAGCACCTTCAACATTTAACACTGTCCTCTATAATTTCTTTTGAAGAATTGTTCAAATGTAAAAAGTTATTTTACACATAATTTTAACAATACTCTTCAAATTACTTTTATTTTTATTAAAATATTATTTTTTTAATTTTGAGGTGGCTTTATTTAATTGAAATAATTAAATAACCCATTATCATTTAGGATAAGAATTTCTTGATTTACGAATTAAAACTCAACATTAATTATTTGAAGAATGATCGGTGACTCTTTGCTTATAAGAGTTACCGTAACGGTTTTCACATTCGGAAAGTCATATGAAGAATTTGTTGGAATATAAATTTGCTATTTATTTTTAAATAATAAAGAGCTTGCTGAAGTTGCTCTAAACACTTGTTTATAACAGAAAAAATTTGAGAAGGTTGTTTTTCCAGTTTTCAACCGCTTATAATTGGGGAAAAAAACTCACCTAACCACCCACCTAGTTTATTATAACTTAGCAAGTAGTAATCAGTTCTCTAGTTAGGACTTGGATAGAGACTTTGACCTCCATATCTATCCTGCAGATGCAATGTCCTTAATTATGTTTTCATCAATGGCTGCTTTTGTTCTGATTCATTTGTTGTAGTTGATGACGAACAATGTTGTTCCAGCCTGTAGTAAGACTTTCCAGCTGTTTAACTCGCCACTTAGCCTCTTGTCAGCTGATCTGGCGACTTGAATATGCTTAATATGTATTTAGCGTTCTGCTTCGTTGAATGAACCAATCTTTTGTCATTTTGGCTCGTTTTATGATACATGGGTTTGTTATGATAAAAATTCTATGGGCCATTCTTCCATTTGAGTTGTTAACATCCTTTCAGGTTGTTGTTTTCGCTTGTCATACAAACTGATAACTGGCTACTTGTTTAGGCGGATGTTCCTTCTGTTCCTCCTAATGTTGGATATCCTCAAGAAGTTGCTGATGGCTCTTCCGATCGATCCTCCAGCCGCACTGTTGATGTACTTTGTGTTGTTGAATGGTTACGTAATCTGGGTCTAGGAAAGTATGAAGAAGTTTTCTCTCGAGAAGAGATTGACTGGGATACCCTGCAGTGGCTCACTGAAGAGGTGCAGTTCATTCATGTACCCTGGATGCTCATTTAAATTGACTAACTAATTATCCTTTTATTTCAATCTGAGGATCATAAAGCAATGTAAACTTTGGAATATTTAAAGTTAATATCTGTGTCTAAAACATAGTGTTAGACGGTATTCTATTTAAAAAAAAATGTAAAATGGAGATATCATCAAATCACTTTACAAGATCAGGAAAAGGTTTTTAGTTTTTACTCAATCCATTTCCATGTGCCTTTTGCATCTGTGGTTGTTTAGCTGCTAATGTAACTGTTTACAATACATAGCAACAATTTGTCTATTTCATTTGTGGGTTTGTTGAAATTCACTTCACAATTGCCTCCACACATCAGGATCTCTTAAGCATTGGTGTTACTGCACTTGGCCCTAGGAAGAAGATTGTGCGTGCTCTTCAAGGATTTAGGACAAGGGGCCTTCCTACTGCAAATCCATGCACAAACATTTCTGAGGACAAAGTTGATGATACCAAGAAAGTAGCTGCAAACAAGTTGATTACTGATTATTTTGCTGGCTCTGCTGCTGTTAAGAAAGATTCTGGTGTTATCTCTACTGTACAACATAGGAAAAAAAGTCGCATGAATTCTGGTTCTAAGCAGGCTGAAAATCACGTCAAAAATAGAAAGCTTAAAGACATTCCCTCTTGGTGTTGCATACCAGGAACACCATTTCGGGTGGTAAGGGGGTTTCCATCTGAATTTTATTGTTTCCCTTAAATTAATATATTATTAGCACTTGTGTGATTATTCATATTCTGCAATTAGAGTGGTAATATATTTTTGCAGATTTATGGATTTGGGTTGCTCATTAGAATTGGAATAACTGTCTTAAAAATGTTAATTAGCCATTTCTTTAGTCAACCATCTTATTTTACTTGTATGTTATAGGGTTTTTGTATGACCCTTCCAACTTCAAGAATCAACTTTTGTTGTTGTTGTTTTTTCTACCTAATTATGAGTAGTTACCCTCATTCAAGGTGGTAGCCTGTGGGTACAGAATTTCCCCCACTTGGTTTAAAAGATTGATAAATAGCACATATAAATTCATTATTTATTTTTCCATGTATCTCATTTATTCATATTAGACCAAATAAAATTGCTAGCATGATGATAAGAATGGTTAACTTTTCTTTTAAATTTCATAAACTAATTATTTTCTAATTTTTTATTATTACTTTTATTTATAGTAGTCTACCACCGAAGGGCTAGTGTGTGAGTTAGAACTATGTTAAAAGTAATTGTAGTTATTGAGACTTTTGAAAGTGTTATATATATTTAAGCAGTATGTTGCCTTCCTAAACCTTCAGCCCTGTTAGCCCATTGCTGATTGTAATTTTGATTTTGTTTTCCTTTGCAGGATGCTTTTCGTTATCTTAGAAGAGATTGCTCTTATTGGTTCCTAACTCACTTTCATTTAGATCGTAAGTTGCTAATCATATCTTTATCATATTCATGAATATAATAGCTATAATTGTGTTATTTCAGTTGATGATGTGCTTATTTATGTATGTATGTATGTATGTATATGTTTGTGTGTGTGTGTGTGTGTGTATATATATATATATATATATATATATATATATATATAAATAAAATTTGGTAACAATTGCCACAATCTTGAACTTGAAATCATTTGAAGGGACAGACATGCTAACAATTTCTTGATTTTTGAATGCCTTTGAGCTACTTTAGATGAAGATTCTTTGGTTTACATTTTATTTCTGCTTAGCACCTCTGCCAAATGGTGTCCAAACAGATTGTTGGTTTTTCATTTGATTTTGCAGATTATCAGGGCCTTACAAGGTCCTTTTGTCATGGAAATATTTATTGCTCCTTGATCACTGCAAAACTTGTTAATATGAAGCTTGGGATTCCATGGGAAAGATTACAAGTTTTACCTATCAACCAAAAGATTACTATTGCTGGTATTGATGTGACGTGCATAGATGCTAATCACTGCCCAGGGTCCATAATAATAGTGTTTGAACCACCTGATGGTAAGGTGTGGTCTAGCTCTTCTCTTTTGTATTGTTACATTGTTATACTATCATCAAAAGTTCTGAAATTACTTTTGGGTTTCTTAATTTTTAGGTTGTTCTACACACAGGGGATTTTCGATTTCGTGAAGGAATGGAAGGCTTATCTGCTTTTCCCAAGTGTCCTATCCACACTCTCATCCTCGATACCACTTATTGTAATCCTGAGGTATTCATGCGATGTTAGCTTTATCATTTTATTTAACATTTAATTATTGACCAGTGATGTAACATAGCAGAGTCCATTCAATTTAGTAATTAATAGCTCATTCAACAAAGAGAATTTGGCTTGAAGCTTAGCCCTAGTTCTATAGAAAGCATGTGCAATACTACTAGTGATATGTAGCGGATGCTTGATCGGATGAATGGGCATAGGTACTTAGCTTGTGCTGAGCTGCTGCCTAACCCACTTATGCTTTACATGAACAATGTTGGCTTGGATATTGGGTTTAGTTCATTGAAAAGAATATATGGCTTCATTATACCCTTTTTAACAAAATATTGTTGTAAATTTGGTTGCATATTGATGATATTAGATAACTCTGGTCAGTTAACTACCTATAGGTCCTATATGTAGCATTACTGCACACAAATTTCTGACATAAGAAGAATAAGAAGACAAAAGATAAATTTTTTCGTTATGCCTTTGCTACAATATATAATCTCTTGCTTGGGTGTCATGCCAAGATCTCTCCATAATTGATTTTGGACCTCAACAATATCTCTTGTTTGGTAATCAAGCGAAGATCTCTCTAGGATCAAGCTAGGATCTCTAGAATGTTATAATATGCACACTCCCCTTAAGCTGGAGCATATACATTACACATGCCTAGCTTGTTACATATGAATTTGATTTTAGTAGCACAAAGAGCTTTAATAAAAATATTTACTAGTTGATCTCCAATTGGAACATGCAGCATGTAGATTGTCTTCTCCAATAATTCAACTCTAGCAAAGTGATAATCTACTTCTATATATTTTGTTCTTTAATGGAATACCAGATTTGAGGCAATGTATATGATTGCTTGATTGTCACGTTGTAGTTACATTGGCCCTTTAATAGGAAACCCAATCTCCTCAAGTTTAATTCATACAAGCTCACATGTGGTGTCTATCATTGCTCTATACTCTAACTCAGCACTTGAATGTGATACAATTGTTTGCTTCTTCTTTCTTTTTCAGTTGTAGATCTCCTATCAAACTAAAGATCATAGAAAATTTCAACGCTTTGTAGGCATTGAAGTCGCCCAATTAAAGTTTGATATGTTGGGACTTGGGAGCTAAACCACTTGAGTCTCTCATGGACCTAAATATTAAACTCAACCCTCGTGATATTAAAGTTCTAAAAAAACCCGCTCAGATACAAAAAAAATAGAAAACTAAATTATCTGACAATTATTGTTTCTTTCCTAATCAGTTTTGTTATCTAGTTTATGGATTCACCTCGTACCACACATTGGGTAGTAGTTATATTATACACATTATGCGATATTTAAAGGGTGCACAGGCCAAGGACTTCACTTAAAGAGGCATGGACATAATCAGGTGACGAGTTTCACGGATGTAGATTGGGTATGCAGTCAGTTTGTTAGGAGATCTACAACTAGTTAGAGTACATGATTTGTGTTTCTTCCTTTACTATGTTTTGAGTAGTATGCTATTGATAAGTGGTTGCGGTTGATTGTGGTTTTCTTAATCATGCTTTTCTTAATTTGTATTTGAAATGTGGAGTTTTAAACGGATCATTCTTTCAAAATAATTATCATAATTATTTCGGTTGGAATAAGTTTAGAATTTGATTGAAATCATAATGTCTTGGTACTTGGTTCAATTTAATATAAGACCATGAATGTGTTATTTATTTTATAAGATAATGATAAATAATTAATTACAATGAAATGATTAAGTCAATTGCATCGTAGTTACTTGCATATTTGTTAATTGCATATTAAATAGTTAATTTAATTTATTTTTTATTTTATAAATAAAATTTCCTTAAATTTCTAACTCAGTCTAATTTAGTATTTTTTTTTCAGTTTTCTTAAAAAATAAGTTGAATTAAATTTTATAAGTACTCCGGTTAGTGAACGGTCTAGGTTAGTCTTATGCTATACTAGTTTAATTTTATTTGAAAAAGGTTTATAATAAGCTATTATTTCAACCACCAAACCGGATAGACAGCTTGCGATGAATGGTGGCAATGGAAATGAACAGGAAGAGACAATGGTGGACAGCAATGGAAAAGGCTGGAGGTAAGAAGGCTGCTAGTGCAAGATCTCAGCTGACTTCAATGGTGGATGCTAGGTTCTCCTAGGCCAGAAACGCTAGGTTTATTGACCTTTTTTTTCTAGGAAAATCTAGCTTTGATACCATGTTTGCACAAAAATAGGAAGAGAAAAGATAATTTTTTACTATGCCTTCACTATAATATAGTCTCTTGCTTGGATGTCAAGCAAGATCTCTCTAGGATCAAGCTAGGATCTCTAGGATATCATAACATGCTATGATTTATTGCAGTATGACTTCCCAAAGCAAGAGGCTGTAATACAGTTTGTCATTGAGGCTGTCCAAGCTGAAGCTTTCAACACGAGGACTTTATTTTTGATTGGTAGCTACACAATTGGTAATCTCTATATCCTAATCTACACAATGATAAAGATTAACCATTTGTATCATTCTGTATTTTTAGATAGTTAGCAAGCTCCAATCTTATGATCAATAAAAGATGATACTGTTTTTCTTAAGCATTAGTTCTCCATTTGCTTAAATAAAATAAGGGACTTGAATTGTGGCTTCACACCACAATTTTGCCATCATATATTGGCTGAAAAGTTGGAAAGAATCTGAAGTGTGGTTTACTATGAGTCTGAACCAGGGTATAAGCTTTCTAAAAATTATTTATATTTTACAAAATTTGTTTTCAATGGCTGTAAATGGTGATACATTACCAATGCAGTTTTCTGTTTGATATCATATGCCTGTTTGCTAGACCTGAAGATGACAATATATTAATATGTGAATAATCAGCTTATAGTACTTGTTCTTTGTTCAAGTGTGTTTTTGGAGATAGTAAATTTAACTGTCAACTTTGTAATCAAAGCTAACAAACTTATCTATATTTTCAGCCAAAAGTTCTTAAAGTCTATTTCCTTCAATATTCTCATAATGCATCTCTATATGATTCTGATAGGTGAATTCTTATCATCATTTTGTTCAACAGGGAAAGAAAGGTTGTTCTTGGAGGTTGCTCATGCACTACGGAAGAAGGTTTATGTAACTCCAGCAAAGATGCGTCTTCTGGAATGTCTGGGACTTCCCGAGGAGGATATGCAGTGGCTTACAATGAATGAACAGGAGAGCCACATTCATGTAGTGCCTATGTGGACTCTTGCTAGCTTCAAACGGTTGAAGCTCATAGCCAATCAATATGCGGTGAGGACTGGTAAATTATTAGTTTATAACAGTTTATGTTATTTTATTATTTTTCGAAGGACACAGGAAACTTGGATCTTGGTCAATCAAGAAGTGGAATTACCAGGGTGAAGAAAGTTTCCTTGAGCAAAATAGATCATTCTATCAATTGAAGCTTATTGAGCTTCTGCCTTCTGGGCATTCTTTGGTGCCTTCACATTTTATTACAGTGCCCAGGACTAATGGTTAGGTGTATTCACCATATGTTGCGATGGAGCCTTTGGTCCATGTCCAAGCTTTCTTGGAATGAAATGACTCTGCAATAAAGATTAAAGATAGGATTTAAGTTGGTTGTTTGTTTATGCCAGATTTTCTAGATTGCAATTATATATATTTCTTTAGTGCAGTGTTAATGAGGTATGTCTGGAGTGATCACCTAATTGCCTGTGTTTCCATATGCAAGCATACTGCACAATTTTTTGAAGTTTATAAATTGTACCACTTTTTTTTTTGTTTTTTGTTTGGGTTTACTAAACTAAAGTTCAATTTCTTAGTTAATGTGTATCCTACAATCTGTGTTGTTCAGGGACAATTCAGTCTTGTCGTTGCTTTCTCTCCCACAGGTTGGACATTTGGGAAAGGAAAGAAGAAGACACCAGGGCGAAGGTCGCAGCAGGGTACCATCATAAAGTATGGATCTTCTGAAAATTATAAACCTAAGTCTATTTTTCAAGTAATTCTTAGTACATTTTAGATTGAAGAGGTTGTGGGCAAGCCCAAATGGGTTGCTTAGCTGCTTGACATTACAGACTAAATGTCTCTTTCACTAGGCATGTTAATGTGATTGATTGAATGGGTTCACAGTTTAGTTCTTTTGTCATCAATATTTGCACCTCCGCATATATTATTGGCTTTTAACTGATTCAGTCTGTAAACAATTGGGGTAGAATTAGTTTTTGTCAATACCAGTGTGGTAAACAGTTCCGCTAATTAGATACTGAAATAATTTCATTCTCCAGGTATGAAGTGCCATACAGCGAGCACTGCAGCTTTTCAGAGATGAAAAGGTTCGTTGAACTTATCTCTCCAGTGGACATTATACCAAGTGTCAATAACGTGGGGCCTGAATCTGCCAATGCTATGGTTGCTCTCTTAACTTGACTGTCTGAATGCCCTGGTGCCTTGTTTCATGTTTTATTTTTAACTGTCCACCCTTCCCAGCATCTCTCTCAACTAGGGCATCTTTTCTCTTTTTCGGGGGTTGGGGAGAGGACTTTCAGGATGAGGAAAGTCTACCCAGCTTGTGTATGTTATCCTGGTTAGCCCATAAACAGCGTAATTAACAATAACTATACTGGGATTGAGTTCATACATTTAGAAATGGGCCCCAGTAATTACAATTACTAAACTGGGATCATTTTGGGCTCTGGTATACAGTACCACTGAAATATAGTGGCCAACTAGTACCGATCCACAAATGGTTCAAATTAAAAGGGTCACAAGGACAATTTGATTATATAACGGTTGAGTTGAAGTATATTCACAATGTGTTTCATTGTACTCTCAGAGTTGTTTTTATGTTTTGGTTTTTTGTTAAACCAATTTTTAAAATAATAAGCAAAATACATGTTTTTGTTTTATTATTAATTTCAAAATAGACCAGAAATACCCGTTTTCAAATGACCTTTCGTTTTTTTGCTTTTAAAAAGTTTATAAAAATTTACATGCCATGGGTTATCCCTCCTCCCTTTGCTTCAGGAAATCCCTAATCACCAATATGAATTCTGATCGTCCTCAATCCCTGATTCCAGCTATTTTTCTAACCATGACCCTAATCCCCCATTAATTTTTTTAAAAAACCTTTTGTTTCAAAACATTACTGACTGAGGCTTTTTTTCTTTTTTGTATGAAATTTAAAACTAAGAAATCTTAACCCAAATGTTTCACCCCTGTGGCTACGTTGGAATGGATGGAGGTTGCTGTTGCCACCTTGATTCAGTTAATTCGCCATTGATTAAAGAAGACCGACATTAGGAGGCCCAGGCTTGTGGAAGGCGTGACCCCTGATAGCATCGTGCGGTGGTTGGTGTAGCCATTCATTTTGGGTTTGTTCATTTGTCAGTATACTATTTGTGGATTGTTTGTTTGCTTGATAGTATGTCATCCGTGACTATTTTTTTAATGTTATATACCTATGTATTAATCTATGTCGCTTATCCCATCGTGCGACTAGAGTTTCGCTATGTTTTTGTTGAAAATCATGCTTGTAGAGACTTGTATTTGGGTTGATTTATGAGATAGTCTTTATTTAGTAATAAAGATATCATTTTGGTATCATGCTCCGCGATACGAGCGTTTTGGTTATAGTTGGGTCCAATTTGAATTCAAAACCCTAGAAGGCTAGTTGTGTAATTTTGGGTGTTTATTAATTAAAAATTTAACAGAAAATATAAATAAGGGAGAGAGAGAGAGAGAGAGAGAGAGAGAGAGAGAGAGAGAGAGAGAGAGAGAGAGAGAGAGAGAGAGAGAGAGAGAGCAGAGAGCAGAGAGCAGAGAGCAGAGAGCAGAGAGAGAGAGAGAGAGCTTGGAGGTGGAGCTTACCAAATTAGAGCTTGGAGCTTAAGTTTTGAGGTTGATTCATCCATGAATCCTTACCAAGTAGGTGTTCATAAACTTCTTACCTTGATTTTGTTTTGATATATGTGATTTTAGCATGATCTGTGTGATTTCATATGAACCCAAAGTTTTGAAATCCAATTTTGGGTTGAATCGTGTGATTTAATACATAATATGTGATTAAAACATGATAGGTAGTATTGGGTATGAGTTTTATGAGTTTTTAGAGGGGTTGTGAGGGTTTGGGGGCCACTGGGCTAATTCCAGACGAGAAATAGGTAGAAACAACGATGGACAGTACCTTAGCAAACTGAAGGTTCGAAGGGTTGAGTAGCTTCGAGTCAGCAGCTTCAAGTCAGAGCTTCGAGTTAGTAGCTTAGAGTCAGTAGCTTTGAAGGAAGGTTTGAAGAAGAGATTCGAAGAAGAGTCCCAAAGTACAATTTCAAAAGACTATTTACATTATAAATCTTTACGTATATCTTGACATTTATGTATCTACTTAAATTATAATGTAAATAAGGAAATACCCCCCTTTTGAATTCAAAGGAAAATACTAGAAAATCAAATTTCACTTCTTCAAAATGTGAAAAATGAAATTTAGTACGCAATCTCAGAAAAATCTAGTTTTTGTTTAGAGATGATTACTTGGAAAGTGGGGTTGAACCTCTAAGAAAAATTTCCAAAAATCAGGTTATCTTAGTCATGATATGAGGAACCATTTGAGCACTTTTTATTTTAAGAAAACATCTTCTATGAAAATTCTCTCCCTTGGTCAAGACATGAGGATAGATTTGTAGAGATTTGGGCAACACCCGTGGTGTGCTCCTTTAGGTGCTAGTCACCAAACCCTTGCCCTCGGGTATGTGTAGGAGGTAGTCACATGCCCGGTTTCGGGTCTCTAGAAGTTGGGGGCATGATAATGCTTGTGTTGCTTCATTGAAAATCCTAAAGATTGTGTGTTTATTTAATTATATTTTTGTATTGAATCTAAACTGTTTGTTCCATCATGAAATTGGGTCTTTTTTTTTTCTTTTGTCAAAAATAATGCTTATAATGCCGTGAAAAAAATGAGTACTCATGTTTGTTTAAAAATAACGATGGATAGCCATTAATCTTGATTTTGTTCAAAAATAGATGTTCATGTTTGTTTTGTTTTTTTATTTTTTGTTTGTTGTTTTCCCTTTGTTTTCTCTCTTTGTTTGTAAAAACGTTTTTATTTAAAGAACAACATAAAATGGGTCAAAAACAATAAGGTTCATCAGCGTTTGTGTTGCTTTTGGTTTTCGTCGACTGTAATTTCTGTTTGGAACTTCAAATGGCCATATTTTTACACATAGTAAACTATTTTTGGCATTTTTTTATTTGTAGGTATTGACGAGAGCTATAACACCCAATCTTATTTTTGTTTACAAAATCATATTCGAATCTCTCACTCTAATAAAATCTCAACATGTAAAAAAACAACAAAAACACTGAGTCTTGTTCAGCGAAAATTTGGCCTCACATACGTAAACGAACAATGGCCGCTTAGGTAAGAATAAAATACAAAGCAGAGAGAAGTCACTTACACTATATTCATTGGAAGCCCTGCAATAAGGTTTGGGAGCGATTAATGAAAAGCAACAATGAGAACTTAGGGATCAGGGTGTTGGGTATAGTGAATAGAGAATTTACACACATTTTTATTTCACTTTTCCCATCAAATAGGAGCATGTCACCATCCATGGTAATTGTTTTAAATATAACTGTACGAAAAACTATTCTCACTCGACAAAAATGAAATCACAGTTTAAGAAGTTAAACTTTGAAAGGCGGGCGTTGCTAGGTAAAATAGGTGTTGCGGCATCTTTGCGTCTCCGGCTAACATGAAATAAGCCTCATCAGCATCATTTGCAATGCATCGGCATGTTCCCGAATCATCACTCGAATATAATATCGAGCATAGGTTCAAGCAGGGACTCGAAAAGGCCTCCCCCACGACCCTCACATCAACGGCAACACAAACGTTGCTTGAGCCTCGAGCTCAAGCAGGCATCAAGCAAGCCTTGAGCAGGTGTCGAGCAAGCATCGAACACCTCTCCCACGGCCAGATATAGAGATTTCTGGTTTTTGTTGACTGTAATTTCAGTTTGAAACTTCAAATGGTCATACCTTCGCACAATGAACTATTTTTGGCCCATTTTTTATTTGTAGGTATCGAAGAGAGCTACAACACCCTATTTTGTTTTTGTTTACAAAATCATATTCGAATCTCTCACTCTAAAAAAATTTCAACACGTAAAAAAATGAACTAAAACATCGAGTCTTGTTTAGTAAAAACCTGGCGTCACATACGTAAACGAACAGTGACCGCTTAGGTAAAAATAAAATACAAAGTAGAGAAAAGTGGCTTACACTATTCATTGGAAGCCCTGCAATAAGGTTTGGGAGCGATCGATGATAAGCGACAAGGAAAACTTAGGGATCACGGTGCTGGGTGCTGGGTATAGCAAATAGAGAATTTACGCACATTTTTATTTCACAGTTTAAGAAGTTATACATTGAAAGACGGGCGCTGCTAGGTACAATCGGCATTGCGACATCTTTGTATCCACGACCAACGTGGAATAAGCTACATCAGCATCATTTGCCATGCATCAGTGCTTTCCCGGATCATTGCTTGAATATAATATCAAGCAGAGGTTTGAATAGGTACTCAAACATGCATCAAGCAAGAAGCTCGAGCTCCAATAATAGCACAGAGAAAAAGATGTTGCTTGAGCCTCCAGCTCAAGCAAGCCTCGAGCACCTTCCCCACGACCCTCACGTCGACAGCAACGTAAACGTTACTTGAGCCTTAAAAACAAAAAAACACCAAAATCAAACAAAAATACGGGCAACGAACTCTATTTGTTTCCTCTTTTTCCTCTATTTGAAAAACACGACAACAAACTCTTGCTCGAGCTAGATGCTCGAGCAAGCATCTTTTTCTCATGCTCTTCAAAAGCAATACCATCAGAACGCAACATCCCCAACAACAACTCTACTGGTACCGTGTTTAACAACAATGGCAATGACAGCCCAAATAATAACAAAAGTGCAAACGTCACGCACGTTATGAGCTCCAGATTCTCTCTGGGTCAACCACCCAAATCCACACGAGAACTCTTCCAACAATAAAAGGTTTGCATAAGGATGTTCTTAGTTATCTATGATCATCTAATGTATCTATGTCTCCACGATTCAGAGAAAAGGCTATGACCTATCTTCATGCATCCCTAGATTTAGACATGTTCATAGATGTACAAGATTGTTCAATAACCAAAGAGGTCTGGGATAAACTCCATATTCTCTGTAAGGGTAACAAGTCCTAAAAGAACATAATTTGAATGCTTCAACGAGAGTTCAAGGGTTACATATACAAGCAAAGAGAATCACTTGAAAGCATCGACAAACGATTCTCCAAGTATCATTGACCTAAAGAATGTTGGGGAATTCTATTGGAACTGTATCATCAATGATATATTCTTGTGCTCATTGTCAGACTGATACTATGTCAAATAGGTCCAAATACAAGGCTCAAATTCTTCGATGAACAAACCCCTAGGCGAAATATATGGGGAGCTTAAAACTCATGAGGTTAGGTTTCAATTAAATTATCTTCATGAGAAAATAGCTCGTAAAGTCAAGGGGGTAGCTTTCAAAGCCAAAGTTGAAAGCCCTGTCATCTAGAAGTACAAGTCTGAAGAAAAGTTAGACTGCTTGGACTTTGACATTGAGGAGTTCATCCTCTTTACAAAATTATTTCATAAGTTTTTCAAGAAGAAAAGAGGGAAGGGAAGAAAGGGAGGATCCTCATCCTCTAAAAGGACCGAACCATGCTTATAGACCTATTACAACTACAAGAAAATTAGTCACTACACCACAAATTGTCGATCAAAGTTTAAGAACAAAACCACAGATAAAAGTGACTTAGAAAAGTACAAGTGGTCCTCCTATGACAAGCCAAGAAAGAAGAATAAGGCATTCATGACTCAGTATCACAACGGGACAGAAGAAAAAGAGGAATCCTATGATGATGAGCCAATTGGAAAACCAAACATCTGCCTCAGGGCAAAAGAAGAGGTACTTTTTGTCCTTAAGCTATTAAGCCAAATTGAATCTCTTGCTAAAGAATGCGACTATGAAAAAAGTGAAAGATTAATAATAACTCAAATGTATCAAGATATGAGTGAACATGCTAAAAGACTAAAATTGATAATATCTAATCGAGAAGGAAATATAGCCTTATTAATGTCACTCTCCTGAATTCCAAGGCGAATATGAGAATAAAATGACTTTATCACTTGTTATACAATGCATACAAAATTAATACTCCTCTCACTCACTCGGGTATCAATTTTTTGAAAAAGTAAAAATATTCTTGTAGTCTGACCTGAATAAATTGTGTCTATAGGTTTCACATCAAGTGCACTGGTCAAGTAATAAAATGGAGTATTTAAACCCCGGTTATCGAACCCATGAGGAGGCTACAATTGCTATTAGGTAATGATCATTAAGCTAAAAGGGTCTCTTCATGTCTGAAGAATGATTTATGTTTTGAAAGTTTAATCTAAATTCTAGTCAAGCAATTTCAGAACTGGAATTGCAAACTGGTGACAATCACTTAATTTGGAGATTTCAATAATAATAATAATCTAGGGTCACAATTTTACCACCCACAGCCTTGCAATATTTTGGTATTAACACTTGCGTAAAAATGTTTAATTAATTCCAAGGTTAAAATGGTTATCACCCACTATCCTAACACTTGGTCCATGAAAAGGGAAGTTTAAGTCTTTTAAACCATTTGGTCCATGAGAATAAAAGTTTTCAAAGGTAAACAACCAATTCAACAAATACAGACTTGATCCATCATGTAATGTCAAATCTAGTTCATCAAATTCCACCCTAGACAAGGGTTGAAATAGCCTAACCATGCATACATCAGACTTTGCATTAAACCCAAATGAACTAATTAAAAACCTAGAATTTCATATAATAGCAAGCAGAATACCAGAACATTATAAGACCTTGGGGGCTACATTGCTCCCCTAGAAACGAGGTTTTACCCCATTATCATGTTTGCAAACCCAGAAAATTCAAAGTAATACATGATTCTAGTACCAGAGGAAAGGGAGAGATACAAGAGATGGATAATAGCCTCAAAACATCTTCTCCTCTTCTGAACCCTAGCCTCTGCCTCCAAGATATGATCTCCACCACCATTAGCGCTCCAAAAAAATCAACCAGTCTGTGTCTCCAGCAATCGATTAGAGCTCTTCCAGAATTCAGCCCCTCTGCTGTGCACTTCACTCCCTATTTATAGGGCTGCATGGCTTATATAAGGTGTGCCTTAGTTGACAACTGCTGTCGCTACCAAAATGACGTAGTTTTGGTAAGTGACACTTTCCTTCGTTCCAAGCTCAATAAAACACAAACCACACCAAATTTGAACCAAGTCCTTCAGGTGAAAATGATAAAAACAACAAAACCCATCCTTCAGAGCAAGAAAACGCTTGCCCGTGACAAAGCCATTGTCGCGGGCACCTCCAAATTGGATGAAACTCGCTCCAAGGCTTCCCAACAACTTGTAGAAGGCGTCTGTGCACTTCACTCCCTACCCATGAGAAAGACCTTTGTCACGGGCAGCCTGAATTTGCCTCCTTGTTCGGTCCATCTTCTTCCTAAAGCTTCTTATTGAGTGTATGAAGCGATCTAACCAAAGCGTGTGAGAAAAAGTTCCTCTAAAACCTGTAAAAATCACTCAAAAAGTACAACTATACATAAAACAGTGTCTTCCTAAGGGTTAGAGCAAATGTATGCAAATTACCATGCAAAGCAACCTCAAACATACGCTAAAATACCCTAAACATGGTATAAAATAACGGCATAAATGCACGTTATCAAATACACCACACTTGAACCTTTGCTTGCCCTCAAGCAAAAAGAAACAAACACACAATCAAACTGGAAGATAATAAAATAACAAACAAAAGAGGCATGGTTTCCTAAGACATTTAACTCTACCATGATGAAATAGACACTCTAGCAGCTATGATGAATCATAAATTAATCTAAACATGTCCATACTACCGAGCCCAACAACCATGTATTATCATCACTGAAAATTCAGATAGAAGCAAACATGCAATGTTAAAACAAAAGTTAGCTTCCCTTGAAATCCTCACTATGGACAATAGGTGCCTCACTCAGATGTAACTTTTCTTTCCTCTCAAGCCCTGACCACCAATAATGAATAGCTAGCAAGGAATGCTTCACTCTTACACTCACCTCTAGCTATTAATTAAATTCTTGCCAAATAAACATGAGAGGTCCCCATTATGCTCATCAAAGGAAACACACCCTCTATTCTACTTTATTGATAAACACACACACTATTCTAACTTAAGAAACTCCCACTCTATGCTAATAAACACACCATTGAGCCTAAGAGTTGCATATCAGCCAACGTGGCCGCAAAAACAGCACAAGCCCACAAATAAACATCAAGCCATTGTGGCTATTATTCTGAAAATCTTTTTCTTCTTTTATTTTTATATTGTTTTTGGCTTTTTCCACACTTCTTTTAAATAATAACCTTACAAGGTTGCATTTTATGCTCTCCCTTGATGGGTTACTCACTCTTTATATATATATATATACTCACCTTTGCATTATACACCAAGCAACTAATCTGCCTTTTTAACATTCGTAGGATAGGTTTTTTTTTCAAATTTAAAACATACTAAACTTCTGGCTTTACAATCACCAGACCACAAAGCACAAACACACTAGCATCACACACCAAACACTGAGCTACTAATAGGTAATTCTCATGCCCATTCAACTCCAACCATTAAATAGTTAGTGTTGAATGACAAGAGCAAAATCGTTAACCCAATAACCCATGAAATGCACTTAAAGGCAAGATGGCGAATGGTGCTCTCAAAACTGTTTGTATATATTCTGCACTCAACTTCAAGGTTTACTAAGTTCATCCTAACATGTCATGCTCAACTTATTATTCAAACTTCAGCTCTAAAAATATGATGATATCATGCAAGAAGTAAAGACATGCTCAAACTAACTCGTAACACACCTTGACTACTTAAACATCTTTATCACAGCATGATACTTAAAGTTGCCAAAAACTATCAACCAAAGCTGCATACCATTGTAACCATGCCTGCTCACATGCAAACCACACATTCATACCATGCAAACAAACAAACACAACTAATTAACCACTCAAAGTAAAACAAAACAAAACAGTCACACAATAAAGATAACAAAACAAAAGGTTCAAGGAACCCCCCCACACCACACTTAAAAATATGTGATGTCCTCAGAGCATGGTATAAGGGGAAAGAAGACAATCACCTTTGAGTGGGAAGGCTGTAGTAGAAGATAACGTGGGCTACCATGCGCCTAAGGCGCGTTACAAAGTTAGCAGATGTTTCTCTTGTTATTGCCAAAGTAACCTTATGCTATAGCAGAGTTATCAAATAATAGCACATGAAAATCCCACAACTAAATTGATCAGGTTGTTGGGGAAGCTCCATTTCATTGAAGTGCATAAGAGGAAACTTGGATGTCAACAGCCCTTCTTTTCTGAGTGGATCCTTGAATTTTTTTAAGAAGCCATGGACGATCTTCTTCTTTCGTGTGTTAAATCCATGTGCTTGGCAAGGATCATATAACACCACATGTCCCACACTCAGGTCCAATTATAGCAACACAAAATGGCGGTCGACTAGGATAGGGATGAAGACCTCTTGCACTTGATGCCAAGAGCGATATCCTTCTACAGCTCCATTTATTCGTTGATGAAGAACATGCTCCGCCAGAGGTTGCTCATACAACTCACACAGAATGATGGAAGTGTATTGCGCCAGAGGGTAATCATTAGGCTCGGCTCCACCACATGCCTCAAAGTTTTACAGAAAAGGTCAACATCATCCGCGCATAGATACTCATCAGCTAAGATGCGCCTTAAGTAAGATGATGTGAAAACTTCATAATCACGTGCAAAACGTGCTTGCTAAGCTCCACCTTGAAGGAACTGCTCAAATTCTGCTGTAGCCTCAGGAGTTGACAAGGCTGGATTGATGTGTATATGAACTGGTTGCCCTAAGCTATCTTCTTGAGGAGCTTCTGAAGAGGCACCAGACCACCATTGAAGAGGCTGAATCAGTGGAATGAGAGCATGAGAGGAACTAGGGCCCCGAGGTCCAACTGGAACTGGTGCTGCTGGGTAAACGTAGGGCTGATAAGCAGGAGTCGCCTCCTCCTGGGGGTAGTGTGGATACTCAAGTGTTTCTGCTGTCGGATCAAACTCAGGCTGTACTGCAGGTTCTGTTTCTTTAGACAGATCTATAACTTGTGGTTTTGTAGATTTCTTCTTTTTGCCCAATGCTTTCCAAAATTTTCCCAGGAGTCCCTTAACTTCCTTTTGCTTTTTGATTAAGAGGGATTGGCTCTTTTGCAATTGCCCAATTTATTGCTTGGTAACTGCCTGTTCTTCTTGAAGGTGATCTGTTCTTCGCCAAAGATCCTCATAAGATAAGCCGGTTGGTGGATCAGGAGCTTCCCATGCTCTTGCTGAAGGTCGTGAGGTTGCTTGCTGATCTTGAGATAGGAGCTCCAGTAACTCCTCCAACTGGGAACGAGTGATGTGCCCATTAGTAAATGCCCAATTGATCACCTCAGCTTCACTTATAACCTGCCCACTAATACCTTGGAAGAAGTTATGCACGTCTGCTTTATGAACATTATACTGCATATAGAGCGCAGTCAACTGGAATATGTGCTATTTGCGTGCATTCATGGGAGTGGATGTGTCCTTAAAGTGCTCAGAAGGTCTTTCCATGTGCACACTATGCCTAGAGGGTTATGGAGCAAAGTGGGTACTATCTCCCCATTTTCCCTTAAAACTAACTCCTAGAGCCCCCTCCGGTCGAAGAACTCTCAGCTTTAAATTTTCTGGAAAAACGGTTGGTGCTACTTGTGCACATAAATGGCCATATTGATATTGAAGTAGCATGCTCAACAGGGTACCATACAAACGCTTATTCACATCCTTTTTCTAGAGCTGGAAAATCTCAGCTGCCCAATCAATGTTCAGTTGTTGATCAATGCAGTACATAAATCTAAGATGAGATTTTGGCACGGAGTCAACTCCACTAGTTTGCAGCAGCAAGCATTTCCCTACCAAATGAGCAACGCATCTAAATTTCCATAAGAATCCATTCTTGGTAAACTGTCTACGCTTCTTCTCCTTATTGAAACTAAAAACTCTTCCATAAGCGTCTAAGCTTAAATCAGGA